>PVJI01000139.1:333342-358923 GCA_004026765.1 Micronycteris hirsuta
AAGTCATGAAAGGCAAGGACCTACATCCAAGAATACTCTATCCAGCAAAGCTATCATTTAGAATGGAAGGGCAGATAAAGTGCTTCTCAGATAAGGTCAAGTTCAAGGAGTTCATCATCACCCAGCCTTTATTATATGAAATGTTAAAGGGATTTATATAAGGCATGGAGGGATATCAACAGGGGAGTGGTAGGGGGAGGGGGGAAGGTGCAGAGAATAAATAGCATAAACAGTAGGTAGAAAACAGACAGGGGGAGGTTAAGAACAGTATAGGAAATGTAGAAGACAAAGAACTTACATGTATGACCTATGAACAAAAACTAAAGGGCGGGGAGTTGGGGGGTGGAGGGGAAGAAAGGGGGGGAAATGGGACAACTGTGATACCATAATCAATAAAATATATTTTAAAAAAAAAAGCGACAGTTAATCTGGCATACCATTAGGTAGAGCTCAGTTAGGAGAGCTTATTCTGTGACTTTTTGAAACCCTTTGTGTGATTCTTAGCATTCACAGATCTTAGAGCTTTGTTGTATAACATAATGGAATTTTCACAGACTGTTCTGTGTCATTTTCCTTCCGAGCTGTGGGTGCTCTCTTCACTCTTTCTGTTCATTTATTTACTGACTTATTTATTTATTTTATTGAGTTTATTGGGATAATATTGGTTAACAAAACCATACAGGTTTCAAGTGTATGACTCAACAAAAGATCATCTGCACACTTCATTGTGCATCCATTGCCTTCTATCTCCATTTATTCCTTCCTTCATCCTCTTCCACCTCTCCCCGCCCCCTTCTCCTTCTGGCAGTCACGACACTGCTGCCTGTGTCTTTGTGTTATATATAATATATAAAATATATATAATATATATTTCTGCTGAATCCCTTCACCTTTTTCACCCAAACCACCAACTACCTCCCCTCTGACCACTGTCAGTCTGATTTCTATATCTATGCTTCTGTTTCCATTTCTCCTATGAATGTTTAAAGACTGAGAGCTTCCTCCAGCCATCACTTTGTCTTCTTTAAAAGTGTCCTCCTTATTAGTTCAGCAGATTCCCAATATTGTAAACGTCTGGCACGGGGCTGGCACAGGGTTCTCAGTAAACTTCTGTTGAAGGAATCATGGTTGCCTAGCACAGCCATGCACTGAGCTAGCCACTTTGTGGATCTCACCTCCAAAACATGTACGAATCTAAGACTGGAACACCAGAGTTTAAAGAGTACCCGTTTTTGTTTTTGATTTCTCTGAATCAAATGGTGTTTTCTGCAAGCCCCAACCTCTGGGAGGGTGAGAATTTCAATCTTAGTCATTGGGGTACCCATTGTCACTCTATTTGCACCATGTAAAACTAGCGAACTTCTGTGCTGCCTGAAAACTGGATGAGAAGCAGTTTCTTTCACTCGTGGTGGCTGCCATCCTGGTGTTTCTTGGTTCATTGCACAGAGGTCAACATTTGCAAGTGTCATGTGTCTAAACTGCCACCATTCCAGGGGAACACTCAAATAATTGCCCCCAACTTCTGACTCCACTGGAGGCTCCTTATACCACTGGCCTCTGTCACCCCATCCCCAGCTGGGGAAGCACAGACTGTCCCCCAGGTGCCACCACCCTTACTTCCACTGCTCAAAGTACTTCTGACATCTCTGTGACAAACCACATAATTCCCCTCAATGATACATTCCTGGAATGAATGTGGGCAAAGGTGACATTAACACAAGTTACCCTTATTTTTTAAGTTAATAACTCGATCTTTTATTTCATGGGTCTGTGTTTATGTAAGATAGTCTGCAGAATGAAAGCTAACAAGCTGGGAAGTTGGCCACTCTCACCCCCATTCAGCTAGTTCTGGCAGGTTCTATGTGTGTGTCCGTTAGTCCCCTACGTGTTCCCCACATTCTAGGTCAGAACAAAATGTGAAGTAGAGTATCCCGCCCCACGTGTTCATCTTAATACCTTCTTTCCTTCCCTCACATGCAGAAGCAATACTAAGCACACCCACCTAATTGGCTGGGGAGCAAAGCTTGTTCATCCAAACTGCACACCAGCTTGAACACTGCTAACTCCAGTGGCAGCACTTTGACCGGTATTTTAACTGCTTTGTGCGGTATTTTTCCCCTAGTTCAGTCGCTATTGGAAACGTCGTCTCATCACCAGCGTTGTTTTACCTCCCCAATAACATACCAATATCGCCTACCAGTATGCTGTCCCCACAGGCAGCAAACGAATCCTGCACGCTCAGTCACAGTCCTGGCCACAAGGGAACGAAACCTTTCTTTTCCAAGAAAGAATTTAGCATGATCTTGTCTCCCATAGCAGTGATCCTTCCATATAGTATCAATCCAGCTCTTAAGCCAACATATGTAGCACCTGAAACCACTGGTTAATAAATATATTCACAGAATATATATACAGGAAAGAGGAAGAGTGAGGAGTTCATTATTTTTACTAGTCTATAGCAATTCTAAAATTTCACATTTTACATAAGAATTAGAAAACACAGAGTCTTTGTTGTTGGTTTTTAATGTCTTGACAGGTTTATAAAGCTAAAGAGACGTGGTGGGGGTGTGCAGTAATCTGGCCCACCCGGTCAGTCTAGACAGCTGTGTGAATTATCTAAGCACTCACACTCAAACCATCTAATTATCTAAATGAGCTGGATAATCTATGCAAGCTCGGGTCCAGTGAGGTACAGTCTTGGCTGACAACACATCCTGGAAACAAAAAAGAAAGAATAATGATGCTCAAGTTCACAAAATTAGTGTGGAATACTCATAGACACTCTCTGAGAGGTGAATGGCTGTGGGTCTGTGGGCAATCCTCCCTTCCCTTTATACATGCCGGAAAGACGCTGAGGAAAGCTTTCTCACTTTATCCTGGCACTTACAGCATGGCCTAAGAAAGGTGGAAAAGGACACAGAAATGGGTAAAAAATATTTTTAAGTTCATCCAAATTCTAGAATTTCAAATCAGCTTACTTTAGTACTGAAGAAATATCTGGTCACTCATAGGATTCATTGCTGTTTCCTTAGCTCCAGTACTATGCACATAAATATGTTCATATTTTTAAACTTGTAGAAATCTTTTGGGGTGAATACTAGAAACTCTGGTAACACTTTGTATCTCAGGTTTCTATTAAAGGTTGGCTAGCACCATTTCCAAAGAAAGGGCCTTCCATGCGAGCTACCGTTAAGACCTGCAGTCTTCTTAGATAAGATGCTTCCCTTCATTAGCTCACTTCCTCTGCCTTCTAGGTTTATAAAGGTATGAATAGTCTTCATCCTCATTTTCAAATCCATTCAAAACTGCCTTGCATAAAGTAAAGCAACTAAATTTGAAGTTTAAAATAAGACAATCCTTGCAGGGAAAATCAGTCACTTATCAGTAGAGTTCCATGCAGCTCACTGGAAATTCAGAATTTGGAACACAAATTTAGAATATTAAACATGGCATTATTCATTGCCTGGCAGAGAGTCATGCGAGGCAGTTAGCCAAACAAGCTATCTCTCTACTTACAGGTGAAACAACGGTTTGGAGAATCTTAAAAATTTGAAAACATTCATAAATCAAAATAGGAGGTTTTCTAAGGGGGAAGCGAACATTTTGCCAAATTAAGCAAACTCGAGAAGAAAACAAGTCGGCCGTTAAAATGGTTTTTATGACAGACGCTTAGACTCCCTCAAACAATATCAATTAGTGTCTTTAGAACAGACTTCCCAAAGATGATATTTCAATCAGTCTATTTTCCGGATGTGGAGAGCTTTCTTCCATTGTTTCAGACTGCAGAAAAGAGGACAACGGTAGCGTTGCCTGCAGTGGCAGAGCTGGGGGTTTTGTGCATGTAAACGCCAGAGCGAATATGAAAATTACAGCACTTCTGCAACCGGAGGTGAAAACTTTTCCCTACCTATCAACAACAGAGCTTGTTCCTGTGTGGGTGGTGTCAGCTAACAGGTATACAACCCACTTTACCAAAAATAATTTTGCTTTTTAAGAATCAGCCAGATTTTCTCCTTGCTTTCTAAGGTATGGTCTGTCCTTGCCATTTATAGTTATGAGGCTACATCAAGAAAATAAAGGAGGGAAAATGGAATTCTAAAGAAAAGAAATTGGAAGGCAAATTCTTCCTTACTGGGTTAGTTATTGAGTTCTCCTTTGCAATAGAAAACCATTAGGCAGGGAATCAAGCCACAGAAACTAAGTTTATCTGTAGGGTAAAGAGTTGAGGAAGAAGAGCAAACAGGGGTGTAACCCAGAGAACCCTCCTGGGTTTGGTTTTAGGAGAATTTTAAAGGTTTGGTGTTTGAAAAGATCCAGAGCTGCACAGTTGGGGGAAAGAGAGGAGACAATTAAGATGTGTAGGGGGCATTTTGAATTCAGTCCCTTTAGTATGTAAAAGATGCAAGTAAAAAGTCTAAACATTTTGTTTGCATATCTGTGTCTTTCACTTCTCCTCTATGAAGAATCTGTGCAATGAAACACGCTGGGATTTGTTCAGGTTGCATCCACACTGTAACCTCACTCACTCACGACCAAATAGAGAGCCAGAGTTCTGAATCCTCAATAAACTGTCCCCAGAATTAGGCACAGAGATCCTCCTTGAATGACAATCCCGACCACGACTTCAATCGTCATGCGTGGAGTTGCATTTGACTGCGTTATTTGAACATACTATTTGACATGGGTTTTGACAGAGAGCGGTGGTTAGTCGTTTTAGTCTTTCTTGAAGATTATAGTGGTCACGGCATTTTAGAAATACTGTGGCATTCACTTAAAGTCATTCAATAATAGGGATAAAACAAAGCTTTTCTAAATCATCTGGTTAACACTCCATATGTTCTCTTGCTTTAAAAAAAAAGTCTGAGAAAAAGAGCTGCTAAGCAGAGATATCGTGATTTTTCCTTTTGTGCCTCAAAGGAAACAGAAATCAGCCATTCGTAGGATTTGGCCCACGCACAATCTCTGCATGCTGCTGCTTGCTCCAGGGTGTGGCCCCCTTTGCTCTTCAGCAACGAGGACGGCAGACTTGTGCCCACGTGATGGATTTTTGTGACCTAGAGCTTCCCTTAGTCTGTTTCAGCCTGGGTGACGGTTCTCCAGGCCTGTCGCACAGCAGATCCTGAGGCTTCCCGTGCTGTCTGTTTGAGAAGTCCTTTTCCTTATTGTGGTTTGCATCCCCTTTACCTGCCTAATTGCATCCTCTTTCTTGGTTTACTGCTTTGGTGAATCATATCCTTCAATTGCTGCCTAAGAAATGGAACTAAGGTTCCACATTGATACCACGCAGGGCTTGTCTTTCTGTGTCTATCTTACTTCGCTTAGCATAATGTGTTCCAGGTTCACACATGCTGTTGCAAATGTCAGGGTTTCCTTCTCTCTCTCTCTTTTTTTTAAGGTGAATAAGATTCCATTAAAAAGTAAAACTACACTCCTTGGTATTAATCCAAAGGATTTGAAAATATATGTCCACACAAGAAGCAGCACATGATCTTTATAGCATCCGTATTCATAACTGACAAAACTTGGAAGCAACCAAGATGTCCTTTGCTAGGTAAATGGATAAATAACCTGTCCTGACAATGGAATATTATCCAGGGATAAAAAGAAATGAGATGCCAAACCATGAAAAGACATGGGGAGACTTAAATGCATATTACCAAGTGAAAGAAGCCAATGTAAAAAGCTTCAAACATACTGCATGATTCCCTCTATATGACACTCTGGAAAAGGCAAAACTGTAAAAACAATAAAAAGATCCACGGTTGCCAGGGGGAAGGGGTGGGGTGGGAAGAGATAAACAGGCAGAGCACAGAGGATTTTAGGACTGTGAAAACTCTAAGATATTATAATAATGGATACTTGTCATTATACACTTGTCCATACCCACAGAATGGACAAAATCAAGAGTGAACTGTAATAAAACTATGAACCTTGAGTCATTATGATATGTCAATGTAAGTTCATCCTTGGTTTTAAAAGTATAAAAAAAGTCAAATTCACAAAAGCAAAGAGTATGAATAAGTTCTGAAGATCTTAGGTACAACATCATGACTACAGCTAATAATATTATATTGTATACTTGAAATTTGCCAAGAGTAGATCTTAAATGTTCTCAGCCATGCACACACACACAGTATGTGAGGTGATGAATGTGTTAAATAACTTTATTTTTGTAATCATGTCACAATGAATACATATATCAAATGATCACATTGTATATCTTAATATATACAACTTTTATTTGTCAATTATGCCTCAACAAATGTGAGGAAAAGAATTTATTGAAAAAAGACATCATACTGAGGGGCCAACTTTTGGGAGCTTTGCTTGACAAGACATATTTTCATTCTCCCCTGACAGTTTTGGTGAGCACAGACCTCTAGACTGAGAGTCATTTTCACTTAGATTTTTGTCAATGAGCTTCCAGAGTTGTTGAAAAGCCAGAAGTCATTTCTATCACCACTCTTTGTATGTGACCACATGGCCTATTCGTCTGTATGTTTCTCTCTAGAATATGTTAGGATTTGCTCTTTATCTCAACTGTTTTGAAATTTATAGAATGATACTGGACATCTATTAATCTTATGGGTCCCTGTCACAATGGGCATTTTTAGTGGATAAGACTTAGAAAAAGGAATCATCGTCCTTTAGTTCTGGGGAAAAAAATTTATATTATTTCTTTGGTAATTTCTTCCCTACCATTTCCTTTATTATCTTCTATAGTAACTTCTACTTTTTTTTTTAATATTGGAACTCCTAGCATTACCTAATTTTCTTGTCCTTTTTTGCCTATAGTTTTATATTTTTAATTTTTGTTCTTTCTTCTGGAAGATTTACTCAAGTATATTATTCAACCTTTTATTGAATTTGTGATGCTTCTCATTTTTTTTTAATTTCCAAAAGTCCTTTTTTAATACCATAAATCATTCCTACTTATAGCATCCTGGTTTCATTTCATGTGTTCAGTATCTTCTCTTACCTCTCTTGGAGTAATATAGTTTTTAAAAACATTTTTTTTAACTCCCTGTATAGTCTCTGATAGTCTAGTTTCCTTTTTCCTTTTGTTTTGGTTGCTGTCTATGTTAGTCTTACCTTGAGACTTTTGAAAATCAGGTAATCTCGTGGTCCACTCTGACTTCAGCAAAGTAGTGTAATTCTGGCTTGACTGTGTCTGTGCATGTGGGTGGGGTTTGTCAAAGCATGAGCCTCAGTAAGGGGAACTTGAAAAAAGGGTATTCACCCAACTAGCAGTGTTACAGGGAAATTTTAAGTATCCATTTTTGTAAAACTTTTCTCTTAAGTAGGGCAATTTCCTCAGAGAGAAATCCTTCTCTCTCCTGGGGGCGGGGGAAGGGGGGAGAATTCCTGTGTTTTGGGATGTGGAAATGGAAGAGGGCATGGGAGTTCCTGTGTCCAGCAAGAAGATTCCTCTTAATCCATCTACGTTTACGTAGCACCTCCCTCTCCCTCCGCTCTGCCTGCTGGTGGGGATGCCTGATTCTCTGCTGTGCACCCCCTCAGAAGCCACACCTCCAATCTTCCCTGTGAGTAGAGGCGGGCCTGTGAACAGCCCCCTCCTCTCATTGAAATGCGTGCAACTCAGCCACTACTGAACTCATATCTCTCCTCTTCCCTTCAGACTTACATTTTACCATCAACTCCTGACTCTCAGCGTGACATGAAATGTGTAGTGATTGTCCTTTTTTGGCTCTCCACTGTAGCCCTCAAACACTTAGCTGCTAACTTTTCCTGTTCTGCAGAGTCCCTTACCATTCATTCACTCGGTGGCTTGCCAGCTTCCAACTTATTTAACAGGACTCATCTCCTCTCGTAATCTTTTTCCTGTGTGTTTATGTCTTTCCTGCCATTTAATGAGGTTTGTAGAGAAAGTGCAAATAAGCGCATGTGGTCAATCTGCCATGTTAAACTGGAAATCTATAGTAGCTTTTCAACAAGTCTGCCCTCCAGCAAAGTAATACCTACGAGTAGACATGAGGGTTTGATGTAAAGAGTGAAGTACCATTGTGTATGAGAGAAGTTCAGGTGTAGCCGAGTTATTTTATGTAACTCTAACTGATGTTGATAACAATGGCCTTTCGAGGTGGGAGTGAGGATGCAGATGAGGAAATGCTTGTAGAGATGTCACATAAACTGTAAAGCCTGTTCATCATCATCACCATCACCATCACCATCCTCACCCTCATAGGTAGACACTAAACTTGTATCAGCTCACTGACGATTCTAAACTGAAAAACCTTTTCTGGCTTTTATCATGAGGCAGCGCGCTATCCAGTGCCAAAGACAATTACATTTATGTGACTGAGAAAAATTGCCAGAATACAAAGGGGTCACAATATATCTGAATCAAATTCAGTTTCCCCGAATGTGCTCTCATGTTTTCCTCCATCTCTGGGGCTTCGCTCAGGCCATCCCCTCTGTCAGAGCACTCCTTGCCACTTCACTTCACTTCGCTTGACTTACCTCAGCATGAATTTCCTTGTCTCAGTTTATTACTAATAATTATGATAAGAATACTAATCATACCCAAATCTATTGAGTTCTTACAATGACTAGGTAGATGTATTATATTATCACTTTACATGTATCATCTCATTTACTGTTTAGAGCTACCCTATACAGAAATTTCCTTTGTCCCATTTTACAGGTACGAAAACTGATGTGTAGTTTGTATGGCACCTTCTCAGAGAAGTCTCTAGTCTCTCAGGTTCTTAGTTGTCTCTCCTACAATGCGGAGTTGGGTATACACTCTGGAGCCAGAATTCCTCGGGAAAAAATGCTGAACTGTTCTGTTCTTTGAAATCCCTGTCAGAAAAAATGTGGATGACCATGGCTTTCATCTTGTATGGGTATTCCGGAGATTAAGTTAATACTTGAGAAGCGGCGTGAACAGGACCTGTGTGCAGTGAAGCAGTGAACCCACGCTGGCCCTTTCTCTGTGTTTCCAGAGCCCCTGGTATATTTTCCATATGAACACAGATCATACTATATCAAAATGGAGTTGTGTCTTTTTAATCCATCAGTTTAATATGTTAAACACACACACTATTCCCATTAAACAAACAACTTAGAAGCAAATTATTTAGCGATTGAAATGACAGTGCCACAGGTTCAAGGTCCTAGGTCCGACATAGCAGCCAAAACCCATTTAGGTAATGGCCTGTGGATCACTCTCTCCCCCATGATGGGTTTAAGTTACAACTGCTGCCGCCACCTCTGCAGTGCATGGGCAGAATCTGAGTTTCTAATTTTCTGTGTTCGCTGCTCACATCCCCAAGAGGGCAACAATCATGTTATGCTATTTAGTGTTGTATCCTACCACTCAGTACAGTGCCTAGAATGTAAAAATGTGCTTAATAAATAGTCTTGAAAGTGAGAACGAACAAATGCATGTGGGTAGGAATTCAACTCCTTTGGGTAGATTTTACATGGGCAGAAAACGGGTGAGGGTAGAATGCTCAATTAGCTTCCAGCATAAACATGGTCATTAGGTGCAGCAAAGGCGGATCCTGCAACAGCTGCAATTTCAAATCGGAAGTATGGGCTGTAGGAGCAGCAGTCGTGATTGCCTGATCAGAGATCCTGGGCAAGTCCACCAAACCCTCGGAGCCTCAATTGCCAGTCAGGTTGGCGTGAAATCAAATGCAATCTTGTCCATGCAAACGTTCTGTGAACAAGATGTCCCTGTACAGGGTTACTCTGACAGAGCTTTCCCCAGGCCACATGAATCTAGAAGTACAGTTGGGGTATTAGTTTAATTGACCTGTCATTCTCTGAGGTGTTTCATGAACTGTTGCCATCCCCACCATTCTAAGTGCCTGCTAGATTCCTTATTGATGACAAATCTATATCTATTGTGTGAGTGGGGAGACGGGGGGTGGGAGTCAGGAAGCACAGACTTACTCATGTGTCACTCTGCCTCCACGATCCTAAAGGACAAAGAGAATTGGAATGTTCAGAAAAGTGTTAGAACTGCCAAGGATACATAAAGTCAGCTACAAAACCCATAAAACAGAATGACTCAATTTGTTTCAGCAGTGGTGCTGGGCGGGGGCAGTTCTTATTGAACTCAATTAGTTCAATAAGATGTCGGGGGGAGAAATACAATTTTTATCTTATATAAAGACCAACCACCATGTCTGCCCACCAACCAATTTGGTTCATTGATTCATCATTAATTGAATAACTTGTTTATTTGTTCAACCAATATCATAGATACTCACTATCCACTATATGCAAGGCCTTATGACTCTGCTGGTAAGCCAAAAGCAGCAACTGTCTCCTCCATAACTCACAACCTGAGGGATGTATTCAGCTACACCACACGTCTGGTTCCAGGTGGGAACAGCCCGAACGTCTTACTTGAGTGAATCTGTATTCATTAAATAAACTGCAATAGTTAACAGTGGGAGAGGGTGTCCTTTCTATAGAGAATATTAGACTGATATTTATTAGCATATATGTCTGGTTTGGTATATCATTTCTGAAAAGGAAAGTGAGTCCTGGAGACAACGATGAAAATATTTAAATTAAAAAATAGATATCATATAAAGAAAAATTAAAGGATTTTAAAACCTAAACAGCAGAAACCAAAGTCTGATTTAAAAGGTTTTTATGTAGGAAATGAGCTTACATAATGTAGGCAGGCCCTCACTTAAGGAAGAATTTCTCAGCATCGGATGATAAGGACTTGGAATGGGCAACCGAGGAATTTGAGAGAATCTTATTTCCAGGAGATCCATGGATTACACATCCGGTTGCTTCATGGCAGAAGCATAAGTGAAAACATCTCTCCCTGTGCTTTTCAGCTTCGCAGATAAGTGAGAACACAATTACAATAGATGGCTATTAATTCTGTGTAGAGAAAAAATAGAGAAAATGAATTTGTTTTGAACCTCTTTATACTTCTGTTGCAAAGACCGGACCAGCTCCTGTAAATCACTTCAACATTATTGGACCCTTTTTATGTGTCAGGCACTGTACTGAGTAATGAAAATATACAAAAATGTTTCTACCTTCAGTAAATATGTAATTTACTGGGGAGACAGAGCTAATAGCTATTACCTGGCTAACAACCCCTTACTATGTACCAGGCATTTTGTTAAGTATTTTAAACGTCTGCTTTTATTTAATTTTTACAACAATCCTAAGAGTTACATATTATCATTTCATTATACAGATACAACAATGCAGAGCCCCTGAGAGGTTAACGGAATCGCCAAGGGCGCACCGCCACCTCATGGAGCCAGAATTCAAATCTAGTCTGCCTGATCCAAAGCCCGTAGGCTCTTGACCATTACTCCCCAACTTGCGCTGCGCTCCAAAGCGAACGACGATGGTTGCGACTGCAGTAATGACAGCAATAACAAATGCTAACAATGATAATAATAACAAATAATAGCCACAATGATGGTAACAGCAATAATACAGTGCTTATTATAAGAGTGGTATAAACAAAGCGTTTGGGGATTAGAGAGGATGGAGCAACTGATTCCAGCTGGAGGCCACTGGAATTCTTGGATGGGAGGTCATTTCAGAAAGATGACTGCCAACCTTTGTAGGGCTGTCGCCTGGGAGGAGCTGCCCAGCCACAGGCTTCTCTCAGCCCCTCTGCTGGGATAGGTTCTCACTAGTGGTATCTAAGTGAAAGGGACTTTCTTCCAGGAGACCCGTATGGAAGCAAAATATGAACTTCTATTCTGTTAAGCTACTGGTATTTGGGATTTATTTGGTGAAGTCATTAGCCTTACACTAACTAATGTAAAAGGTATTTGAAGCAAAGAGTAGAATACAAGCAGTACTACAGAGGCCGGGTGCATACGGGGAGAGAGAGCAATTTGCTGCTCTGGAGTGTAAAGGGGAGAGGAGAGAACTGTAGGTGGAGAGAATTTGGGACCATGAGTACCAAGTACTAAGTTCAGACTCTCAGTAATGGAGATCCCCAAGACAAGGCAGCTCATAAGTGAAACATATCTCATTTAAAACTCACAGAGTGTTTGTATGTCCCATCAGAATTAGGGGCAGAAAGAATCTGGATAATGGACGGCTAATTGTTCTTCCTGTTAAAGGCTATGCTTTGTTTTAGGTGGAATATATGCTCACCTGTGCTGACACATCACACACACAAGTGCATGAACATCTACATTCACCCCCGAAAAGCACTGACATGCACGTGTGTGCAGATAGGTGCATACACATAAATACATATGTTCACATGTGCGCACATGCACAATTCTTCCCCTCAGGCAGTTATTAGATGCTATCTAAATCATCTCTAACTGTACGTTTGTGTAGCTATCTATGTATTCATTTCTAGAATTGCATGTGCTTGGATACCTGGCTTAATTATTTTGTGAGGAAGAAAAATAGCAATTTATAAAAGCATAGTGCATGGCCTAATACTTGTGTGCACACTGGCTTGGTGGACAGCATTCCTCTTCTCTGCCTCCCCGAAGTCAGTCAGGGCAGAAGAGGTTTAACTCAAGGGAAGACAGAAAGCACAACTTTTTCACTTCTCTCTCCCCTTTTCTCTCTATTCTTAAAATACTTTCTTCTGTGGGTCTCCACACACTCTCCTCAGGTGGGTTCAGAAGGTCCCAAGAGCTGCCAACACTTCTCCTCCAGTAGGAAACTTGTGCAAAAGGCCAGCTGCTACCCAGAGGGATGTGACAGATGGCAGGATCACCGTGCCGAGCGCGGATGGCTCACCCACGTGGAGAGGCATCAGGGAGCTGGAAGCAGAGCTCTGGAAATTATTCCTGGCCTGCTTCGGCTTCTCATCTTGACAGTTCCACACCCTCCTAATCTGTGAATTTTGGAGGTTGAAGAGCCCAGATGCATGCTTTTTTCTTCTTTTCCTGAAAAAAGTGAATTTGTTTGAGTTCTCCAGAGCCACCATTTAATTGGGGATATTATCTTTATTGTACTATACAGTATTTGCTAGCATTCCCTGATGACTAACTCAGTCTAATTTTCCTACCTGGCTGTGATGCTGACTTACAAATGGTAACCCTAAAGCAACCTCTTCAAAGTGCCTGCAGGAGGCTCTTCAACAGCCACAGCGCAGCAAAGCTATGAGGGCAGGGACCGATATGCCTGGTGCGTGGCCCGACGTCACAGTGGAGGCTTTGCAACTGGCCGATGGAGGAGTGGCGAGTGCAGGGCGGTCAGAAATCATAGCTTAGTTAAAGGTAATGAATATGTCCCCTATGAGATACATTGTCTGTGTCTTTCCTTCCTCCCAAGGGCCCCCAGGGAATGCCAGGCAGGCAGCTTCACTCTTAGATACCCCACTGCTGGATGGGGAAAGCCTCACAATGCAGAGGTTGGAGCTCCACAGCTAATCTTGACCTTCAAATAACAGAAATTGTAGGAAATGCCAATCCTCTTATCTTCGTAGGGTTGATTAGGTTAACATTCAGATCGTGCAAGTTGCTAGATTGAAGATGTTTACTGCTAGAAAGCAGGAATTCCCTTTATCTATTGCTTTCTTGTTAGTGAGGTGCTGACTACCATAGTTTTGCTGTAGTCAGTGGTTGTACCCTGTCTTATTGTCACTAAAAGGACCCTAGCAGAAAAACTAGTGCCTGAACACCTCCAGGGGAGCAACCGGCAATTTCTGTCAAGATGAAAATTACTTGTGTCAAATTAACAAACCTTGTTCTTTGAAAAGTCCCTTCGAGGCGCCTTTTCCTAAAATCGAGGTGACACTGGGCTGGAAGATGCACTGTACCCATCGGAGTAGATTTTGTGATGCATGGTTCAAGAAGTCTGTTTGGAGCACAACTCATGGACTTTGAGAAGTGTTCTTTGTATTAGATTTTTTTAATGCTCAGCTAAGTGGCCTCCAAGTGGATCAAAATCCACACCTTTGGCAACAGTATAATTATTCTGCCTCTAGAGTTTCAAATCCTAATGTACAGAAAAGCACCCAGCGAACTTGGTAAACTGCGGATTGCAGGGCCTCACCCCCAGAGTCTCTGATTCAGTGAGTCTGGAGTGGGGGACAAGAATCCGCGTCTCAGTGAGCCTCCCAGGTGATTCTGTGAGGCAATGATCCTGAAACCAAACCAAGAAACAGTGATGATCGAGCCAAATGCCAATTTAAAGTTTGACTCTCCTTTCTGGTTACAGGTAAGACTACACTGTGTTGTCACCATGGATTAGTCTTAACCACCATGGCGGGGGAGGGAAGGAGAAAAAAAAAAGGGAAATGGCAAGGAGAGAAAGAGGGATGACTTCTGTCAGGTTTCTCAGGGGTAGAGGCTGGGACAGGAATTCTCATGCACTGATTTTTAAGGGAGCAATCTCAGGAGAAAGGGGGCGAAGGAAGCAGGCCAGGAGAGGAGAAGGAACTGATCAGGGAGGGGTCCCACTGTCATTTAGCTCCAGCGTGTTTCCACAGGGAGCTCTAGAGCGTGAATCACACCACCAGATTGGCCCCACCTTGAAGCCAGTGGTCAGCACTCTGTGGGCACTAATGAGTCAGTCCTTGGCTGTGGGCCACCCCTGGAGAGGGGGCGGGGCTTCAGTTCCCAGCATCTCTAGTGTGGTTTCTTACAACAGAGAACACCCTGGAAGGAAGGAGCAGCTGTGGTTTACCCAGCCAACACTCCCAACAGGTGGAGGAAGGAGGCATCAGCCCAACAAAAGACACTTTGGTGGAGCACCGACGACATCAGCTACAAGAGGAACGGAAGTGAGGGAAAGAGAGAAGGAATTGTAAACAGTTCTCAGCTAATGGTGATCCAAACAAACAAAAGTTCTACTGTTTCAGTCAACAACCTGAATGGCACTGAAAACCCAGCAAGCCACTTCCTGTAGGAAATTCTGCTGGGTGTTCCCAAGTTTCTGCATTCCTGCGCATCTACAGATTTGAGGCTGGTGTCTAGATAGCTGCCTCTAGACCAAGCTGTGTTCTGTGTTCGTGAGATTTGAAGCTACAAAGGTAAGAGAGAGACAGAACCATGTGCCAAATTTTAGAGTCTTAGAATTAAACAACTGAGCAGCCTAACCACCCCTCCCCAATGCGCAGACCCTTGTACTCAACTTTGTGCCACTTGCAAATTTAGCTAAAAAAAAAAAAAAACTTTCACCATGCTTAAACTAAAATACAGTCAGTCCATCAATCAAGGCTACTGATCTAATCAAAATTTCAAAACCCTTTGTGTGGGCTAAAGCACCAGTAGGATAAATCCATCCAAGTCACATTTTCTACCTTATTCAAAAATTCCATGAGTTATTTTCTTCAGTGAATGCTTTCTAAAATCAAAGATGCCAATTACTATCCCATTTCTCTCTACCTCGCCAATGGCCTTACTTGAGAAGGAATTAATTAGATAGTATCAGTGAGTCAGTGTTTGCTCCTAGTGTCGCTACTTTTTAAAAATGTGTTAATAAGCTATGTGTGCGATCATTTATTCCAAAAATGTTGTCAAGGTTCAGTACTTTACTGAACAATAAAATTTTAGAAACACCATTTCCCTCTTTTTAAAAGCAGGTCATATACCCACCTGCAGCGCTTTGGAAAGTCTCAGTCACCCTCATTTCTAAAATAGCGCCTGCAGAAACACTATGGTGTTCTTTGTATGATCTTCCAGCAACTTACAATTTAATTCATCTGAGCTTTTACTCACGTAAAACTAAGAGATGCGTCTTTACAATTTATTTGTTCATCTAACCTGAACCTCTACATCTTCTTAATGACCTTTGTCCTAACTTGTCCAGTTTAAAGATGATCTTCCTTGCTGGTAAACACATCAGCAAAGTAGGGTCTAAATGATTTTTCTTTTACCTTCGGTGTATGTCTGTGGTAGCACACACAGATCTACTTATTTGTTTATCATTCTCCTTGCTCTCCAGAAAGCAACGAGCCCTTTGGGTTGTGTTCAGCTATAATTGAAGCTTTCATTTCACCCTGGACTTTGGCCTTCCTGTTATTATTCTACAGATCTACTTCCCTCTCTTGTGTCCAACTGGGCTACTGCCTCCCTCCATCCACTTCTGTAGATGGCCTTCTGCTAGGTGACATTATCAGAAGAATTCTTCTGGCTGCATTCCTAACTTCAGATACCACATTTCTGCTTAACTATGCTCATTTGTGATTAAATTGTTAGAAATTCTACTTTGAAAGATTCCCTCTTGAGCCACATGAACTTTTGACTTCACTGACCAAGGAAGGGGGCTTGCCCTTGTAATAAACTCTAAGCAATGTATTTTCTAAAGCCAAAGATAGAGTATTTAGTGCCTCCTATGATTTTTTTTTTACCTAAATATCTCAAATGACTTAACTACTTCCTACAAAGAAAGGGTTCTATCACATCTCTATCGCAAAACAGTTCTTTCATAATTTGGTACAGAATATTGTTTTCTTTCCTTGCTTCTTCATCTTTCTGAGTTGTCAGCAAGTCTAGAACTTATCAGATGCCCTGCCTTTTGTAGAATAAGACTTCAGCAGACATTCCGGCGGGTGTATTTTTCCTTCTCTTCAAGGCCAGTCTTGTAATCTGTATTCGGAAACCTTTATCCGTATCCTCTGTCTGGTCTGCTGGTCTGCAGAATACTTCAAGAATAATATCACTCCTCATTCCCTTTTATCTTATCCTCCCTGAGAGGAAAATTTGCAATGTCCATTCTTTGTGCAGAAGGGAAGAGCATTTTTAAGTCGCAACCATCACCTGGGTTTCCACGTGGCACTGAAAGTCTGTATGCTCAACAGAGAGGGAATTCTGAGGCCAATCGCAGTATATTTTCTGACACAGCCACGAAAAGGTCACTTGTCATTTTCTCTTGAATGCTCCCCATACCTAATGACATCACCAGGTTGTACTGAACCATACATGCATTTATAGAAAGTAGAATTATTTGTACAATTTATGCATGGGAAAACAAAGTGATTAAGAACAAGAGCTTTGAAGACGGCATCGACCTGACAATGCATCTCAGCAGCGGTGCCCCTTAGCTGTGGTCCTTGATAGCCGCTCCAGGTCCCACACGTTCCCATTCAGAAAATGGGTTTATTACTAGGACCTGTCTCCCAGAAATGCTCTGAAATTATTTTTGAAAAGCTAACCATGGTACCTGCATTTCAGTAAATTTAATTAAAAAAAATTGCTTAGTACGTGCCAAGAAAAATTGTAGGCACTGTTATTACAAGGAACAAGTATAACAAAATTCCTGGCCTCATCCAAAGGGAAGTCAGGTGCAAACTATAAAGTCATCCATACATAAAACATGTGTAAATTATGAACAGCAGTAAATGCCATGAAGTAAATAAAATGCCATAAAATACATAAAACAGCAACCAGAAATTGACTGTGTATATGGGGACAGCTACTTTAAGCTAGAACAGTCAGGGAAGGCTTCTCTAAAGAGGTGACCTTTCAACTGAGCCAGCATGAGGAGAAATACCAGCAATACAAAAATCTGGGAGAGAAGTGTTCTAGAGAGAGGGATGAGCAAGTGTGGGTTTTAATAAGCTACTTCTCAATGCAAGTGTTTCCCTTAAATAGATTTTGGACAAGTATTTGGTAGGATTTTATGTGATCCGTTGGGGCATTATCAATTTCTATTTTAAAGTAAACAGATTTCTTTCAATCATTCTCTGTAATGCCACTCAATCAATCATTAATATTTTAAGCTTTTGCAAAGTGCAAGTTGATGTTTTACACACCCATGTTTTATCACCGAGAGGCTGTGGCCAAATTCCATATAGATGAATTTGACTCTGGAAAGCATGTCCCTTCAATTATCTGTTAAATGCCTCTTTTTACACCCAACCTGCTGACAAAAATGAGAAAGCAAACAAATGAGATGAGTTGCAGTGAGGACAGCAGAAGCCAAGAGAGCAGAGCTTCTAATTGGAAGAGCACAGGAGAATGTTTAAAATAAGTTTCAGAAGAGCGATAAGGATGAAGATGATGTTATCTCTTGGAGAGAAGAAGCTATTAAAATACACCAGAGTGTTTTCAATCACTTAATCAGAAAGCCCTTTTCCTGAGAACTGTCTTTTGTCTGTGTGCCATGAACAAACATAAATATTTTGGATTTCCTGCATCCTTCACCCTGATAATGGGCTCTTAACTAGAAGTTCTTCCCACCTCAAAGAAAAAGCTAAAAACAATGATAAAACATGAAAGATATGATGTCTTTTCCAGATGAATTATTGAATCCCACAAATAGTGTTTAGGATGATTCCTTCTCTAGCTCTTGCTTTTTTTCCCTAGGATATTTTATATGACTTTACATGTAATACACTATGCATCCGGGATTTAGAGCGTCACACAGTGTAAACATTTACACAGGAGCTGAACTCAGGTAAAACAAATAAGCTTTTTGAACAGTTGCATGTGAATTTCTTTTAAGATGCTACAATTGTAACCTCTCATTTGCACAGAAATTTTCACCTCACATTTAATATTTGAAAAAATCTTTAAAAAACAATTTTATAAGACAATGTTATGGAATGTTTACATAAGGTTTAAATAAATATTTTAAATTCTTAACATCAATATGAGTAACTGAGTCTACACATGTAACAAAATAATTTCTGTTAAAATCAAAACATTTTTTAAAACCTCTGTTAAGAGACTTATTTAGGAAAAGAATTTAAGCTATGATTTTTTTAAAGTTACAATTAAAACAAATAATTTGGCAGAAAATTCTCTTACTGACATGGGAAT
This sequence comes from Micronycteris hirsuta, assembly GCA_004026765.1. NCBI lineage: Eukaryota > Metazoa > Chordata > Mammalia > Chiroptera > Phyllostomidae > Micronycteris > Micronycteris hirsuta. The sequence continues at coordinate 352,041 of PVJI01000139.1, forward strand.
AAAGTTTCATGAGATGCTCACGTTCTTATAAAATTTTAAATAACATTTCCTGGATCCAAATAGTGATGTGTCAATCATTTGAATCATAATAAACCAGAAGTTCCCTTTTGTGTTAAACAAATAAACCAGAACAAAATTCTACTTGGGCAAAAGGTGAAATTAAGTTTAAGTGACCATATTCATAAGTAAAGTCACTTGAAGTACAATTAAATACATTTTTGCTACTATTATAAATGACAAATTTCTCCATCATACCTATATTTTAATTTATAATTGGAAATTGAAATCTTAGTACTCAGATTGACCCCATCCAGAGTTTTACTTTGAAGTCTGACCTCAGAATTTGCACAATAATATCAAGTCGATGATAACATTTCAGGGGAAATTGTGTAATAATAGCAGTCCTGCAGAAGTCTGCATGCACAGCTGAGTCTTGTATACCAGCCTAGCTCTGCTTTACGTAAGGATGTGAGATCAGTTTGAGCCTCATGTTAGCAAAGCAAGCACTAACAATACAAATCTAGTTTAATTAAACACTCAAGACCAACAGAAAGGATCCAATCAATATGAATAATATTTCTGCTTCTCTTTCTGAGACAAACTAGACTGCTGTAGTGCTTTATGTTCTGGTGCAGCAAGCCAGTGCGTGCTGGGTGCCGTGTCAGAAGATAATGCAAGGGTTAAAAAGGACAAAATTATCATTCACATATGAGAGAAGCTGCTATCAGCTCGCTTATTGACCTCATGTGTGCTCATGGGTAAGATGCACTGTTACTTATAATAAGATGAGAAATGGATTTATCTGGATAAACCGTTAGAGGAATCTGATGGTCTCATTAGTGAGGTGGCTTCCTGGCCATCAGCGCTGCCTCTCCTTACTAAGGAAGCCGCTGCTAATCAAACGTGCCCCTCAAGAACTGTAGCAGGATTTGGCACTAAATTTCCAGATAATGATGGTCGAGTGGGCTTGATTTATTCTATGCCTTGTTTTTATTCTCCTTATTGATTCCTATAAAATAAAGATGGCCGTGCCTGTTACAGAATTTGAAATAATTGGAATTTGTGTTATTTACGAATGATTTCATTTTTGCGGAAGTTGGGGAGTGAGTGGGAAGGGGGTGGTAGGCAAGGGTGGGAGTGTCCTTTGAACAGCTGCTTTTGGAAGAAATGCTCTGGTATTAAACTGCCTCCAGCGTTTGTCTAAAATAAAGAAATAAATAAATGCCGTGTCGGGTGAATCACATCAAAATCTCAAGACAATTCCAAGATGAACCAACTCGGAGAGTAAATGACCTCTTCATCTGGGTGATAAAGTTCCAGCCAAAATATTCTCTGGGCCCGAGACGTGATTCATTAGAAATATGTGCATGGTGGGGCGCTCCTTTCTCTATCTGGCAGAGTCCAGTCTGCACACTGATAAGAAGCAAATGCAAATGTCCTGATAAGAACTGAATGCAAATATTTATGATATGATATTCCCTGGGAATTATGTGCAGATAAAACAAAGTGTATTATTTTCCTGCTTCTCTTTCAGGTTTGCCAAAATGCCCTTTTTCGCTTTTGGAATTTGCATTTCTTCAAAATTGATTCGGCTTGCGTATTATGTTAAGCTATTTGTTTGCTAAGGATGGTAATTAGTTACTGTAATTACAGCAATGACAGTTGCTAAATTGTTTTTAAAGCATTACAGTGGGCCTGTGCCAGAAGATTGCAGTATTTTTTTGGATTTAAGCAGAGGCTGGAAAAACTCCCACTCTAGGGCCAGCATGGGATTTTCAACTACAAAGCTGCTTTTTCTGATTGAAATTTTTTTAAAGTCATTAATTTGCATTGATTGCAAGTGCTAACTTTACATTTAGGTTTATTCACATATCACAGAAATATTAGTGATAGTGGACCTTGGCATGAAGGAGACACAGGGGACACGCGTCGTAAATAAAAGTGAAAGCTGATAGCAGAGGAAAAATGGTATAACTATTACTTGGAGCCTGTTAATTAAACTTTTTAGCCTGTTTTTAGATAAATTAAAAACAATTAAAAATGTTTCTCTGAAAGTCATTCCCAAACTTTTCTCAACCCTCCTGGTCTAAAATGAGTAATGTGGAAAAGCACAGTTTGGCTATACTCTATGTTTGACATGTGGAAAGTAACAAATAAAGGAGAAAGGTTATTTATCCAAATATTTCTTACAGATTTAGTTTAAAAAAAATTATTGAGGAGGAGAGACTTGAGCTATTATGCATGCCCGAGATGGTTTATGTGATTTATGTTTTATATCCATTGTGACTCAGAGGTTAAAGACAGAGAATGTGGTTCTCAGTGCTGTCTGTTGTCCCAAGAATGTCTTCTAAGATTACTTTCTGAAGTCTAGAAAATTCAGGTGAGCTCACAATTTGTTGCCCGTCACTTGAAGTCAAGGTAATCCAAGATTTGAATTACAGTCATGCATACTTTAATTCACAATTAGTACTGAAAAAATTTGCAAGGTAATACAAAATTTGAATTAAAATAAAGCATGCTTTAAGTTTGCAGGGTCAAACTTACACTCACAGATGCTTCATAAGTAATAAATACTACCATACTTAAATATTGAGCTGCTTCTGCCAGAAGAAAGTTAGCTATAAAAATATAATAATAATAAACAACAGCAGCTAACCTTTCTTGAGATCCTTCCACATTCCAGGCACAGTGCCAACCACTCCACATGCATTCTTCCAACAACTAATGCTGCATTATTATTATCATTTTATTATCTCCATTTTACAGAGAGAGATACTGAAGCTTAGAGATGTTAGAACTTGCAGAAGTCACACTTTTGGTCACAATTGAACATGGAACTCCAACCCAGGCAGCCCAACTCCACAGTCTGTGCTCTTCTTGAGAGAATGTGAGTTTGTATTTGAATATAAGCAAATCAATAATACTTTTAAAACTCTGACTTCTTCCTCTAACTTAAAGCTAAACTGAAAGCTAAACTACCTAGTTCAGATGTCAGAAATTGAATTTTTATCTTGAAACTTGTTCTCCTGATATTTTATTTTATTTACTTGTTATAGATGTAAATATAATTCCCTTGATTATATCTCTAATAATACTCGTCTTAGGTGAGAAATTTGACTCTTTACCAAAAAAAAAAAAAAAAGCTCCTAGGAATTGACTGCTTTGGCTCCAAAAAGACTCAATAAGTTTAGTTTGTATGTTTATCATTATTCAAGAACTATATATCCCACTTTGTTCAATATGGCTGTTACATTTGTATAAACATGGATGAAATTGGTAAATGGGCATTTTACGACATTTTAAAATGATCTTATGCTGTATGTACTCGGATGTCGCCCTCACGCTAGACTGCGTGGCTGCCTCATGCACATGTCCCCAGTGTGGGAGGCACGCGTCTGCCGTGCACACACACGCGGAGGCAGGGACACTGCAACTTCTACAGGCAATTCTCCAACGAATGTGTTCAGCAACCCCTCCTTATGAGGTCATTCCTGATGCACTCTCACTTCCTCCAAGCTGGACATTATTTCTCCCTTCAGCCCTGATGAGACTACATTTTCCCCTTATTACAATGATCACAAGACCTATGGTGCCTTGCATGAACCTGGCTCAGTGTGTGCATGTCTGTCTTCTTCCATAGACCAGAAGCTCTTGGAAGTCTAGATCTTTTACATCTCCTGTACCTAGTATGAGCTTGGCACATAGTAGATGACAAATAAAGTCTTATTAAGTGAATAAGACTTATTGAACTCACACAAAATTTAAGCAACATGCAGCAATGAGCCTTTATTTCTCATGCATGGGTCCACTGAGCAGCCAGTAAGTCTCTGCTTCAAGCTGTGAATAATTGGGTCCATAGCACTTGCCTCAATTGGGCTCTAGTCTAGAAGGGGTACAGCTACCTGCGGCATGTATGGCAGGGTCAAGGGAAAACACGGGATGTCTTTTAAGGCCTACGCTCATAACAGTCATATTTCACTTTTATTCACATTTTATTTCCCAAAGCAAGTCAAACACTAAAACTAATATCAATATGGAGCGAAATATACTTTTACCATGGAAGTGTGGAGGGTAGGTGGTGGAGGAGGAGTAAATGTTTGTTGAATAATACTATAATCTACCACAACCAACAGAAATTCATATAATAAAGGGTATAGCAGATTACCCTTTCTTTAACATAAATCATCTAAAGCATTTAAAAGAAGGTGGATAATTGCCTCATTATCGAGACCCTGGAAAATATGTCATGATTTCCCTTGATAATTTTTTTTAGTTCAGTAAACTTAACAGGCAAAAATTTTCTTTTGAGGGTTCAGCATTCACATAAGCTTCAGCTTAGACCTTCTCTCATTTTTATCCTTTGAATGTCTGGTAAAATATTCCACCCTCTCCTTCCATACTTGAAGACCATTAGTTAAGTGTTCCTACGTTCTTTTCTCTGGCCGACGTTTCTTTCATCTTGCTTTCTATATTTCACAATGTGTCACTTGTCAAACCATCTTCTACCTGTGTGGCTCTTCTTTCAGACTCTCCCCAATGCATTTAGAGCCAAAAGCTATATTGAAATCTCTTCCTACCATCGATCAGTCAAAACTGGAAAGGCCATCTTAATTCTTAGAAGAAAACTATTGGCAAATTTCCAGATGAAAAGAAACATATGGGTTCACACCCCGACTCCCACGTTTTCCTAAGCCCCGCTCCACTCTGCAGACACGTCAGAGTCCACTTGACTAAACTGTATTGGATCAAAGAAGAGCTCTGAGGAGGTGAAGTCAGGCTTCAAATATCAGCTAAGCGCAGTTTGGTTACAGAAAGGAAAACATCTCTCCCGGAGTGAGACATCTTTCTTGTCCAGACGTTCAAAGAGTGTTATTCATTACGAAGTTTATGGTACCCACATTGAGAGCACAGTTCATTGCTTCAGGATTCTTGCCCAGTTTGCAAGGGAGGTCTCCTGTTAGCTGCCCAGTGCTGTCCACGGCAGATTGAGTCTTAGTGAGTATAAAATAGGTCATTACTCTCTCTAGCGATGCTTGGTCATACGGTGACTGTAAACACTTAACCTGGAGCCTGAAACTTTTATAGTTTTCATTTAATTTTTCAAATTAGAAAGATAATTTATGTTGTATTCTAGAAAGTAAGATTTAGTCACACTTTCTTAATTTAATTCAACTGCTTAACCAAATTGTACTAAAATAAAGAAGGTTAATGTGTTTGTCTCAACACGTAGGGAAAAAGTCACTTTTTGGAACTATAGTAAAATCTATGTTGAGAAGTGAAGTAAAAGGGTGTCCAAAATTCTGACGTGTATCAATAATTCATCTACTCAAGTTCCTGATCACAGAATGGGGATACCATGGTCTGTTAGTCAGGGTTCTCCAGAGAAACAGAGCCAATAGGACACATAAATATTGGGTTGGCCAAAAAGTCAGTTTAGTTTTTTTCTGTAAAATAAAAGACCCATTTTTCAACTTCACCAGTAACTTCATTGATTTGGATATTTTGAGTATGTCAGCTTTCTCCCACTATTGGCTTCTAGTGGGTAGGGGCCCGGGGTGCTGCCAAAGATTTTCCAATGAATAAGACAGCCCCATAGTAAAGAATTACTTGGCCAAAATGTCAATAGTACAAGAAACTTCACAAACCACTTTTGACATGTTTGATCAGTCACAGCACCTTCTCCATACACTGCACAAATCTTTTTATTGCATTTCAGTGGCATTTTTACATTTCTTGAAATAATAAACATAACACGCTGGAGATGTTGTGTATTTTTCCATCTTCAATATTAAGGTGGCTGTGTGAAAATTCACCAATTTTGATAAAATTTTTTGATAACTTTTTAAAAATGCATGCTGATATGACAGCTGTCACAATACAATCTAACAGAATTGTTTTGAATGAAGTTAAAGACAGCTAAGCATTCCTAGAGCCATCGTATGGAAAAAACTAAGCAAACTTTTTGCCAACCCAATGTCAATCTAGGGAGAGGTTCATTTTAAGGAATGGACCCGTGCAGTTGTGAGGGCTGCCAAACCTGCCACCTGCAGGGCGGGCCGGCAGGCTGAGACCCAGGGAGGAGTTGATGTTACAGCTCTAACTGAAGGTGGTGTAGAGGCAGAATTCCCCTTGCTCGGGGACCTCTGTCTTTTTTCTAAGAATGAGGCTGCTCACGTGATTCAGAGTAAACAGCTTCAGTCAAAGCCTACTGATTTCCATATTAACTTCACCTTAAAAAATACTTTCACAGCTACATCTAGACTGGTTTTTCACCAAATATCTGGGTACCATGGCCTAGCCAAGCTGACACCTAAAATTAACCATCACACATTGTTACCATTCTCTTTGTTCTATCGCTTACTTGATCAATAAGCATATACTGAACAGCTACTACACACATGCAGTCCCCACGTGTCCTGGGAAGCTTGCAAAATCTATGATAATGAATTATTGTTCAAATGTATTGACTCTCAGAAACATCAGAAAATAGACTTGGAATCATACCTAAATTGAGTCTGTCCTAAAACCTAAAAGAAATTAGCACAAATTTATCCAGGAGGCTTAAAGTCACTTACCAAAGTCTACCTAAGTAGGATGTGTCCATTTCATAGGCCAGATGACATCGTATTCAGTAGGGCAGAAGCAGGAGAAATTTAATTATGATAGCTAGTGAAATACAAACCAGCAGTTTGTGGGCTGGTGAAAATTTTTGGGGGGTCACACATTTTTGTAAGTCTCCTTAAACCAAATGACCATGCACTCTTAACCAAATCATAAATTAGTCAGTCTATTGCCTCATGAGTACAGCTTCTCCACATGCCACACTGAGTCTGAGAACCTCAGACTAACTGCTGCCAGGGAAAGATAACCTATCTTGGTACAA
>PVJI01000140.1:0-359007 GCA_004026765.1 Micronycteris hirsuta
GGTCTACATACCACAACAGTGGATATGATCACCAAGATGACTAAGTGGCTAATGGGAAGCGTGCTTATACAGCAGAAACATGCTGGACAAAGGGATGAGTTACATCCACAGCAGGATGACATGAGATTTCATCACATTCTTCAGAATGGAGTACAATGGAAAACTTATGAACTGTTTTTTTCTGGAATTTTCTATTTAATATTTTCAGAACATGGCTGACTGCAGGTAACTGAAACCATGGAAAGCAAATATGCAGATAAGGGGGGACTGCTGTAAGTACCTATTCTAGGTGAACTATGCACTATTCTAGGAAGTTGGGGAAAAAGCAGGAAAAAAAAATGGATTTCACCATCAGGAAGCTTACATCCAACTGAGTGAATCAGACAATGAATTAATACAAAAGGAAATAAATGATATATCCGGATGTAGGAGAAGTCAAGTGTCTCAAACATACTGGGACCTTTGTTCTCTCCATTCTTTCCTCTCTTAGCCCAAGAGGCTGTTGTCTTTATTGAGGTCCATACCAGGGTCATGGACTCAAACAAGAACCTTGAGAAGTAGGTTTTCAGGAAGGCATCCTACAGGCAGACAAGGGCAAAGTGCTAGCAGATGGGCATACAGAGTGAATAGGAAATGCAGAAGCCCTGCTCACATGCCTTGTACTCTAGTAGGGCTTAAAGCAACAGCAGAGACAGCAGGAGTTGTGTGTGCAGGGAATTACATTTTCTTTTAAAAAGTTATTTGTTAAGTCAGTGAATCACTCTGATTATTCAGGCAGCTTTTTGCAATTTTCAAGCAAGCAACAGCAGTCATAGAAATAGGAGAAACTACATTTCAAAGCTTGAATAAGACCTATTTTGTTTTCTGATCATGAATATTGTAAATGTGTGCACAGACAGAATAATAACTTAAATTCACTAATCTTTATAATGATTTTTTTCTTTTCAAAAACTGGTAACAACAGATGACTTAATTTTATTTTAAGACACTTCTGATATTACAATTTCACAGAAATTTCCCATAAAACAAAAGAGAAATAAGTCATCTAACACTGTCTGTTTCTTTTCATGATTATTGAGTAACCATAGTGAGATTTTCTTTCAAACTTAATGAAACTTTCTGGATTCTAGTAGCATTTCCATGAGCAAATGAGTGTCTAAAAGAACAGATTAATGAGAGCTACCTACATGTGTGCAAAAATCCCATTTAACATTTGAATGATTATCTTTAAGTCATTTTGGTAGCAGACATTCTAGAATGAACAGACAGAAAGGTTACCTCAATAGAGATATGCTTATTTTGAGACTAATAAGGAGCATCACAAAGAAGGATTCTATGCCCATTGTTTCAAGGAGAGTGATTTTTTCTATTATAATATAGCTAATTTATTAATTGTTTCTATTATAATATAGCTAATTAATTAATTATTCTGGATTTGTTTCTGACATAATCAACCAAGCAAATAATATGCTTATTCACTCTTTTGTAAAATGATATCTTCTTCATATTACTGGGTGCATTATTGGTTGAGCGTATCTCTTTGCTTTTTAATAATTCAGCTCAAAGTAAAATAGAAATAAAATCTCTGCCAAGAGAATAGCTGAGCGATTCTTGTAAAATAATTGAAGATGTATTTGCTCAAGTCTCCTGCCAAAAAGCCCCAAAAGAAATGAAGAAAATGTGTGTTACACAAAACAGCAGGGCAAGATCAAACAGATCTTTCCTATGTAGCAATGAATCAAAAGAGCAAAAGTATATACCATGTAAAAGCAAAAATATTGAAAACTATGTGATTCAGAAAAGTTCAAAATTAAAGGAGTGGCAAAAAATTAGAAAGTAATATAAAATGATATGGAGGTTTAGAATAAACACAGTATTATGAGATATACATATGCTTTTTTACATTCACTTGCCAGTTGAAGTAGACAAGGAGTAATGACAATACAGAGAATATACATTAACTGGTCATAAAAATGATAGTATAATAGATTAAAATGTAAATCATATCCATTAAAATACTAACTAGTGGAATTAGTACATCTTGTGCATTTTGACCAGATGGCCTATTTCTTATTCCAGCTCTGCCACCCTGAGTAAATCACATAATCTCTCTGTGCCTCAACATTCTCATTGCAAAATAGAAAATGCAGCGGTACCTGCCCTATAGGGTTATGTGTTAAAGGTTAATAAACAAAGAACCTAGAACATTTTCAGGCACTATATAAATGCCAATTTTTATATTTCTAGTATTGCCTTTCTCAAATAATTATTTCTATGTTCTATATATCTATTTTCTGCAATTATTTTTTTTATTTTGATTTTTTACTTCTGCATTCTGTGGGGGCAGGGGCTTTACAGCTCTCCTTCAGTGTAAACATAGTTTAATTTGCTCTTACATTTTGTATCTCCTTATAATTTTTGCATATTAATCTGATTCTTTCTCATCTCTGAAATTATTTCATCATATCTCCATATGATATCTTACCCTCAGTTTATTAAAAACACATCATCTTTCAAATATTTTAAGATGCCTAGGCAATGCTTCCTAATAGTTTAAGTTTTAAGAAGAAGAAAATTATTATTTCCAGGGCATCTGATTTTTCTCAATTTTTAGACAATGCAAACTTTTCATAGATTTTCTTAGAAAAAAATTGAAAAGCTGTGTTTACCTGTGATATTGTTTACAGTCTTCATCTATTCACAGAGAAAATAGTTTCACCCCTAGTATTCTTCAATGTCTAATCAACGACTAGACTCCCCCTGCCCTGCATCAGCTATCCATTCAATTATCAAGAAAATATATAATTGAGCACTTAGTAATTCGCAGACACTGTTATAGGTGATGGGGGCACATGAAGCCCAGGTCAAAAATGGTTACTGCTCATATGATAGACAGTAAACAAACAGCATATGCATATATAAAGTAATGTTAGCACTGGGGAAAATAAAGCAGTGCAAGGGGCTAGAGAGCGGTAAGGAATAGAGCAGAGGGGGAGACACTTGCACAGAGACCTAGGTAAAGAAAGGGAGGCTGACGTGCAAACAAGCGCGCGTAGAGCATTTCAGGCAGATGCGCGTGGCCAGGGCCAAGGCACCGAGGTGGGCCTGTTTGGGACACAGCAGAAGGCCGCCGAAACTAGAGCAGCACCGTAAACCCAAAGCTGATGCACACAGGTTTTAATAAAATGATTGACACCCAACAAATACCTGATTGTCCTGGGGCTGTTTGTGTTTGGGAGAGTAGCTTCTTCTCCCCATTGTCAGGTTCTCTGCCTGAACAAGAGTAAATGCGGTTTGTCAGCTTCCAGAAGACCGAAGAAGAGGGAACTCACTCCGCCTCCCAACCGTGTTCAGTTTTCTGGTCGAGTGTACACTCTCTATTCCACAATTAGACACAATGGGAAGAAAAAAGGCAAAGCATTTTTAAAATGCCTTTGGCAGTACATCCTGTTCTGTGTTAGACTGAAACATATGGCATTTGTAGAATTATGTGTTTCTCAGTCTATTAACATTCACAGCACTGATAGAAGGCGTATCCATACTAAACATATGCTCTTTGCTGGTTTTTAATACATAGATCTGTTGTCAATTTTTGCTTTTTTACATATCTTAGAATATATTTTAATAGAGGGTTTTCAGGAGACACCTTAAACTAATCCATCTCTGTGTTCACCAGCAAGTTTTGAGGGAGCAGCTTTGGAAAGTAGATGATGGATTTGATCTGATAGACCTTGAAACCTTCGCTCAAGGAGAAAGTCAAGTACAGAAATACAGGCCTTTGAGTGCTCTGCATAGATGTGAGTTTGATGTAACGTGAAGCCGGGAAAGAACCTTTTTCATTTTAACTGTCCCCTGTGCTTGGTAAAAGGCCTCAGTGGCCTGAGAGATATTTGTCTCCTTAAATTTACTTAGATAATCCCTTCTCATCCTTCAGGTCTCCATTCAAATTTTATCTCCTCGTAGGTTTCTTCCCTGATGGAACAGCCTAGTATTGGGCACTTTGTGTCTGTTTATCTCACAGCGATCCTTTTTATCCCATAGCACTTACCCTCTATGTAATTACATGCCGTTCTGGCTATTTGTCCGTTTCATAACTGTCTCCATCATTAGTTGGCAAGTTTACTGATGAGAGGTTCTGTGTGTGTTTTGTTCAGCTCTGTGCACTAAGCCCATCACAATGTTGGCCCCATTTAAAATGTTGATTGTTATTTGTGGAAGGAAGGAGAGCAAACACAAATAACATAGCAAATGCTTCATAAATATATATTCAGTGAACACATTACAAGGACAGGGAGGAGAATGGAGACAAAGGGGAGAGTGGAAGGAAATCACATCACCAAGGAAAAGAACACAGAGAAACAAAGGTGGAAGGAGGAGGAAAGAACTGGGTTTGTTCAGCCTAACACAGGCCAATCATAGCTTGCTTTTTTGGTAGAAAAAAGTCTAAGAAATATATGCTATAGTGAAGAATAAAATTTATATTTTATTACCAAGAAACTTCTAGTTAATAAATATTCCTGTTGTAACAACAGTATACGAATAACTTCACCTATAAAATAATGTTTTATGTTTCATGTGTAAGCTTTAGGAGGGAGATTAACTGAAGACTTGTGTCTTTTTAAGTACGAATCTCTCTAAAGAGGGATTAGTTTGTTCCTAAGAATGTGGGTGGGAACAAAGAGGTGCGAGGATATTAAAAACATCAAGTTGTTCAAAGCTCTCTACCAGAGGTCAGGGGAAGTAGAGAATATAGGTTGTGTTAAAAGATGAATTGAGACATATCACATTTTTTAAGAGAATACTTGAACAGAAATTTGAATAGGGCAGCACCAGAGCCCCACGAGGTGAAGACCTGGGGAAAGAACTTGATAGAGAAAAGGCAGAAACAAAAAAATCACTGGTTGGCTATAGCTTCAGGCCTCGTTCTCTGTTTGTGGTCAATTGCCCTTAAGCTTCCATTTTATAACTCTGATGTACATGGAGGCTTGGATTTGGGTTCCTTCCCATAGGCTACCATGGTATCAGATCCCCCTCAGTGTAATGGCCTCCTTGTTGAACAATTTAACATTTGGAAGGACTGCATTTTCTAGAGAAAGGAAGAAGGAAAGAGAGAGCAAGAAAGAATTATTGTTATCTTCTAAAACATCCTCTGGCCAGTAAGCAGGAACTTTTACACTCTCCACGGAGTAAATAGGTCAAGATTTCTCTTATCCTGCTTGTGGAGAATTAGTTGGACAGGGAGAAGGCTTCCTAAACAAACACAGTTTCTTTTCCTCACTTAAGGGACTCAGGCTTGCAAACTGATTGAAAACAGGAAGCACTAGGATGTTAAAAGGAAAGAGAGTTCTTGCAAAATTCCCAGGCCTCTCCTGCAAATTCAAGTACTTTAGGGCCTTCCATGCAAACTGAGCCTCGGCCTGAAAACCTGGTCCCAGAGGAAGGATAGGAATTCAGCTAAACCAGCAGGGCCCTCTTGTGAATGGGCATCCTGTGAGAGTTAAGTTAGGGGTGTTCTAACAGAATTAGTTCCTATCAGTCACTGAGCGAAGGCACCAGGAATGCCGGAGTGCTGGAAGCCAGCTCAGCAGACATTCCCATGAATAGCATCTCAGTGATGGGCAAAAGTAGAAAAACATTGTCTTTCTTTTCAGAATATTGATGAAAGAAGCATTACAAAGTCATGATTGAAAGTCATTCTCAATAATCGGAGTGGGAAATAGTAGAATGAAGGAAGACAAGGAGCTTCAGACAGAGGAGGAGGATTTGGCAAATGCACAAAGACATCCGTTGCCAGAGAAACAGACTGAGCCAAATCTACTGTCTCCCACACCCTATAGGTAACTCGATCTCTTCATATCAGTTTTGAAGACTATGGACCTTTGAATTATCCAACTGCATAACAACTAAATCCCAAGAACAAAAATAAGATTTAGAGTGTAAGAAAAAAGAACATTTTTTTCACTTGGGATAATGTATTATTATTTTCACTAATGTAATAAAGAGGTTTTTGTTTACCAAAGGAAAGATTTTACTTCGGATAGAAACTGGAATTAAGGTTTAAATTGATCAAAAACAAGAACGATGATAGTATTAATTTCAGGAGCCACTTGACAAATTCCAGGTGCTCCTCCCTTTCTCTGTTTGTGGAATGAGGGAGGGATTTTGGCTTTCCTGAGTTCTGAGCCCCTGAAGGGAGAGACAGGAGGAAGGCTCTGAGTCACAGCATGGCTCCTGTGGGTGGGTGGCCAGGTCCAGGGTTGAGTCACAGCACACCCTGCATGTCCTTCCCAGACTCCCGTACTGGCATGTAAAATGGCAAGACTTCAGACTTCATCTTGCTTATCTGGTACAATTACTTCCTCAAAATATTCTCTTAGCACAACAAAGTACCACATCCAGGAAATCAGAAGTCTCTAAATATAGGGTCACCTTTACTCATTCATGTAAAAGCCAAGCGTTTGGGATACAATATATGTAAGTAAAGATTTTGAGTAATAATTGGGAACTCATGTTAATTGACAATAATGAGATCTCATATTCCTGTTACAGCCTCTTAATTACATTAGACATGACACACACAGCTCTTAAAGTCCAATAATCGCACTAAAGTTTTAGCTAGATTTCTGGTTTTCTTCACAGATAAAGGACGCTCTGACCTCTGCTCTGACTGAGATGATGGTCTTCTCATAAAAATCTACTACTTAAAGATATCTTCAGCTTCTCAGTCAGTTTAATTTTGTTCTTTAAAAAATGTTGCCCTTTAAGTGAAACTAGTAGAGTATTGTTCTTTGGGGCAGTTTATGAATTCAGATAAGGATCCATTGCCTCCTTTTTCTTTAACTATAGAGATTAGATAGGAGAGGGACCTGTAAGATCTTCAGCAGAAGTAATGGTAACCTTTGCAAAGGGCTGGGACATTACAGATTTCACAGACACGTGAGCAATCGCCATCTGGAAAACATTGTCCCGTAGCTGCTGTGACAAGTCCAAAGATCACATGGGCCAGAAGCATTGCTTAGGAGCTTACTGTCGGTAATGAAGATGAAATGTGTACATAAATAACCCTAATGGTAGAACTCATATAAAACCACCCTAAGCAGACCCAATATGAGAACACAAATCAGAACATAATGAGTTCCACTGGAGAACAGTAGCTATAGAAGATAAAACATGGAACATTTCTTCCTCCGACAGAAAATAGGGATCTTTTTTAAGAAGAGCACAGAAAGTTCTAAGTAGAAATGCGGGGCCTAAATTTGTGAAGAAAAAGTAAGGAATGTTTTTTGATATAAGGAACAACTCAGGCAAAAACATTGAGCAAGAAATTACAAGATTTCTTTGCATAAATACCCTGCAGTGGAATTGCTGGGTCATAAAGTAGCTCTATTTTTAATTTTTAAAAGTCGTTTTGAGAAACTGCCATACTGTTTTCCACAGTGGCCACACTAATTTGCAGTGCAATCGACGGTGCACAAGGACCTTTAGCACAGATTTCTAGGGCCATAGAAAATATGGTTTGCAAGGGCTATGGTGTGGGAGGGTTACTTACATGAGTCATGGGAATCCTTGGGTGCAGGTGAAGAATTAGGAGTTTTGAGGGAAACCTTCTTTGAAGGCGCCTACCGGAGGTCTCGCGTGTGAGGAAGTTTGGACATGTGGAATATTAACCTGCCAATAGACAGTCTGCCAAGGTGGATTCTGGTGGTTAGAAACAAACTGAAGTGCACCAGGAAGAGATGCCGCCGTGGACATAGTGGACAGCAGCCATGGAGTGGCAGCATTATTTATGAAGGACAGCCACAAAAGTCCAGGGGAACATGTCGTGAACATTTTTATTTACAATAAAATTTTCCACATCCATTCTGCTAAATGCTAATTAAAAAGGGTGGCTACCCCTAAAAGAACTCTGGTAAAATGTGTTGCGTAGATGATAAATTACTCAGTCTTGCAATCTTTCAGAACCTTTGTTTTATTGACTTGCATTGTGATTTTCAAGAAAGGTACATTGTGAATGATGTCTAAAGACTAATAATCATAATGATGGTGATTTGAACAACGTGGTGTCTAGCAGTGCACCAAGATCTGTATATGTGTTACCTCATGTACACCCCTTCAATGGCCTTATGAAGTAGGTGTTACTATTATGCCCATTCTACAAATAAACGACTCCAGATATAGATAACTCAGTAAGTTGCGTGATGTTACATGGCTCCTATGAACTTGGACCCCAGAGAGTGGACTTCCCACCACACTCTTAACCATGACGTTATAATTACTAAGAAACTATTCATATACATGATTTTAGAAGTGTTTACTGTGTTTTAACTATTAGTAAAAATGTAAAAAGTAGAAACTTCCTAAATGTTACAAAATTGTGAAATGAATAGATACTTTTTACAAAATACTATATGTAGGCATCAAAAACTGTATTTTCAAACGTTTGCCACGATACCTGAATACAACCTATTACCATACTAAGTGGAAAAGGTAGCACACAAAATGTATAGTGTGGCCTTTTATCTGATTACATATAAAAAAGTGAAAAAATTCATCATAATGTTGCCATATTTTTCCTAACCTAATATATTTATACGTGACTTCAATTTAGTTTTTTAAAAATATTGGTCTCTATTTTCTAAAAAATATAATTGACATGCATTACTGTTATAAGGTATTTATAATCAGAATTTGAAATTTCTCATTGTAGAACATAGTCTCTGAATTTATTTATTTTTTAAAAATTTGGTGGGACAGAAAAATGATTTCTATTTTTATGTTGCTCACCAGCTGACATCTCTCTAATCGTCTTCCAGTCCTCTTCCAATGGCCTCCAAGGCAAAAGTCAGAATGACTATGGCCTGAAAAAGGCCCTACTTTTTTGAGAAAAAGTCAGAAATTCAAGAGAAGCATTTTGGGAGATGAGGTTAACTCATTTAGGGTAGGGCCTGAGGAAAGAAAGTCAGCCTCTGTGCGGGTAGAATTCTTCATATGGAACATGGACATTATGCTCCCACACTTGCCTGAGCTGAAGAAAGGTGACCCCCTTTTGCTGCCAGCTGATTCCTTATTCACCTGTTTCATGTGACTTGTTCCATTTTGTGTATGAGTTAAACCACCAAGAGAACCTCACGTTTTGTTTCTTTCACATATTAATGGACAAGTGACTGGTCTTTGAAAGACAACCATGGTGAATCTACTGGACCCAGGATGTCATTTTCAGAGTTACCATATCACCACTGCCGTGGTCACTGAGCTCCAGTTAGAAAATCCATTTCAGACTGCTGATTTTTAACCAATTAATTTACTTGTTTCTTGTTCTTTGTTTGTTAGGTTGCATGACTAGGAACTAGGGACCTGTTTTACCACATACACCTTTAAAAATTAAACTTGGCTAAAGCAGTGAGACTTTATTTTCAAACTGTATTAAAGATGATCAGCACAAACACAGATAAAGCTGAATTGTTCAGCAAGTTCATTTTCTTATTCTTCAAATTAAATAAGTTATCTGAACCACAAAGAGAAGACAGTTTTTCTTCTTGTGAACATGAGAGCTTTTGGTATTCAGGGAGGTTTTAAATATTTAAAATATACTTTATTTCCTTTTTCTATAAGTTTAAAATAGTATTAACTCAAGTATTATCATGCAGAAAATTTAGATCAAATATAATACAGAGTGGGATATCTTTTCAAAGTAAGGAAGAGAGATTTTGTTACTAAGAATACACAGTAGGAAAAGGAGAATCAGTAACTGACAATTTAGACTTTTAAGGATCAGGAGAGTGAGCCATCTGGATTTAATCAGCATAAATCTATAGCTTGCATTAGCCCCACAATTAAGATACTCATAAAAATCCACTGTGTGAGTGAGAGCTTTCCTGAATCATAATTTAACCATGATACTCTATCAAATGACCGTTTCATGCTTCAATTTAAGACCACAAAGAAAATTCATGAAGCAAATAGCTTCTGAGAAAGAAAAAATATATATATTCATCAATTGTTTGTTACTTTTTATTAATATAATTGATAAGAAATAATTCTTTTAATGATGTTTATCATTCTAATTTTAGAAAACCTTAATATTTATCAATAATCTATTTATTAATGACAATAACATTAGATTTACTCTACATTTTATAAGTCAAATTAAAAGAAATTTGGGATGTTATAATTTTAGAGGAAATGACAATTATATAACCATAATAATAATGTATGAGAAACCATGGATTTTAGACTCATAGTATGCTTGAATTTTAGGAATGTGCCATTCATCTAAACTGTTGTTTCAATTTATTGCATTTTATATGTTTCAAAAATATCACAGTTCAGAAAATATTGAAGCTATATGGTGAATTTAAAAGCACAGAGCCTAGGAAAATCATTAAATTTGGAAATGGTGGGACTCAAACTTGAGCACTTGGACAGTGGACTGGTGAAATCAGGTCAAAGCACACGTCACATGTCTGCCTTTCAAAACAGAGAGAAAAGTTTAGGAAAGGAGGCAAAAATGAGACCTGGAGTTTAGCAGAAACCTGAAATTCAGAGTCACTAGATGTGCAAAGAATTACTGGGGAAGAGCATGGTATTTTCAGCATTTCCCAAGATCATGCTACAACCTAATTTTATTTAACTCTCTAAAAGTAAAATGATTTCCATGGATGGCTAGATTACCGAGTAAGGAATGAACCAGCAAGGACACCCGGTAGCTAAAGCTCTGAGAGAGAAAAGAACAGAAAGGCTATGAAGATGTGAATGAGAACCAGGTGGAATGTGAAGAATAATAAAAGCTCAATATAGAAAGGTTCAGATAAATAAAAGGACAATTATCTATGGCCAAGACATAGATGAGCAAATGATTTCTATAAGCAGACCTAGAATGCTGCCATTGGCAGACTTAGTGAAGCACAGGCCCTCAGAAGAGTCAAAAAGAATAGGGTTTATCAGGCATAGTCAGAAAGTAGTCTTATCGTCAAGGGAGCTTAGTTATAAACACCATCACATGCTTGGATTAAGGAAGACTTCGTACAATGGGATTGTAGCGAACACTTGCCTATAAAAATGTCTATCCTCCCAATCAAAAGAAAAGTTGGTTCTATATCCAGATTTGCTTAGAAAATGCTATAGATCTCTGACACACTCCTTCATGGGTATTTGTAACTCAAGGAATACTCTAAAATCTAATAAAAAACCCATAATTCTAAACCAAGTCCAAAAAAAGCATCATGTTATGATCTAGTACACATGTCTACAATAGTACCACTATTTCTTTCCTATAATTCTTAAAGAACCCAAGAATTAAAGAAAAAAGATAGAGTATTTAGTAACACTCTTGCTCATGCCCTTCATTCCACTCTTCTATTTGGTGTTTTTCTTCTTTCATTGTCACTATCTTTCCTTTTATATTTTTAATTTTTCCTTCTTTTGTTGTTTTCTCTCGATCTAACTACTTTTATTCATTCATCCATCTATATCTATTTATTTTAATTTTTAGTTATTCTTAATGCTTTTTTCCCTTCAAGCCATCCATTCCTTAAAGTCTTTTAGGCACTTTTTAACACAAAAGTAACATTGACACCTTAAGCATTTGCTGACCTCTGGTTTTTGGAAAATGGAAGGAAGAAAATGTCCTAACACATTGATTCCAATAGCAGACCAGCAGACGACTTCCTTTATTCACAGAGGGTAAAGGCACTGATAAATTTCCAGCCTTTTCATGCCTGATTTTTTTCATATCACTAAAATGTAATTTACTCAGGCTAAAATAACTACTAAAAACCCTAGAATCTGTTTTTGCATTCAGTTTTTGGAGTTGAAGTTTAAAGGTGCTGAAGTTACTTTCCCGAAGGTAACTTTCCATGAAGTGGAAAGCTAAGTAATTGGTAGATCTTTTGAAGTTAATACACCTCATTCTTTCCCAGTGAAGAACAATTTTAAAAACTGTAGACGTGGAAAGTTTTTTGAAATTCCATTTGAAGAGAATGGATTTAGTGCAGAATCATGAACATAGTAACCAAATAACCACTAGGCCACCTACTACTATTAAGACTTTCAAAAACCAGATGAGGGTTCCGAAAGAAAAGGGAGACTATATAATTCACAATGAAGTGCTAAGCTTTTGACTCAGGGAACTGGTTTTATACTTTCTTATTTTCTCTGTTAACATTGCCCACAAGGTGCTAAGAGCACATCAGCTCCTTGGTTAGCATATACTGTGACGAGCATGTACCAATCTGGTAACCAGTACTGATTGGGTAGTGGGTTATGGTTTTCTTACTGGTTTTACATACAGAACTTGGCTATATTTCTTGAAAGATGAAGAAGAGAATGAAAGGAACAGCATGGAATTTCAAATAATGTTTGCAAACTTCTTTAATAATCCTTTTATTAAGATAGAGATTCTATGTCCCTTCTTCTTGACAGCGAATATACTTTTGTGACTGTTTCAACCAGTAGTGTTCAATAGGACATAGTATTATGTGACTTGAGAAGCTAGATCACAAAATATGAGGGCAGCTGTCGAGCTGAGAGAAAGCTGAAATACCCAAATGGAGAGACCACACACACACATGCACCCCAGACACACACCATGCACACCACATACCACACATATCCCAGACACAAACTACACACACCATACACACACCTCCCACACACATAACACACACCACACACAGAGCCCTAATGTTCCAGTCACCTGATGTTCCAGCTCCAGCCACGATCTGACTTTATCCACATGACAGAAGCCAAATCAGAACTGCTCACCTGCGTCCCCCCGTTTCCTGATCCATGGAATACAAGACACCAAGATAGATAACATAGTGATGGCTGGTGTTTTCAGCCACTAATGAGTTGTTACACAGCCATACATAGCTAGAGCATCGTATTTTTTTCTAGTTTTTCTACTTTATCCTCATAGGATCTCCAAGTTAATGATGTGTGACTACATACAGTGTCTGAAATGAGTGCAGAGTTAAAGACTTACCCAATTATACAATAGCCAGAAAGTATTCACCTGCATTAGTAAGAGTTTTCTAGAGAAACAACCAATACACACACACACACACACACACACACACACACACTTATTTTGAGCAATTGGGTCACATGATTGTGAAGGGTTGGCATTCCAAAAGTTACAGGGCAGGCCGACAGGCTGGAGACCCAGGAAAAAGTTGCTGTTTAAGTCCAAAGGCTGTCTGCTGGGCAGCCAGGGAGAGCCGGTGCTGCAGAAGAAGTTCAAGGCTGTCTGCAGGCAGAGTTGGCTCTTGCTCAGGAGGAATCGGCCTTTTATTCTAGTCAGGCCTTTAACAGATTAGATGAGTCCCACACACATTATGAAGGGCAATCTGCTTTACTCAACATTTACTGACTTAAATGCAAAAAAATCCTCACAGGAACATGGAGAATAATGTTTGCCTAAACAAGTGTCACCATTGCCCAGTGAAGATGACATGCAAAATCAACAATCACAACAACTGAGTGAACTGCCAGGTGCTCTCTTTTGGTGTAGGGTCAAATTTCTTCATTAATTGATACAAAGAGGGAAGAGAAATTTCATATTTTTGTAACACATTATTATCACGCTTGCCATTGGTTTAATAATATAATTTACAAGGTTATTATAAAAGTATAGGTAAAAGTTACCAATATGTCTAACTCAGTGCCTGGCATAGAATAACCCCAATAAGTGGTAACTCCTGTGCCCTTCCCTTTATAGGGAAACATGTTACAATTGGATTGGTATCTTGAAGGTCATCTAGGTCACCTTTATTTAAAGACATCCTACTATTCTGTTTGTGCATAAATAGAAGCTGGGAGAGAAAAGGCAAAAATCGGGTACTCGATCTGCCAGGTCTACAACATCCTGGTAGATCTTACTAAAAAGCCCACTCAGTTGAACCCTTAAAAGGCACAGAATCCCTCCCTACACAATATTGCCAGAAACCGCTATCAACAGATACAGTTTGATACTTAAGAAAAAACAATTGTTTTCTGACCATGCATCCCGTATTTCCACAGTTATGAAATAAACATTCAGGGCCATCTATTATGTGCCATGCCCTGTGCACTTTTAATATATGCTACCTTACTCTTCACATCTATTAACTTTCCTCAAAGCTTAATGTCCACCATGCAGCCTCACTCAATAAAAATATCCCGGATGGATTTCTAAAAGGAAAGGCGGGGTTACAAGACAGAGGCAGTAGGATGGATAAACACAACGGGCTGAGATAGTCCAAGTTCCAGAGCCACCTTCAGGAGCTGGGACCAGAGAGACGCCAGTGGAAGGAGAGGAGGGAGGTCCTGCTCAATGGGTAAAGTAAGGATACGTGTTCCAAGCGTAAATCAACCAGTGATGTTTCTGTAAGTTCAGTAAAATACTAGACATCAAGTTAAGTCCAAACAAGAATGAGTAGTCTTAGACATAGCGAGACTATGACAGGAGTTAGTTTAAAGAAATGAGTATTGGGGAAATAGGAATAGAAATTTCTTTATTCACAAGGATGGGTCAGATACTTTTCTTTTTTTAGGGCTGAATAAATAAAGGTGGGCTTTCCTTCATAATGGGACTTTTAAAACAAGGAGTACTGGAACAGTTTCTAGGAGCTCAGACCAATAATTTGAACTAGACTGAAGCTCAAAAGATGGTTAGAACCACGTCCCAGAGTGTCTACTTAGTTGTGTGTGCATATGTTTGGGGGCGTGTGCATGCTTCCTTGCATATTTTTCCAAATCTTTTGAGATTAAGTCAGACATATCAAAACAGTTACATCACTGTGGTTGGTTAAATTGCCTCCCTCCAAAAAATTATGTGGGAGTCCTAACGCCAGTATCTTAAAGTATTACCTTCTTTGGAGATTGTCTTTATTGAGGTAACCAAGTTAAAATGATGTCATTGGGTCCTAATCCAACGTGACTGGCATCCTTAGAAAAAAAGATAAAATATTGGACACAGGTACGCACATGGCAAGGACGCCACGTGAAGACTGGGGTTATGCTGCCCCAAGTCAAAGAACCATCAGGAGCTGGGAAAGGGGCCAGTATCAGACCTTCTCTGAGTCCTTCACAGGGAACACAGCTCTGCTGACATCTTGTTGTTGGACTTCCAGTCTCCGGAACTGCGAAACCATACATTTCTGTTGCTGAAGCTACTGAGTTTGCGTTAATATGTTATAGCAGCCTGAGCAAACTAATACAACCTCTGAATATTTAAAAGATTATTTCCTAAGAACAAGAGCATTTTCTTATGTAACTATATATTCTCTCTTCTATATCATTTCTCTTCTCCCCTCTTTTCTCTCTTTCTGTTTCCTGGAACTTCAGTTATGTAATACATAGATCAGATGACTTAATATTATCACATTCAGACCATATTCCCCCTTTTTCCCCTAATCCTTTTATCAAGATCTCTATTCTTTATATTGCACAAGTTATATTGATAAGTGAATTGACCCTTTCTTCTGCCTTCTCAGTCAGCTCTTAAGCATATCTAATAACTTTTTTTTCTGATTTCAGATATTTTACATTCGGTTCTAGGATTTGTATATGGTTATTACTTATAGTTTCCATTTATTTGCTGAAAGTCCTGCTAACTAACTGTAGCCATGTTTTCATTTAAGACTGTGAATATACCATGACTGCTTTAAAATTCTTATTTCATAATTCTAACATCTGGGGCATCTTGAGATTATTTTTATTGACAACTTTTTCTGTTGACAATGGTTCCTCCTTTCCTGTTTTCAATGGTCCCGCCTCTCCCCCCAGTAATCTCCAACTGTGTGTTGGAAATTAAGTATGAAGCATTATAGTGATTTGGGCTATTGCAAACTCCTAAAGAGTCTTGGTTTTTTAATCTAAAAAGCAGTAAATTTGGCTTGACTCAAACCCTGTCTTCATTGCCAGAGGCAGCAGCAAAGATCTCTGCTCAGTTACTTCCATTCCAGTTGCTTCCTCTGCCCAGCTCCTGGGCATTTCTCTGACAGGTGGGTAGTTCAGGAATTAGTAAAGAGATTGTGTGGAATTTATATACCATTTGGGGTTCATCCTAGGTGCTACAAAGTTTCCCTCCTCACTTTTCAGTTATTTAGACTGCTCCAAAGTCTATTCTCTAACTCTCGATTAAAGAAACACAAAAGTATATAACTTTTGGGTTTATATTGAATATCTAGCCAATTAAATTTCCATTTTCTCATAGTATACATATGCGTTAGAATATTTAAAAATGTATATATTTAATGTTTAATTTATCCAATTAGTCGTTGATAGATTAAATATTTTTTTCAATTCCCCATTTGTCAGTTACAGTAATGTTGAGGCAGACACATACAAATAAGCTCTAGTGTGTACATTTAAATGGTACGTAGTCAAAAGAATGAGATAACTATGTAGTCAGGAATTTGATAAAAGATGTATATTATAAAAATAGCAAAAAATAATAATTGGAGAAGTAGTGAAAATTTCAAAGGGGAGGTAAAATATAAACAAAATAGAGTGAAAGGATATATGGGTTTTTGAAGTGGATGAGTTGGGATAGCGGACATTCTGAATATGGGAAACAGCCTGCTTAAGGTGCAGAGGAATGAAAGAAAAGATTCCAGATCATCAGGTACAGATGGAAAATGAGGAGGGAAGGAAGGAAGGAAGGAAGGAAGGAAGGAAGGAAGGAGGGAAGGAAGGAAGGAAGGGAGGGAGAGAGAGAGGGAGGGAGGAAGTAAGTGAGAAAAGGAAGAAAAAAGGAGAAAGAAAAAGCTAGAGATACGATTTAGACATTGAAGAAACTTCTGTAACTTGTAAAGGAGTGGCTATTTTTTCCTGTTAAAAAGTAAAAAGTATATATTATCTGGCCTCACCTGGGGAATGGTAGCTATACCTGTAGTTTGGAGAGATAAACTGAATGGTTACAGTAAGAAGAAGAGATTGAGGTTGAAAAGACCAATTAGGTGAAAACCGCGGAGGACCTGAACCACAGCTGGCGTGACGGCAGTACAGAGGAGGCAGTGGACTGAGGAGCATTCCAAAAACCAAGCAATTCAAGTGGGAAATAAGAAGTCTGATTTAAGTAGGACTCTGAGATTGCAGACTTGAGTAACTGAATGTTTTAAAAAGAGTAGATCCACTTAACCAAATAAAATACAGAAGACTTTGGGGAAAAAAAAATCAGAGAATTGGAGACTGGAAAAACAAGTTGAGTTTGGGAAATGTTCAGTTTGAGGCTCTAAAGGATTTATTTCATGTCATCACATTAGTGGCAGTCCATCATTCCTGTCCTGGCCCTTTTTGAGTATCAGATGTTTTTTGTTTTTTTTTTCTTCCCCATCTGAGTTCTGAGCTAGTGTTCCTGGCTGTGTTATCATTAACGATGAGAAATAATGAGAAATAGGGTGGGATTAAAGTGGTCTTTCCTTGACCCCCTTTGTATCAGACACCATTCTACCTGATATTCATCTATTTATTTTAATCTGGCACATCTATTCTGTTGTGACTTCATAGATGAGAAACATGAAGTTTAGAGTGGTTAATTAGTAAAAATCAAGTCATTGTGATGGGTGCCTTTTTAGGTCAATATTTAAGCAATTCCCATAACCAACTGGATGTTGTTAATATTCCATGGCAGACAGTTAGGAAGAGTCCCAATCGTTATTTAAGGAATGGTAATTTGAGACATGCAAGAAATCCTTCTGGTTAAATACATGCTATCTCCTTTTAAGTACATGTACAATCTCAATTTCTTTAACTCAGAATCTGCAGGCTACCCTGTTTACTGAACTGTCAGGATGCTAGGCACCTCCTTTAAGGAGGCCATGGGAAGAATTGTGCCTTCTTGTTGCAAAGCACTCAGAGCTTTCTGGATAGAGAAAGTGTTACCACTTGAGGGCATCCTGCCATTATGTTCTGTAATAGTCCTGAACTCCTAAATCCACCTCAAAGCCAGAGCTCCCTGACCGAAGGGACCGAGGAAGAAAAACACAGTGTTTGCCGGAAACGCTGAGGCAGCAGTGAAAATGGTAATTTACCATGCTAAATTGGTGTTTCCTGGAGTACTAGGTCAGTAAGGACTGTATTTCAGGAAATGCTAAGTCAACAGAAGAAGGTAAATGACACAGGCAGACGTTGATGGAATCTTCCTGGCAGGGACCAAAATAGGCCTTTCAGACACACTGAGTGCTCTTGTAGTGAAACGATTTAGGAGGCGGAATCTGCATTTGAAGCTGAGTTTGAGCAGAGCAGGCAAGGGGACCCCACTGTAAATAGCATTCCTTCAAGTAATAGTACCTGCTGTTCTACTGAGCCTGCCAGTTCTGGGGAAGATGTTAGAATGAGTGGTATATCTGATTGGGAAATTTTAGTTTTCCCTTGGGTTTTCAATAAATATGATCAAACAAGTGCATAGAACTTCACATATGTCTGAAAACGTATAATTACCATTATGGTTCAAGATATCTTTCTTCAGTGTAGAATGGTAAATAAAAATATTCATGGTCACTGGAACATAATCAACAAAAGAAAAAAGCAAGAAAAACAAAATCAGAGACATTGAAATTAACAACAGTCTGATAGTGGCCAGAGGGGAGGGGGGAGGGGACAATGGGGGGAGGGGTTTTCAGGAACCACTATAGAGGACACATGGACAGAACCAAAGGGGAGGAGGGAGGCAGGGAAGGGAAGTGGGGTTGGAGGGGGTGGGGGAGGGGAGCGGAGAGGATGCAGACAACTGTAATTGAAAAACAATAAAGTAATTATTAAAAAAAATATATTCATGGTCATTGTGACCACTTAATTTTCCTTTGGTGTTTATCCATGCTAAGAGAACAAACAAACAAACACACAAACCTGATAGATTCTAAGGAAAGAGACGCATAGTGCCCCGAGGAGAAGGTCATGGTCAGAATTAGGATGCAGCATGTAAAGCTACATTATATGACATTAAACTCTGGTAAATCATTAGATTTGACTGATCCAATAAAATCCATAGGTTCTTCTGAGCCTCAAAGTATTTATGAAAACCAGTGTAAATTTGCAGTTTCATCCAACCTGTTATCTTTTTAGCAGTCCATTTCACAATTTGAATGAACAGCAATACTTCATTGTACACTAAATTGCCCTCACTTTTTGTTGAGAGCTTGGTAAAATATATCATGTTTATGAAAAAAGCATAGGTGGGTACCTGTATCTTGTCTTTCAAGGACGCTGAAGTTTTTTTTTCTATTAAATTGGTTTAGTGTATTATGTAGAATGTAAAAGAGAAGAACTATGTTTATGTTAAAGAAGCCCATGTCAGAACCAATCTTAATTATTCCAAAATATAATATAATATGATATCATATAATAATAACGTAAATGAACAAGGTTAATTATATGTTCCGAGCAGCTAGTTATTTTTTAAAAATGTGGTCCATTACTATTTTGGAGAGTTTTTAAATAAAGGGATCACAAGTGTCAGATTTTTCTTTTTCTGTCCTCGTGGTTGAGTCCGTCACCCCAGTCGCTGCTGTCAGGCCGTTCGCAGTCGCGGCAGGCCAGCAGAGGGATGAGCCACGCCGAGCGGTTTTTGTTGAGGGCCAGTGTTCTTGGCGCAGCGCTGTGACCGCTCGGTGTGACAGGATAGCACCTTTAACAGTTCTGGAGGTAAACTCTTGTTCAAGTCAGACTATCAATTCTCCCAACCAGAAACATCGGCCAGGGATGCACTCAGAAGCTTGGTTTTGGATCTTCACTCAAAATGGAGTAAAGTCTTACAGTTACACTCACACACACACAAATTCCCTGGCTCCAGAGACGGGGACTGTCACAGGTTGGATAAAATAAGGCGTTCGAGCTTGGACTTCCCCGTGAGTGTCAGGATGACAGGAAGCTCTGCTGGTGGCAGACGGAAAAATCATCCATTAAGGAGTTAAAAGCCATTTATTGTAGGTGAACTGCCAAAGGGGGAGAAATAAATCTTCCTTCATAGTAAATTTCAAACAAATCGTGCGTATGTGATGTACAGTAAATAACTCCCCTAAACTGATTTCCTTGAAGGGAAAAATAAAAATTTCTACCCCATAGATTTTAAAAGTAGTATCAGAAAACATGGACAAAGAGATCATTACTATGAAATTTCCAATCACCTTATAAATGGAGAATAAAAAGCAACCTATTGCAGGGCTAACTTCTTTTTCATCTAACCAACAAGCCTGCTCCTATTCCGTGAAATGAAATAAAATGAATGTCATGGCCTTTTTAAGCGCCACAGGGGATCCGCTTTTTGTGAGGGGAGATTTGCTGAATAACCATAAAATGCACAGATAATTTTGGTAGCTACCTAAAGCATTGCCACGGACAGCCTCAGCACCCGCCTATCCATGGGACCTATTCCTCCTCCAACAGGTATCTCATCTACTGAAAACACTTTTCTCGTCATCATCTGCGCAGTTGCAAAAGGAGTTTAAAGGAGCAACATTGACAAGGACATGTGGTAACTCTTGGCATGATGAAGGCTAGGGACATAGGCGATTGTCACTCAGTGCCGATGAGTTCCACTGGAAAATAGAAAAGCGAATGTGTTTCAGATTTTTTTTTCATTGTCACATGTCTGCTGTGGTTCCCTGTGTGGATGACATGACAGGAAGCTGACGTGGGCAATGAAACAGCTACAGTGTCCTTGGTAGTTCATAAAGGTACCCCTCACTCTGTTACCTAGAAGGGTGGATGGGTTTATTAACAGATGTTTCCAATTGAATCACTAATGCAATTTTGCATATTAGACACTTAATAAACATGTTGCATATAGACATTTTGGAATGCAATTTCCTGAAATTTTACTTTTACTCTATGTTTCAATACAAATTGCACTTAAAAAAATATAGCACTCATCTTTGTACCAAATATTTAAAGCACAGACAATGAAATTCTGATAAAATGTGTATAAAGCTACTCAGAGACAAAAAATGTATAAAGTCATTCCCCTGTTTAGCACAGCAACTTATATAAAGTGGGAAAGCCATAATGAGACTTTCACCACAGCTGACAGGCTCGTCCTGAATGCTCCCAACTCCCTTTGGCCCCTACTTTTCGTTAAGCCAATTGTATACTCTGTGGTAAAATATGTACCTGAGTTTTTGAAGGTGGTTAGTAGATAGATACATTTTAGGGTTGACACCCTCATTTTTTAAAAGAGGAGTGAAGGAAACACAGAAGGAGAACAGACATCAGAATTCAGAACATAACAGAGACATGGTAAGGGGGAGCATATTTCCTTGAACATGTGGGCCCTTCAGTAAAGCCAATTGTCAGCCACTGAAAAGTGAAATACTGACTCCCTTTAAAACTGAGTGTATGCAAATATTTATTCATCTCGGCACCAGCAGGTGTCCTGTTTTTGAGTTTTGACTTTCGGGGAAGACTTCTTTCTATTTCTAGTGTCATGATAGTCCATACACCCTGAATGACATCTCAATAAAATCAAATGTTTGAAAATAAAATATTTTTTAAAAATCTTATTTATTGCATTTCTCAGCAGGCGTAATAGAAACCAAACAAACAAAAAACCATCAGAGACCCAAAGTGGAGCAAAAACAGAAGCCCTAGAGAGTATGTACTCTCCAAAGCCAGCTGGGGGTTCTCATGGGAGACCTGGGCATAACCTTAGAACGCCCAAAGTGCTATAGCTGTGTCTTTCGAAGTGACAGACATGGAGCTCTTCACTCTTAAACACACTGGGTGCCTCACCGTGTGATGGGAACACCACGAACTATTTTACGTAGGCTCCAAAAATGGTGTGGCTGGGTTTCTTGATGACTTTTGTATCCAGGGAAAGAAAGCTTTGCTTTTAAACGGCTTTAGAGTTTAGAAGACATTTTGACATGTATTTCCTATTTAACCTCAGAACAACTCTATGATGTCAGAATCTTTTATTTAAGAGATTAGGAACCCCGTAGTCACTGAGAACAAAGACCAATGTGGAGCTTGGAATTAAATCTAGTTTTTCTGATTCTGAACCCCCGTTCGCTGTCTAAACCTGTCCAAACACAGTCTGTTAATGTAAATTTTATCTCTTCACATATCCAACCTGCATCTGTGGAATAGCTCTGCCCTGAGAAACTTTGGGTTCCTGATAGATTGCTAAACGCCTTTTTAAAAAGTGCAACATTTTCTTTATTTTTTTTCTAATGACCCAGCTCAGAAGTTGAGCACAGAACAAACAGCAGAAAGCAATGATACCCCCATGCCATTCCCAGCCTTCTCAGAAGAGTCATTAAACACAACGTAACGAAGTCACACTGGCATGGACGACTCAGTAAATCAGTACCAGGGGAGTTACAAAGGGTTCGGTTCAAACCATCTCTACCTGGGGTTCAACCTCAACCTCTTCCTCTTCCCCAATCACCCTGGGTCTTCTATGAGTCTGACAAGGGCTTTCAATGCACAATCATGAAATCTATATTTAACTATTTTTAATTTGATAAAACAACCTCGTGCCTTTAATCAGAAACCTGGTGAGATTAAAAAAGGGAACTCCAACATCCAACTACAGATAGTTTATGACAAATCAAATCTTACACAAAAAGAAACATTGAGGGTTAAATTTACTTCAAAAGGAAAATTTTGATGATGATGGTGATGATAATATTGATGAAACTATCTATGTGTTGCATGCCTTATACACACACACACACACACAAAGTCTGTCTGGAAAAAGTCCAGCCATTGTTAATATAATAACAGTTTGCACAACATCTGTGTAACCTGGCGGCCAAGAAGAGTGGACTGGAATGCACGTATATGAACAATGACCACTTCACTGTACTAGTCTGTGGGGGCGGTAGATGCCGTTGAGTGAGCATGTGTACTGTGTAGCCGTCACATTCAAAATAACCAAGCAAGTTGAGCATCGAATTTGCATCAAATTTTGTCTTGAAAATTCCTCCGTGGAAACTATTTGCATGATTCAGAATGCTGCAGGTATGGGCAACTGGTGATTAGCAGCTTCATCACAACAATCGTCCACTCATGCATCACATCTCCTGCAGACTTTTTCAGTGAAATGTCAGATCACCCAGGTGACTCAGCTCCCATACAGTCCAGATTTGGCACCCTGGGACTGCTAGCTTTTTCTGAAACTAAAATCACCTTTGAAAGAGAAGAGAGTCAGACTGTTGATGAGATTCAGGAAAATGTGACAGGGCAGCTGATGGTGACTGGGAGAACTGTGTGAGGTCTCACAGTGCTTGCTTTGAAGGGGACTGAGGCATCATTGTCCTGTGTGCAATGCTTCCTGTATCTTGTATCTTCTTCAATAAGTGTCTCTACCTTCTAGACAGAACTATATATATATATATATATTCATTCCCTCATATCATTTGAAATATAATAAATTTTTTTTTTTAACATTTGAGACATTTCCAAAAGGGTGGCATGAGGGGATTATATTATTTTAAGGACAATTTAGATATTTGACAGAAATCTCAGTGATCCAGTAAATGACAGTTTCATATCCTGGGTGTTGGCATTAGAGTAGTAAAAAGAATTTTGAATTCATATGTGGGTAGGCGAGCTCTCTCTCTGTGTTTCTCAACTTTTTATCATTAAATAAATAGTGTGAATTACACAAATAAAGAAGAATCAAAGAGAATGGAGTGAATTTTTTTTAGAGAGTTACTTTCAGCCAGTCCACTGATACAATGCAAAGATGCAGGGAACTTGGATACTTTGCCTCCACTTTAAATAGAAAAATTATTTCTCTAGCTTCTACTTTAAGGCCTGCATGTTCTTGAGGCTCCTCATAAAATGATAATAATTACAATATTGCTATTTTGCATAGTTATCACGCTTCATAAACTTATAAAACTCTGAAGATCATTTTATTTAATTATCACGACAGTTGTGAGATGCTGGAAGGAGAAGCATTCCCACCTCTATTCTGCAGATAATTAAACAGATGTTTAGAGTGGTGACTGTTTTATTAAAGCCCACAGTGATTCTTCTGTCTCCTGAATCACTTATAACATGTAGCCTTGACCATTTTGGATCTAGGTCTTGGCTGGAAATGTTAGGAACTTTCTGATGGGTAATAATAAAATAATAATGAACACATATTTCTCACCTATGTCAAGTACTGTTTAAGAGCTTCACCCTTATCAATTCGTTTAATCCTGCCCATGACCTATGTAGTAGGCTCTCTGACTATTTAGATTTTACAAATGAAGAAACACTGAAGCACGGAGAGGTTACATGACTTTGAGATGGTAGAGTCTGAACATAAAAACGACAGCCTGGCTCCGGAGCCTGCGCTCCTGAAGACAGCCTTAGATTGCACAGCGGGTGTCAGCGCCGCTGTCCTTATTGTTCTCGATTATAACAGAAATGCTTTGTGTTCAATTATAGCTGCAAGCCCACTTTTAATTATTTAATAGAATAATTGTGGAATTCTCTTTGACAGCTATTAATTTCCCCATGTCGATGGAGAGTCTTATCAGTGGTCTGTGTCTGCCCTCCACCCTGTAACTCGGTTACTTGCTGGGTAACAGAACATGATGCAGATTAGCCAATGGGAGCGCAGCTCCTGCAATAATCAGGCGTCTTCCACTTGCGAGGATTTGCTGTCGATCTAGTAGAATGTGAGGGTGCCTCTTGGAGGAAAAAGGTGGAGGCTGGCCGTGTTTATAGTGAACCCATGTTCTACACATCAGTACCTCAGGGCTGGTGCTGGTGATCATGTTGTCTAGTTGACATGTTTATTTTATTTTCTCTTTTCCCTTTAGTTCCGATCCCCAAGAGCATTTCAACATGTCAACATGCTTTCCCTTTACCGAAGGTGTTCAATCTTTTCCTGGAACTTGTCTGGGAGTGATGTGCTTTGTGCATCTCTCCATTGGAGGACTAGGGAGGTGGGAAGTTTCAATATATTCACAATTAATGTCTCCTCCTGGGTCCCAAAGTCACCGGGGTCCTTATATTTCCTTTTGATATTTGTGAAATTAGCTCTTTAGTGTGATGGACCCTGGCTCTTGGAATAAATTTCCTCTACTATTAAGCCTCCCCATAGCCAATATTTTGGAAATCATTTAGAAAATGAGAGACATTTTAGAAAATGAAAGAGAGAGAGAGGGACATCAATTTTTGTTCCACTTATTTATAATATATTCATTGGTTGCTTCTTGTAGGTGCCCTGATCAGAGCAAATCCAGAACCTTTTGTATCAGGATGACACTCTAGCTAACCCGGGCTAGGCCTAACGTGTTCTATTTTAACCAGAGCAACCTTGTGAAACATGTAAATCAAATCAAATTTCTCCCCTGCTCAAAAGGTTCCAATATAGTTCTAATGCAAAAACTTCCTAATTATAGATGACAAAACTTTGCATTATTTTCCCTCCGCCCGCCTCCCCAGCATCATCCGCTGCTGCTCCCATCCTTGCCCACGGGGCTGCTGTCAGGTTGCTCTCCTTGCAGTTGCTTGAGCAGGCCCAGCTCATCCGTGCCTTCGGTTTTTGCAGCCGTCTCTGTGATTAGAGCATCCTTTCTGGTTTCTTTTCAACTTAAATTCCACCAGGACCAAACCACAATCCTATCTTGAGTGGCACCATCCTCTCATCCCCAATCACTATCACTTCGGGACACTTTATTTTCTAGGAGGCACTTACCAATATCTAATATCATCTTATACATTTAATGTCTGCTTCCTTCTATAAGGATGTAAATTCCATGGGGCAGAAACCATCTTTCCCTAGGACTTATCACGGCGACTCCCATAAAACTGACTCAATAAATGTTTACCGAATTAACTTTATTACTTAAGTCAACAATTAATTGATTTCAATCAATTAACAATTAATTAAGGGATGAATGGTGATTAAAATATATCCCTGACATTAGTAAAGTCTAATGGTGGAAAATGGCATGAGATAAATATTCTTCCAAAGAATAGTAAACTGTGATAATAATATAAAAGATGATTTAGGATTCTATGTACAAAAACTACATGTATTTTTTATTTTCTGTAACTATATTTGACTCTGATTTTATACCTATTTACCATGCAGAAGAGTAACTTTTGTGAAATAAATGGCCACTTCTAATTAGATGATGGAGTCTAGTGTCGGAAACATCGGGTTCCTCTCAGATGGACAAAGAGGGATTGGCATACCAGCTGCTGGATCTTCACGAGGGATTGTATTGCCAAAGCCCTTATTTGCCAGAATCAATTCGGTCCCTCCTTTGACTTCTTGGAGTTCGACTTGCCTCATCTCCTTAGCAGGCTTTGGTTCTGCCTCACCGAAGACATGGCCACAAGCATCATTTGGCTCTAATGTCACTCTCTGCCCACACCCTCGGTGACCCCTCTGCAGCATTTTTAGGACCACGTCTCTATCCCTAACTGCTCCTTTAGCACTGACCTCACGCAGAGCCTAGTTTCACCTTCAGCGGGGTGAGACCTGTTTACAATAGTGGTGCTCACACAGTCCGCAGAAGGAAGAGAAGACTAAAAACACACAAGCAAACAAAAACTCACAGCATTTACTGTTCTCAAGTTCATTTAAATTATTCACATGTGAACGTCTACCACAGACAACACTCATTCCTTCAACAAATAATTATCGCGATGCCGCTTTCTTTCAAGCATGGTTCTAGCATTGCATAGGGTGATGTGGGGAAGAAAAGGTCTCTGCCTTCATGAAGAGCACATTCTAGTGAGGGAAGATAGTAAACACATAATAGTTAGATGAACTAATATGCACTACGCATAATGTGCCAAACACTATTCTGGGTGCCTGTATCATGGAAGTTAAAAAACAAACTCTATGAAGGATAAGGTGAATTAATAGCATAGAGAGTGATAACGAAGGATGGAGTTGGTCAACAACACGCTTAGATCCATGATGGGGGAAGAATATCAGCCAGTTGAAATTCGAATATTCATGAAGAGACAACCATGCAAAGATCTGGGGAAAGAACAGTCAGGGTAAACAGTCCACATGCACCATGAAATGAGATTGTTTGACTAAAAACAGCAAAGTGTATGTCTGAAACATAGCAAAAGGGAAAAAGTAGGAGATAAGATTGCATAACGTCATGAACTCAAAATCTTACAGATCATGGTTAGAAGTTTGGATTTTATCCAATCACACTGAATAGTCATGCATTAAATTTTCCACAAGGATGTTCATACGAATGACCAGCCCTGATCAGTGCATCTGATGTCTTTGTAAGTAGTTGTTTTACAGAGGGTTCCCCAGGCTACCCCTGCCTTAATTCAGAAACCCTGACTGCATGCCTCGATTACGGCATCCATCACTGTTGACAGCACACCTTCACAGACAGCGGGCCCTCCCCAGTCTCACAGCTGGCTTTCCCTCTCTGGTTGCAATGCTAGTGGAACTTTGCAAAATGTGACATCTGGAAGTTCCACTGTGCATTCAAGGACAATCATTTTTCTAATATGGAAAGTAGAAAATCACAGGAAGTTCTTTTCTTCAAATTGAATTTATTGGTATGGCATTGGTTAATAAAATTATATAAGTTTCAGGTGTTCAATTCTCTAATACATCATCTGTATATAGTATTGTGTGTTCACCACCCCAAGTCAAGTCTCCTTCTGTCACCATTTGTCTCCCCTTTACCCTGTTCTACCTCCCTCACTCCCCTTTCCTTTTGGTAATCATCATACTATTGTCTGTGTCTGTGATTTTTTTTCTTTGCTTAATCCCTTCACTTTTTTCATCCAGCCCCTGAACTTCCTCCCCTCTGTTAGCTGTCAGTCTGTTCTCTGTGTCTATGAGTCTGTTTCCATTTTGTTTGTTGGTTTAGTTTGTTCATTAGTTTCTACACATGATTGAAATTGTGTGATACTTGCCTTTCTCTGACTTGCTTATTTCCTTTAGCAGAATAGTCTTCAGAGCTGTCCATACTGTTGCATAGGATAAGATTTCCTTTTTTATGACCAAGTACTATTCCACTGTGTAAACGTACCAGGGCTTTTTTATCCATTCATCCACTGACGGTCACCTGAGCTGCTTCCAAATCTTGACTATCATAAATAATGCTGGAATGAACATAGGGGCGCATATATTATTTCAAATTAGTGCTTATTTTTATTTGTAGTTTTAAAATTTGGTTTGGGTGAAACAACCTCAGATAGATGGATTTGCAAAAGAAACTATTTTGGTGAGTGTGTCTTTTGTCCATGTGTTTTTTTTCTTTCAAGATTTTATTTATTTATTTTTAGACAGAGGGGAAGGGTGGGAGAGAGGGAGAGAAACATCTGTGTGTGGTTGCCTCTCATGCACCACCTAATGAGAACCTGGCTGGCAACCCAGGCATGTGCCCTGACTGAGAATCAAACCAGCACCACTTTAGTTCACAGGCTGGTGCTCAATCCACTGAGCCACACCATCTATGTGGTCAGAGAAACATCATTAACTAGTAATACCAAGGTTAAGCATGCACTTAAGCAAGTTATATAATTTTGAATATAAAAATTCCCTGGGGAGGTTTATGAACCACTCTCTAAATATTCTCCTAAATATATGCCT
The DNA here is from genome assembly GCA_004026765.1 of Micronycteris hirsuta. Taxonomy (NCBI): domain Eukaryota; kingdom Metazoa; phylum Chordata; class Mammalia; order Chiroptera; family Phyllostomidae; genus Micronycteris; species Micronycteris hirsuta. The sequence continues at coordinate 28,511 of PVJI01000140.1, forward strand.
AACCTCTATACTCTAGTAACTCATATACTGACTGAGACAGCTCAATCATATTCTGATCATATTTCATTATTAGAAAAAGTTTATTTCATGTTTGAAATTTTCCTTGAGGCTTCCACTCCATGTGGTCTTGATTTTATTCTTGGGGAGGATTTTGTATTCCACAGAGTCATGCAAGGACACGGGCGTGTCTCAGCCTAACTCCTCTCTAAGATGAACACATAAAATTCTCTCAAATTCTCCCCATTCGCATGAGTTTAAAAACCAAATTTTTATTTGATTTCTTCCCAGGGATACAATCTAATTCACCATTATTCCTTAAAAGTGTTATGTCCAGAAAAACAAAATGTTCCTGATGCTCTCTAATCAGCACTGTTCAGCATCCTCTTCTTTCTGACGCTCTCCATTCCTTTGGAAAAGCTGACCACTGAGATGTTTGTTACTCTAGGACTTTGTCTTCACAGACTTTTCACATTAAACAATAGTCTTCTATGCTCAGGTCTGCCTTCCCCAAGACCTAAGGACCTTTCTGTATTTAATAATAATAGGTAACAATAAACAGCATCAGTGAGTCATTACTATGCACTATTAACTAGCATAAACTCTTCATATGCTAACTCATTTAATGCTCTTCTCCATGAGGTGGATACTGTTTTATCCCCATTTTACTGGTAGATGATTGTGTGAAAGAATAAATGAATGAAAAAGTCGTCTGACTATTCTCCCGCCTGTCTAGAGCCACAAATGGAGCCTGAATGTCCTTCCTGTTCTTACAGAATCATGCTTTCAGGATGTTATTAACTGAACAGTTAATGGAGAATATTACTTCTCCATTAAGGAGCACACAGGTGCAGAAAAGAAAGCTTAAGTATCAAAAAAAGCTATAATGAGTGAAATATATACATCTTACTAATTTCTAACTGGAGGTCCTATTCTCCTTAAAAATCGCTCCATGCAGGCAAAGCCTATTTCCTGAGCACTCCAGGAGCTGTATCTGCTCCCGATCCGTCGGGCACACGGCCGCTCTCTCAGGAGCTTCAACAAGGTAATTATAGGAAGCCTTCCATCCTTCTTCCCTCTTTCTGTGTGCCAAGGAGCCACTCAGTCACTCTGGCTAGTTTCTGGGAATTATCCCTGTTCTCTACAATTCCCATAAGGCAGCAGCCTTCCTATTCCTTTTTTCTTAGCATCCAGAAGGTTCCCCTTCATTTGCTGTTGTGATTTAAGGACAGCTCAGTCTAACTCCCAAATTTAATTTCAGACACATGTACTTTGGATCAAATATCCTGCTGGCCCCTGTCCAACCTTTTTTTCCTCCACCTTGGATTTCCTGACTTAATTATCTCAAACTCAGATAAAACCAGATTCAAATTGTATGAAAAATCATATCATTAGCCATTATGGAATGGGGTTCAGATTTAAAACAATTGCAGAACATGAGCTGTGGTAAAATAACAAGGAACAATATTCACTTTTCAATCGGTTTTTCTATTCAGGATTTTACTAGGTGTGAATATGTTCTAAATGTATTTTTCTCTACTTGCCATCTTGGTCAGTTCCCCAGTAAATAAGTCTGTGTCCCAAGACCTGAACTGGAATTGTTGAAGAGTGACTCAAAAACCGCCTTCATTATCCCCAGTGTGATTATATGGAGGATGGTGAACAGCTGTTCTCACTCTGACGAGGCAAGAACAGGAGAAGGGCATAAATTGCAGCTGGAGGGAATTCAAATGATGTAAGTAGGAGCTCTGGGGGTAGCAAGCATGGTTAAGCACAGGAGGAGTTAGCAGAGCAGTTAATTTCATCCCTGACAATGTGTCTGGACTGGTTTGGTGAGCGTTACATAAGGCAGGGAGTTCACCTAGATGACTTTGACAGAACTTTCTGGTTCCAAGATTCTGCCTTCATTCCTCATTGTGCATTTCAAATGGTGGCCCTCACAGTCTAGTTTATGATGAAAATGATTCACAGAAGTTAAGTCAATGGAGACATTTTTAAAAATTAAAGGAATTTCTTTATTGTTGTTCTATTACAGTTGTCCCAATTTTCCCTGTTGCTCTCCCCTGCTCCATCCAACCCCCCTCCCACAGTAAATCCCCATCCTGTTGTCCATGTCCATGGGTCATTTGTACATGTTCTTTAACTAGGTCCTTCCCCTACTTTCCTCCCTTACCCCCTCGCCCCTCCCCTCTGGTCCCTGTCAGTCTGTTCCTTGTTTCCATGCCTCTGGTTCTGTTTTCCTCATTTGTCTTGTTCATTAGGTTCAACTTATAGGTGAGATCATACGGTATTTGTCATTCCACTACTGGCTTATTTCACTTAGCATAATGCTCTCCAGTTCCATCCATGATGTCACAAAAGATAGGGGTTCCTGCTTTCTTTCTGCCTCATAGTATTCCATTGCGTAAATATACCACAGTTTTTTGATCCACTCATTTGCTTATGGCCATTTAGACTGTTTGTAGCACTTGGCTATTGTAAATTGTACTGCTATGAAAATAGGGGTGCATGGGATCTCTTGAATTGGTGTTTTGGGATTCTTAGGGTATAGTCCCAGCAGTGGAATTGCTGGATGAAAAGGCAGTTCCATTTTTAGTTTTTCTGAGGAAATTCCATATTGTTTTCCACAGTGGCTTCCCCAGTCTGCATTCCCACCAACAGCACACTAGGGTTCCCTTTTCTCCGCATCCTTGCCAGCACTTGAGGAGTTACACAATGCAGAGATGACAGACCTTGGACTTGAGGCTCAGGCAGGCAGGGAGAGCTCAGGCTCAGCTCTGTGCTTGCTTTCTGACCTCAGGCAAGTTGCTGAATGTTCTTGGGTTTATTTCGTGGAGTTATGAACTGGATAAATGTCTTTGAAGCACAAAACACAAACAAAGAAATTCCTACTTTAACTAGCACATCTTGGTGGACTTCATCATTATTTCTTTAGAGCACACCTAGGATTTATTTATATCTCCTCTCTTGACTTTCACCATAATCTTTGAGACTGAAGATTAGTATTTATTAGTACTAGAAACTGAGCCTCAAAGAAACTGAGGGAATTTTTCAAGGTCACATGACTCATAAAGATGATTTAGGAACTAGAATGAAACTATGCCCAGCTTCTCCGTCTATGATCAATTGTTTCTATTGTTCCATTATGTATCAGACTTCACCTAATAAAACCTGTAAATTTACTGTGACAAAAGAAGGGAATAAACATAACTGTCACGACTGTGACCTTTTCTCAGAATGAGAAAGTACTTTAAAACAGCCTGTCTGAGGACATCTTAATCTATAGTTTAAACAAAAAAGGAGGCCAATAGTGTTTTATGACACTTTGTCAACTAAGTCTTTACTTAGCCAGTTCCCTTTTCTCTATAAATATACTTATGTTATTTCACAACAACCTCGCATTGCTGACAGCGACCAATGGGACTGGATGCAACATGTTCATTGGCCAAATATGTATGGGCATATACACAGGCATCTCTTTCTTTAAGGGAATAAGATACTTTGGGAATGAGAAGGCATTAAGTAGCCTCCCTAGAAGTAAGATTCTTGAAAACCTAGCTTAGAGTGGAAGAAATGAATTCTCATGTGTACCGGTCTCCACCTGTCCCTAAGTTGGGGATCAGTATTTGCCGTTCAAATAATCTTTCCCCCATTTGGGGTAAATTCACTCTGGTGGAGACACTGGTAAATTGTATCACTGTCTCAATGAATAGATCAGTAGATTTATATTTGTAAACCAGTAGAATGCTGCTCATCTCTTTGTCTCTACTCTTGCCAATTTTCTTCTCATGAATTTTCTTTCCTTCTGTACTGGGTTTGGTAAAGAAAGCTCATGTTGAGTATTCCAGGTGACATGGGAGGATTTCTGGGGAATTTTCTTAAAAGCAAGATCCCTGAGCTCATTTGTTTCACTCTATTACTGTTCCTTCTTTTTTCTTCTTTTCTCTCTCTTTTTCTTTTTTGTGGTCGATTTGCTTGTTCAAGGCTTTCCAGTATTCTGACCTTTGCCTTTTCCAGGCTCAGAATCAGAGCTCCTGCTGTTACCCACTTGCAACACAGCAAAGCGAGAAGCAGTAGTGAGAACAGAACTCAATTCACTCAAAGATGATACTCAGGGAGTGTCACACGAGATTCATAGAACAGAAGAAAACTCAGTGGGTAAAATGAACACCTGCTAAAGCTTCAGGGCTTGATTTTCTTGCAGAACCCCTGTTTAGAAAGGCTGATGAAAGAAACTAGGTAGCTCACCATTCCTCAGTCACTGGGGTCCCTAACCGTCTCAGTGTTCTCACGGTACTCTGTATCCACTGGAAAAAAATCAACTAGTACCAAGGGTCCCTCACCATCAATAGCCTGCTCTGACTTTGTTTCAGCACAGACTTGTAGAGGCAAATAACAAAATGAGTATGAAAAACATCGAGTCATGTGAGTAAAGTTGTTCATGTGAATTCAATTCATATTGGATACATTTTAATAGCATATAACGGTGCTGACTTTTATAAGAAAAATAAGGGTCATGATAATCCAGTTCCTTCCTATCACCTGGATCATTATTTAGTCAGTGATTTTGATTATGATATATTTACAAACAATAGAGGAAGAGAGGACACAATCAAATGCATCACAAAAATTATTTTGTAGTGAGAAGTTCAAGTATTGGGTCTCCTAAAAATGACCAGATTTGGGATAGAATATGAACAGAATCTGAATAAAAATCTGGTTGACAAAATTATTGCTTTATTATGGAGACAATACAACTAAATATAGATAGATAATATATAGGGTCTCTCTATATATACATACATATATGTGTGTGTGTGTGTGTATATATATATATATATATATATATATAATTAAACATAAATATTTTTTCCAATTAACTGTGGAAGGGGAAGGGTAGCTGATCTGGAAGTAGGTTAAAATTAACTGCTATCCTCTGGGCTCTGTTGGAAGTGCAACAACGGAAGCTGTGATGAGTACTTTCTTCCTTAGCTTGTTTGTAGTGATGCAGAATTTCAGTGATCTCACCTGGACTTGCCTTTCTCCAGCTCATTCAGACAGGAGGATGAATTAAAGGGGCAGATACCAAGGAAAGCACTGTAGAGCCTCACTCATGGCATCTTTGCCCTGCCTGCAAAGCACTGTGTTAGGTAAAACTAAACACACTGTGTGTTCTGTGCATCTGCCATGTGTACAGATGTATAAATGCTAGGTTATATCAGCAGGGCAGGGCTTCAGGGAACCCATCCAGGAGTTCAAGATAAAACCCTGGCTCTTCTGTTTAAAGTGATGTAACCATAGGTTAGCAACTCAGATGTGTTAAATCTCTTTTCTATCTGAGAAAAATGAGTAATACCTAAACTTTCAGGGTTTGGAGGGAAGATCAGCACTTAGGTACATACACTGTAGATACCTAAGAAAGGGTAGTTATTTTCTGAATAAATATTCAACTTATTTTTTCTTAACTATAACAAAAATGTATATGGGGTGGGCAAAAGTAGGCTGATAGTTGTTCATATGGAAAATAATACAATAATTACTAAATAATAAAGTATAAACTCAGTTTCATGTACTCTGAACTATAAACCTACGTTTGCCAACCCCATACATAAAACAAGCCTCCATATTGATTTGGTAATTTTTTCCCCATTGGGGTTAACTTAGCTTTTCTCGTCCTATGGAGGTAGGTGGTAGTGGGGGGCGTGTTTGGTACAACTCTTAGAAACAAACACACAGTGTTTCCTATTTTATCTTTTGGAATGGTCCTTGGTTGAGTAGGAAATTTAAGACCAGGTATCCTAGGAAGGTGGTCAGAATGTTGCACTTGTGTGATAAAAGCACATGCCCACAAGTGGTCAAACCCTTTTTACTCCAAATGCCTGCAGAGGCAGGTGCTATGAGAGCAGCAACTTAATTTTGCCTGGTGCTGCACCAACCTTCCATTCAGGCCCTGATCAAACTCATTGTAATTGAATAAGAAAGAGAACAAGAGCAAAAGGGAGAGAGTGAAAGGGAACTTTGAAGAGTTACATTGATAATGGACCGAGAGCGCGGAAAATCAGTAATAGACTACCGGGCTGAAGCCTGTCACTGGGCCTTGCAGAAATTGTGACTGAAAGTCATTACCACCTGTGAGCTGCCCATTCAACTGTTAGAATGTGTTCTCAGCATTGATTCAGTTCCCGCTGATCACAGGCCCAATGCAGGGTCTCATCACCTGCAACCCCTTTGGCAGCAAACAGCAAAAATTGAATAAGTAAATAAAAAAGGGAGAGAAAAAAGGGAGTGCTAATCTAGTACAAAGAGACAGCAGCCCTTTGCTCTGTCTCTGACAGAGATGCTCTGGCTGGAAGGGGCCACCCACACAGCGATGGTGCCCTGCTTCAGCAGGAGCAGCTCGGGCAGATCCAATCCCATCCCTGAGCAAATGAAAAAAGGCAAAAAAATTTTTTTTCCAATATGTCCTTTTGAAATGTCTGTATTTTTAACATATCAGGAGGAATTATAGATGTCCTGTGATTTTAATGCAGATGGTAGGCAGGAAAACAAAGACAACTTGAAGGATATTACACAAGAATGGATACATTCTAAATTAATAATATTACAATGCATTGAGAAGCCCCTATGAGATGAAACTTTGCATGCCTTTTCTCATCTACTTTCTACAAAAATAATATTATTTCTATAACTTTAAACCTTTTTCACAGGAGAGAAGGAGGAGTGTTTTATGTTGAATTGTGCCCTCCCCACCATTGATTCATATTTTGAATCCCCAACCCCCCTCTAAGCATGAACTTATTTGGGAAGAGGGTTGTCGCAGATGTCGTTAGTTAAGATGAGGTCATACTCATCTTAAGAGTTCTGATTGGACATAGACACACAAAGGGAACACCACGTTGGTTTCTGCCAGTCAAGGAACTACAGAAGCTAGGAGAGAAGCCTAGAACAGATCCTACCTTTACTTCAGAGGAAGTAAAACACTGCCAAGGCCTTGATCTCAGACTTCTAGCCTCAGAAGTGTGCGACACTAAATTTCTGTTTAAGTTTCTGGTTTGTATGGCAGCCTTATCAAAGCAACAGAAGGAGATCAAGCGCAATGAAATGTTTCTCCCAATCGTACCGAAGCAATCAGTTGTGGAGATGGGATTTGAAGCATGACCTATCTGACTTCACTCTACTTACTTAATTCTTATGCTCTCCTGTTTCTTCAACCCCATGCAAGCAACATTGAAAAAAGGCCTCAGATAGCATTTGGCCCAACACACATGATGATGATTATGCTCTGCCAGTAACATCCATATCCGTGGCTCAAGCCATCTCTCCTTCAGCATCGCCATAGACAGGTGTCTTCCTCCTTCTGAGGCTGACCATGTCAATTTTGAATAACCTACAGCATAGACTTTATCCAAAGAAACCCAAAACCCTAATTTGAAAGAATCTATGCCCCCCTGTGGTCATTGCAGTGTTACAATAGCCACAATTTAGAAGCAGCCCAAGTGTCTACCAGTAGGTGAGTGGATAAAAAAGCTGTGATCCATTTGCACAATGAAATACTACTCATTCATAAAAAAGAAAGAAATCTTACCTGTTGCAACAGCATGGATGGACCTAGAGAACATTTTGCTGAGTGAAATAAGCCAATTAGAGAAAGACAACTACCATATGATTTCACTCATCTATGGACTCTAATGAACAAAATGAACCAATATGCAAATAGTGACAGACTCATAGATAGAGAATAGGCTGACTGACTGCTGGGGGGCGGGTTTCGGTGGACGAGGTGGAGAGATTGAGCAATAAAAGAAAAAAAGAGAAAAATCTCATGGACATGGACAACAGTGTGGTGATTGCTGAGAAAGGAAGGTAGAGCGGGTGGAGGGAGGTGGTGGAGGTATGGGGGGATAAATGATGATGGACAGAGACTTGACTTGGGGTGGTAAGCACACAGTACAGTGTACAGATGATGTGTTGTAGAATTGTGCACCTGAAATCTGTAGAAGTTTGTTAACTAGTGTTAAGCCAGTAAATTAAATACAAAGGAACACAATCAAAGAGAAAGAAAGCCATGCATCTTCCTCAAGGCTTAACTCAAATCATAGCCCCTGTAAAGCTTCCCTCAAGTAACCACATTTCAGTGAGGAAGAATTAGTACACCCACTAGAATTTTTTCAGTACAAATTTTAAAAAAAGATTGTATTTATTTTAGAGTGACAGAAGGGGAGGAAGAAAAAGAGGGAGAGAAACATTGATGCTTGAGAGATACGTCAATCAGTTGCCCCTCACATGCCCCCAGCCGAGGACCTGGCCCACAACCCAGGCATGTGTCCTGACTGGGAACTGAACCAGTGACCTTTCAGTCCTCAGGCTGGCACTCAATCCACTGAGCTACACCAGCCAGGACCCAGTACAATTTTTTAAATTCTGCCAACAATGTTCCTCTCCTTATTGCTTTACTCTGATGAAGCAAGACAATTTAATGGTTTATTAGCATTTATTTCAAATTCGTCCCCAAATCTGCAGTATCAATGGCCCCTGGGATCTTGTTAGAAATACAAATTATCAGCCCCAACCTGAAACCTACTGAATCAGAAAGTGTGAATGGGACCTAGCCATTGTCTTTCAATAAGTCCTCCAAGTGGTTCTAGTACACACCTGACTTTAAGAACCACCTGTTTTCGCCCTGGCTGGTGTAGCTCAGTGGAATGAGCGCGGGCTGGGAACCAAGTGGTCCCGGTTCGATTCCCAGTTAGGGCACATGCCTGGGTTGCGGGCCAGGTCCCCATGAGGGCCATGTGAGAGGCAACCATACATTGCTGTTTCTCTCCCTCTCTTTGTCCCTCCCTTCCCTTCTCTCTAAAAATAAATAAAAATAAAATCTTTAAAAAAAAAAAAAAGAACCACCTGTTTAGAGCATGGACTTGACTCACGTATAAAAAAAGAATGCTGGGGCTTGAACTACAGTCTAATCTTTGTTCCCATCCTCTCATAGCTTCTTCCATAATAATATATTTTAGTTAAAGTATATTGACTATTAGTGAAATAAATCAAAATATAGTAGATTAGTGGATTCAAATTTTTCTAAAATAAAGAAGGAACAATATAATTAGAGTAAAAAGATATGTTGTGCCAGGTAAAATGAACAGTGTATACCTAGAAAAATCAAATTTTATATTAATTTTTAACAAGAAAACAGATACTCACAAAAAATAAAATTATGTTGTTTCAAAATTACACTCTTCAAACTAAAGTTTTAAGAACATTTTGAGGGAAAATGTGGATGGGTTGCCTAGTTGGCTGGCATGTCTGGGAAAATGAAATATATTTTCTAGGATTTATAAATCACACAATGGTACATGCATGTACCATCATTAAAAACACATATACCTACATGCACACTATACCCCTATATCTATTTTCTTGATACTATACCCCTATTTGAGGACAGAAAAGAATACAGAGAAAACAAATGAATGTTCAAAAAATGGAACATCATAGCGTAAAATCCCAACTGGGCATTCAACACAATGTGGACTCTTTACCTGCTTTTCCCTGGCAAGAATACTGTTAGACCTTCTCATTGACCAGGATCCTGTCTCTGCTTTCTTCAGCTCTTCAACCTCCTTTGCCTTTTTCTTTCTCTGCTAATGACTCTACCTTACATTTCATAGAATTGCAATGGAAGGTAGTCATGCATCCTGCTGGCTGCCTTTGTTTAGAACCTATCTCCAAATGTCATAGAAATGGAGATCACCTGGAGGGTTATCAGCAGGGAAGGGGGAGGGAGAGGATGGGAGAAATGTTACAGGGAATAAGAAGCACAACTGGTAGGTACAAAACAGACAGGGGGATGTTAAGGAAAGTATAGGAAGTGGAGAAGCCGAAGAACTTACATGCATGATCCATGGACATGAACTAAGAGGGAGATTACTGGAGGGAAGGGGGTTACTGAGCAGACAGGGGCCAATGGGAAAAAAATTTGGGTAACTGTAATAGATAATCAATAAAATATACTTAAAAAGAAACTTGGGAAAAAATTGGAATTAAAATTAAATGGTTTAGAATTACTACAGTTGCAATGAAAGAAAACACCCAGAAGTAAAACAAATGACAAATGGGGAAATGTTTATTATATATGTAATTATAACATTAAGAACACATGCCCTGGCTAGTGTGGCTCAGTGAATTGAGTACCGGCCTGTCAACCAAAGGGTCACCGGTTTGATTCCCAGTCAGGGCACAAGCCTGGGTTGCAGACCAGGTCCCCAGTATGGGGCACATGAGAGGCAACAACACACTGATGTTTCTCTCTGTCTCTTTCCCCCTTCCTTCCCCTCTCTAAAAACAAATAAATAAATATATATTTTTTAAAAGTTAAAAAGAGAAAACACAAACACCCAGGTCCAACAGATCTGAATTACACTCTTATTACCATTCCTTAAAATTTCTGAATTTCGGTATGTCACTTAGCATCAGTTGTACACAACTGTAAAGTAGGGAAAGAAAAACAATTGATAAATGGAGAATTTATTGTGAGCTAACCTTTTATTTTGGTGTCCAACACAAAGTGGGGGTTTAATACATATTAGGTATTTTAGTATATGCAAGCTGAAAGAAGGGAAGAGAGAGTACAAAGGAGAATAGGATTTGTGTCTTTCAAATTACTAGAGAGAAAGAATTGAATAACAAGGAATAAAAATTGCTAGGACATAAAAAAAGCATAAGACATTTAAGAAGTAAAATAAGATGACAAAAGTAAGGCCAAATGTATCTGATATGATGATACATTTAAAAGTGTTAAAACTCCCTCATATGAAATTCTCAGGTTGAACTGAAATACTTACACAGCTACTTGTTGACTATCTATAAGAATGACGTGGGAAATGTGTCCCGTATATTGTTTATTATCAGAACCATGGAACAAAAATGTGTGCGTGTGAAAGGAACTCTTTCTGAAATGAATGAGGTGCCAAATGAAGCCATTTCCAAATGTCAATCATGATGGTAGATGGTTTGAAAACCCCAGACATTTTATTGCCAGACCAATTTGACAATGCCAAAAAATTACTTACTTAATTAAAAACCTCTATGGCCTTATTTATTGAGTGTACCATTTCTTCCCTTTAATGAACAAAGCCTTTGGCTAAATCATTGTACAGAGGTTCCTAACAAGTTTTCTCCTAAAATTTTTCACTCGTTTTCAGAAGTGAGGTTTTCAAGATCTTATGTTTGCCAGGTGAAGTGTTCAAGGGTTTTATACCAGAGAAGTGAATGATAAAATTATACGTGCATAGCAAGCTAAAGGGCTTTTATATCTACTTGGGCTCCAAACAATCAGATTGAACAAGTGATCTCAGTGATGCAGCAAAGGTTAAGGAACTTACAGACAACTGCATGAAAGAAAAAGCTTTTAATTAGCAGAGAGTTAGCGCAAGAGCTCTTGGAAAGTTCCCTGGGGAAAATGCCTCTATTAGCAAGGGCCCACACCCTAGGGTACATTTATTTATTTTCCTTTGTATTTACTTTATTTTTTTTTTTTAAATAGCAACTCATACTAGAGACTTTCCTAGATGGGCTAGTCTCTCTACACTTCTTTTTCATTAATTATCCATTTCAAACTGTGATGGAATCATTTCAGCTGACATATGGTGTCCTGCTTCCTTTTCTTTCTAAGAGCTTTTCAAAAATTCTGTGTTTATTTGCTAATTCTTTCAAAAGCAAGGGATGATAAAAATCAAGTTTTCTATTGTATCTCTTCCTTAGAGATACAGTTTTTCCTCTTTGTTTCTTTTTTTTTCTTTTCCCTATAATTTTCTTTAACCACAGAATATTTGTTCTTGATTGTTCAAATTGCATTACTATATGGTATACCTTCAGGAATTATGAATTAACATAATTTAAAATTAATTTCGATTTCTAAATAAATTTTCACTTTTATATTGGCAGTGTATAGGAACTTGCTTTATTTCTCTTTAGGGACCTCCGCTTTTGGGGCAGGTTTAAAGAATAAATTAATAACTCAGTCTTTGTGTTATTAAACTACTCAATGTGGGCTGGAGTAAAATAAACCTCAATATCTTTAAAACTTCAATATTTTCTTCTACATGAAACTTTCAATATACAAAACTATATAGAGTAAATGTGAAATCATATTTTCCCCAATAAATGCTTTCCTTTTTAATATTAAAGTGGAAAGTCAACATAAAAAGTGTATTAATTTCTCTTGCTTGAAATGCTTTTAGTAAATAGTGCTCTTTCCAAAAATGAGAAAATGTGGAATATTAATTCTAACCCCAGACTAAATCACTCACCAGTTAAGAGTATCTGTTTCTAAATTATTTCAATCATTCTGAAACTGCAAATAAAAATATGTGCAGTATTTTTAAGAATCACAAGCACTTTGAGATTTATGAAATGGGGGAACCTTAGCCATTTTTCCATTCAGCTGTTGCAACCCTGAGAGTTATTGATGGATTAACGATATGTGTAAGTGGCAGCGATATAAGTAGGTGGAAAGTTTCAGAAGTCTGGAATGTGTAAGTTTTATGTCAAGTGACTTTGAAATGGAGAACTCCTGCCATTCACTTACAGCAACATGAAATAGCTTTTCACTTAGGTTCCAATTTTAGCCACTATAATTGGCTCACTGAAAAACAATAATACACCAAAATTCTTATTTGAGCAATTTTTCTATAGCAACAAGACTTGCTTTTATTGCCTGTGTATTTTGGTTCAGTTTTTAACAGAATCAGGTAATTCCCAAAGTGTCTTGTATGTTTCCATTGCGTTTTTAAAAGTAATGAGTTTTACCTTCTAAGTGAATGATAGGATGGAAGGCTAATTTTGCCGTGCACGAAGTTACAAGTACCAGTAGGCTACCTCTGAATTTCATTCCCGCAGACAACAATTTGCTTCCCTGATTCAATGGGAGCCAAATGGTCAGTTCCATCGGTGGTTAATTAGTAGGAAATGCACTTTAATAATTCACCTATTTTACATCTAATCTTCAAGACCTTGCCAGCTGGTCAATGAGGTTGACATTGGGCTCTCATAGTTCCCTGCCACTCAGTGTGTTTTGTGTGACCACCTGGTAGCCAGGACAAAACTAGGGTTTTTTTTTGTTTTCTGTTTGTTTGTTTGTTTGTTTGTTTTCTTCAGTTGCCACAGTAGGTAATGTTACATAAAAATATTACTAAGAGGACCTATGAAAACTATAGGGATTATGAATAAACTAAAATTCTCCCTCAAATAAAAATACATGTAGGTCATAGCATGCAGTCAATAATCTTGGAGACAAACCACAATATTTCATTTAGGGAACCTGAACAAGTTAAAAGTAGCAAACGGTAGGCCATCTGGATGAATGACTATATTTTGAAGATGCTATCTGATCACCATGGCCATTATTTTCTCTGAACAATGGTGCCATTACTAAATTAAAGTCTGGTTTGCTCATTTTTTAAATAATCATTTACCCTCATTCTTTTTTGAGAAACTGTGGTAGATTATTAATGATTCTAATTTATCTTTGCATCTTACCAAGACTCCTGGTTCATAGTAAATGTAAAGAAGTTATATTTTAAACTTTATTTACCAGCTCAGGAAAATCAGATCCTGTATTAAAAAAAAATTTTTTTTAAGAAAATGGTCTTTCAACTGTTTATTTTCGTTCAGGCCAGGTACCTTGTGAGGTACTGAGCATATAAAGGAAAGCAAAACATTATTACTGAACCCAAGATAAAGGGCAAATATATGTGGTATATACGAAGTAGAATTAGCTGTTGCTCAAGAGTAACGAATAAGACAATTAATCTAGCTGAAAATATGAGAAGTCATGATTGAGCTAAGCTGTGAAGGCAGGACAGGGTTACTGTATTGTGGAGGAGGAGACACCGTGCTTTGGACAAGATCAGCGAGCCAGACCGCAGGAGGAGAGAGCACTGGGCATGGTATTGCTATGAACGGCCCTTAGGTGAGATACAGAGGACTAGGACTGCCAAAGCTCTTATCTTGAGAAAAAAGAAAAGCTACTAACCTGCTTCAGGCAGAAAAACATGATCTGATATATATCATATTTAGAATATCTACAAACTACAAGGATATATTTGTAAGTCATATATCTATAAAAGGACTTGTATCCATCATACATAAATAACTCTTTCAACTGAATCATAAGTAGACAAACAATCTGATTGAAATGGGAAAATTCTTTGATAGATGTTTCATGAAAAATTTCACAATCTGAAACTACTAAACATGTGAAAAGTGCTCAACAGTATTAGCTACCAGAGATATACATGAAAACGCCAATGAGAAAACGCCAATTGTCTCCACAGTCTACAATTGCTGTCATGAAAAAGGGAGACACTTCCAAGGCTTGGCCAGCATGTGGAAAACCGAATACTATGTACATGGCTGACTAACGTGTAAAATAATGCAACCACTTTGAAATACCATTTGGCAATTTCTTAAGTAGTTTAGGTTTCCGTAAGATCAAGCTACTCCATTCCTAATAATATAGTAAGGAGGAAAGGAAAGTTTTGTTCCCCAAAAGACATGTGCACAAATGTGCACAGCAACATTCTCCATAATAGCTCGAATTTGGAAACGATGCGCAGTCCCACCAACTGGTAAATGGATAGACAAAATGTGGTAATATCCATATAAAGCAATACTATTCATCAAGAAAAGGAAATAAACTACCGATACATACTAGAGTGTGGTAGAAACTTAAACCATTAGACAAAGTGAAAGAAGCCAGATGCAAAAGACTACATATGGTTTGATTGAATTTTTATGAAATGCCCAGAAAATGCAAACTTAGAACGAAGAATAGAGGATAATCCATATTATGGAGTTAGTAGCAAGAGTCAGGTATAAGGGAAATTTGGGGGTTTATGAAAATATTCTAAATTGTGGTGATTGTTAAATAACTCTATAAACATGCTAACAATCATTGATTGTATGATCGCAAAAGGATATTTTATAGTATGTAAATCATACCTTAATAAAGCTGTTGAAAGATGAGTGATTTTATAAGAGAGAACTGTTTAGTGGGTGGTGGGATAAGAGATTAGATACAGAGATTAATTAGGAACGTTTTGCAAAAACCCAGGTTAAATGATATTAAATCCAATCCCCGTGTGTGCACCAATGCAGAGAGTCAGAAATGGAAGTGACCCTAGAGATCTCTGTGTTCCCACACTACTGGATTTTGAATTAAAGCTCTAATGAACAAACTGAACTAAAAAGCAAAATAGTGACAGACTCTCAGATAGCGGGCAGGCTGGTGGCTCTCAGGGCAGGGGGATGGTTGCGGGGGGTGGAGCAAAAAAGAAAAAAGGGAGAAAGAATGCGTGGACAATTGCTGGGGGAGGGGAGGAGGGAAGGGAGTGGAGGGAGGTGGAGAAGGATACGGGGTGGGGGATAAATGGTCATGCACGGAAACTTTACCTGGGGTGGTGAGCACACAGTACCATGTACAGATGATGTGTTACAGAATGGTACACTTGAAACCTGTATAATTTTGTAACCAGTGTCTCCCCGCAACAAATGTAATAAACAAAAAAAAGATGAATCCTTAATAAAAGCATTTTAGCAACACAATTGAAAGACAAACTGACAGACTAATAAATATTGTCCCGTTGGTATAATACAGTATTTTACATATGCAACTGGAATCTATTTCAATTGCTGGATTAAAATTAAATTGTAATATAGCATGTGACATTTAACCTTTCTAAAGAATTCCTGAATTCTGTTTTGCTTTTCTTTTAGCACATAAGGACTCATATTCTTGTCACTAAAATGGCATCTATCTTCAGAGGTTACAAAAGAATAATATATACTTTAACAATGAAACTTAATGAACATGCTGCTGCTTTTGAGTGTTGTAATAGAGAAAGCATATGGGCTATGATTTTAAATGATCTACAATTTGGAAAGGTAAGCTGTAAATGACTAAAATGTTCCCTGAAATTATTTAATTGTAACTCCTTTTCCAGGCATTCAAAGTGCAATGCCCATTTGTGTAAATGGAAAGAAGATTCCAAAGCAATATCAAATTACATAAGCGCTTGTCCATTAATAACTTTGCCGATTAGGTTCAGGTGAAGTATTCAATTAAGTTCCACTGTATTGATAATTCTTTCTACTGGAAATCTAATGCTCGCCTATCGTGAAAATCGAATGGTCCAGTCTCAGGAATTAGTGGTGTGTGAGTGTTCTGTGGTTTAAGAAAAATAATTGGAAGAAAGAATGCTTTTGAAAAAATTACAAAATATTACAATTATAGTAAATTAGATGGAATTGTAGAACCGATTGCTGAAATGTTGTTCCTCCACTTGCAATCTATTCTAAAAGCTTTACATTTATAGAATATATTTGTAGGTAGATGAATATATGTTTAGTGTTGTCTAGAAGTGATTTTTTCTTGTCTTCCTTCATTTTAAATTTTTTTAAACAAAATGTAATTTATTTTTCTATGCTCTGGTTGTAAGTTAGCACATGCGTTCAAGTCAAAGCATGTTCCATTTCTCTTCCTGTACTATTCTTGACACAACTATGCTGTTTTTAAAGGCAAATCGGCTAATTAGAGATAGTATGATGTAGAAAAATACATAGATTTAATTGAATTTGTATTAAAACTTAATAATTAATCATTTCTTATAAAGCTATTATTTAGAGCTTGAAATGGCTGGCAAAGCTTATTCTTATCCATATGTTATCTCAATATTACTAGCATTTTTAACATAACATCCTGAGCATGTCCCAAACACCCAAACGTTTGCAAAGAAATCATGAATTCATTTAAAATTGTGTAAATCTATGTAATTCATAATGTTACTATTTCTTGAGATCCATACTTAAATGTTGACTTTTCTGTAAACATGTAATAGATATTGAGGATCCAGGGATAAAATAGTACTGTAAGTACTAGTTTTGAATCATTAACGTCCCTGGCAACTTGTGGGCTGCTACCTGCGCACCGGCTGCTCTTTACTCTCCGCAGCTCTGATTTCTAGAACACCAGTGATATTCAGATCCCAAATCTTTCAGGAATTTTATTCCAACTCATCCAGCTTGCTCAAAAAATCAACATAGCTCCTGTCTCGTGAACCTTTCCTCCTCTAATGTGTGAGGCAGCCTAGAGTGAGCTTCCCGCTCTAAAGTTTATAGTGTTTTCCTTTGGAAACACAGAGATATATAGAAAGGAAAGAAATTCTTGACAAATTAGATAACTGAGAGTAGTAGTTTGGGATAATGAGTTGTTTATTCAAATAATGGCCTCAATTCTGTTGTAATCATGATTTTAATTTGGCTGCACAAATCAAAGAGTATGCTAACCTGATTTTTGTGCAATTTGTGATGCTATTTTTCTTTCTTTGTTTCTTTGTTTCTTTCACTCACACATTCATTCAATTAATAGTTCTGTACTGGTGGGACTCAACCCTCAACCCTAACTGACGAACTGAAACCCTTTCGGACTATTTGAAAAACAGACATGTCTGAACCCTCGAAGATTCTTTATCAACAGCCCTGCTGTGGGCCCAGACAACTGTATTACTGAGGCTATAAAGAAGATGAGATAATGATACACACCAGAGTTAAGAACCACTATTCCAAATGTACTTCCAGGCACCGGAAATATAAAGACCAATAACAAAAGATTTCTAAAGGAGCTTTCAGTCTAGAACAGTTATGAACCACTAAGTAAAATGAAAATAATGATCCCTTTTACACATCACACAGAGATGGAACAATTGACCATAGAAATATATACAATGATTGAGGGAAATTTCCCTCCAGAAACCATCTTTATTTCTAAATTGCTGAGTTTAAAATTCCAATTCATTTTATTATATACACAAGAATATTGGGCCTTATTAGAGGTAATAGCAAGGGAAGTAATGTTTTCTCAATTATCGTCATAGATTGTAGATTTAATATTCAAAACCGTACTTTAAAAGTCAATTAGACTAGGGCATATGAATTGAAATCCCAGGTTTTATTCACCATTTTACTGCAGGACCAGAAGAGTGAGAGGCACATTGAAAACATTCAATAAATGTTTGTTAAATCAATGAGTGGCAATGAATTCTGTAGCATATCTGAAAGGATGATTACATTTCTTATCAGTTTGCTTTGACTAAATTAATTTCAGTAATACACCCCCCCCATTCTTTTACTGAAAGTCAAGGAAACCTTTGAAGCATTATGAAAGGGGTTTTCAAATTGCTTCCCTAAATCATGACAGCCGTAATGGCTAACAGAAATAATTTTCTCACCTGCCGAGAAAACTACCTCACCTCTTAACAGTCTGTGCAAAGTCAAATGCAGTCGCTGCCAAAAGGGAATTTTGAATTCTGCAAATCTTGGATCCCTCTTCTTTGAATACGTCCAAAACAAGATGCACGAAACCAGGCAAAATGCTGCCAAGGCAATACTGCTGCTCTCGAATTCCTGACTGTTTTCAGAAGGCCAATAGCATTGGGAACCAACTTCTGTCAAGAATTAATTATGGAATTAGGTGATAATGGCAAAGACGATAGAGAATTTGAGCCAATTTGCAGAATTAACTGAAGAATTAAAACTACAGTAACATGGCAACAATTGAGAGGATTTAGAGTATGCACAGAATGGCTTTTGCCCTGATTTCAGCACCCGTAAACAGTGAAAGTTCTGAAACTCCAGTGATCAGTCCTTCTGCAGAAAGATGAGCGGACTTCCCCATGAGAATCAACTCCCAAGAATGAGTTTAGTCACACGTGTCTAATGCATTTTGTATGATGTTGCTGTGATTTGAGCTCTGATCTCAGGATGTTACAATACTGATTCCATTAGTCCACCCAATGACCCTATGAGGCAAGTCCAATTATTACTGTTTTTCTTCTTAATGTTACGAATGAGAGACAGATCTGGTCACTGTCAGAATCAGGATTCAAACCCAAATTTGGGGTTCCAGTCTCTATGATTTTAATAACTGTGCTAAAAGAAAGGAATTTCAAATCAGAATATGTTCCTATTTTGCAGAATATGTTCCTTAGAAGTTCCTACATTTGGCTCTTCCGAGCTCATGAATAAAATATTTTATGTATCATTTAGCTTCCAGAAAATACTCATATTTTCAAACTCCTCTGCCTTTTATCATGACAATTATTCTCCATTATTGAAAAATTATCTAATCAGCATTAGCGTTCTCTTCAGACTATAGGAACCTTATTAGATCTTAGATCTTCTATTAATAAGGACTTGCTTAAGGCTAAAATATTTGAGGTGCAAATGTGTGCGGTAGGCTGCTGAGATTTCATGACTCTAAAACACTTCACAGTTTCAGTGATGATACCTTTGACAGTGTGTTACTGGTGGAAATTAGTTTCAACTATGTGGTTAACACACATTTGGAAAAAAGCCCTATATTGTAGGATGTCAGCTGAGAAAAAGAACTGGTAAATAAAAGCAGGAACTTAATGAATCAGGTTGTGACTTCTGAAAAAATAGTAAATAATTTAATAGAAAGCTAAACTCCATTTGGCGTATTGCTGTCTTTGCATAGCAGAATGTCATGTGCAGATAGTCATGTTACAAATCCCAATACGAATCTTTATTGTCTTTTAAAAATCATTTATTTATTTATTTTTAATTATTTTATTGTTGTTCTGAAGCCTTCTCAGGCAGCTGCTTGACCTGGAGAACTGAGAAATCTTCCCTTTCCTCTTCGGAATAACCAAGAGGATAAAACATGTGGGTTCATAAGCTTGGCATGATGTCTTAAATTTTGAACTTTGATAATTCTAGGCTTCATTCCAACCTCAGCCTTGGTTGTCTCCTACAGGTAAGACGTGTCATTTATTGTTCAGAGGAATTATTTTCCTTTCTACTAACAAGGCTGTGAAGTCTTGAAAACGTGGCATGGTGCTGGCATCTCCTAGCTGTAGGCAATAATAACCTTCACCTGCAGGCTCAGTGAAGCCAAATTCTTGAGCACTTGTGAACTTCTCAGCAGTGTTTGGATCTTACCTTCTGTGTCTTCTGTAGGCTGGATTTCTATATCCAGGCTTTTGTTTCTGGGTTGAGTGCTCCTTTGAATGGAGCCTTTTCCTTGGGCCCTAGGCTGTTTGCCCTTTGTCACCTTGATTTTCTATTTTTAATGATCCTGGTCACTGGCCTTTCTAGCAATGGTTCTTATCCATGTAATCCTTGGCCACTACAGGAAAGGTAATCCCTCTGTGACTTCATATTTGGTGTTTGATTGCTAACAGCTTTCAAGCTCCATCACCTCTCTGTCCTTCCACCTCACATCTGGACCAGCTGATAAGAAAGCTTACTTTCCCTCTCCTTTGGTGCCAAAGGGAAGTTCAAGCTCCATATACCCCAGCAAATGCACAGGAATCCTCATCTGCAACCTCCTCCTCTGACAACCCTAAGATTCCAAATTAGTCTCCTTTGCCTGCTCTCTCAAGCCATTCTCAGATCATCCTGGGAGCTCTCTCCAGAAAGTCTCATTATGTGGGTAATAAACCTTTCATAACTTCTGAGCACATGTATGAAATCATTAGGATTGACATCTGAACCAAATTGGGGGGATGGTTTATTCTGGTCTCTGGAGTGTCCAAAAACATCCTTCAGTCTTCATATGACCCTTTTCACTCTTTTACTTTTCTGTATTTCTCCAGCCTGATTTCTTTCGATGTTTACCTTATTTCTGAACACTTTCAACTATTTCATCTGGAAAAAGAGGGCAGATCTATTTCCTAACCCTCTTCATGGTCTTTTCTTTCTACTGCCTTGCATTTTCTTAATCTTGGCTCTCCCTGAAGACACGACTTCCTCTACATCACTCACTAAAAAAGAATGTTTATTTTCCCAAACTCTTCATGAATAATTCCACCTGGCTTTAAGCATTCCTATCATTTATCCCCTTCTTCTCAATGTTAAGGCAGTATCACATAGTCCCTGTGTAAATTGTTGGTTCACTTAGAAAATAAAGTAATTTGGCATACTTTCACCAACTTTCCTCTCCTATGTCTGATCATCTTTATTACCATCTGCAAGGTCTGTCTGGAAAAAGTCCAGCCATTATTAATATGATGAGAAGAGTTAGCATGACATCAGTGTAACTTGGTAGCCCAGGAGAGTGGAGTGGAATGCACATGCAAGGACAGTGACAACTTTACTGTACTAATCAGTGGGGGAAGTAGATACCCTTGAGTGAGCAAGTGTACTGTGTGGCCATTGCATTCAGAATGACTGAGAGAGCAGAGCAATGGATCTCCATCAAAGTTTGCATTAAGCTTGAACATTCCTCCATGAATACTGTTGGGATAATTCAGAAGGCCGCAGCTATGGACAACTGGTGATTGGCAACTTCATCATGATAATGCTACCACTCATGGATCATGTCTTGTGCAGAGTGTTTTGGTGAAACATCAAATCACCCAGGTGACCCAGCTCCCCACACAGTCCAGATTTGGTGCCCTGCAACTTCTGGCTTTTCCCAAAACTAAAATCATCTTTAAAAGCAAAGAGATTTCAGACCATCAGTGAGATTCAGGAAAATATAATGGGGCAACTGATGGTGACTGGGAGAACTATGTGAGGTCCCAAGGTAACTACTTTGAAGGGGAGTGAGGTGTCATTGTCCTATGTACGGTATTTCTTGTATCTTCTTCAATAAATGTCACTATTTTTCATATTATGGCTGGATATCTTCTGGACAGACCTTGCATACTTCCTTCTTCTGTAATGCCAGAGAATGAGATCCCTCCTCCTATTTTTAGCCCATCTCCGACTCTGCCAAGGCCTTTGACCTTGTCAATCCCTGACCCCTTTGGGAACCTGCCCCATCAGTGTTTCACCCTCTTGTCCTTCTCCCTTCAACTCTTCTCTGCTGTAACAGTGCCCAGCCTATGACTATCTGTAGCTAAACATCTCGTCTTTGAGTCATGTTATTCTCAAGCTATATCCTTTCCAAGCCATTCCAATCCATATTTTCAAAAAGAATCATCAGTAACATCAATTCTCAAATTTAATTAACATTTTCTACTTGTTTATTCTTTAATACTTATTCTGTATTTTATTGGCAACTCCCTCCTTCTTGAAATGCTTCCTTCTCTTTGATTCTGTCACATTAGACCTCCTGCCTGTCTTCAGAGTTCTGAAAACGCCTTTTTTGCCTTGTCCACGCCCTCCTCTTTCTCTTCCCCTTATGCTTTTCTTACCCTGCGTGCTTCCCCAAGACAAGGGCACTACATTATACAGCTTCGTGCTAATCACACTCATATGTATTTCTCAAGCCACCTTCTCATAACCACATAGCCACTCTGCTGGATGCCATCACCTGACTGTGCTTCAGTCTTTACATATTGACCATGTACCAATTAAATCTCTACTTAAATCTGTGCAACCATTTGAGTTGGTCGCCTCTAAGTTATTGCTCAGGACCTTAGCTGTCATTCACCACATTTAATTATTACCAAATATATATAAAATAAATACATATTTCAAATTATGTACATCTAGGTCTATATTTATATCTACATCTAATCTATATTTACTTTTCTTCCCTAATATCAATTTCTCTGCACAAGTTCATGTCCGAAAACTCTCAAAAATGGATCATTGCACCAATATTCCAGGTAATCTCTCCTTTTCATTCTTGACTCCCTAGATCCTGCTGGTACCAAGGTTCTATAAATACAACCCAACTGTGTGACTCCTATTGAAAATTCCCCAGTCACTCCCCATTTTCTAAATAAGGCTTACTAGGATTTTGATTTTGGACTTACACATGCAGACTTACTACCTGCTACCCTCCTCTTCATCTCTAATACCTCAGCAACAATGAATTACTTATATATTTTTTTCTCTACACCTCAACCCTCCCTAATACATCATTCTGCTTTTGCTATATCTGTCACTGCATAGCCAATCCTTTCCTATGCATAGGCCTCCTCCTTCCACTTCTCCTTCCCAGCACGCCTGGTGAAGTTCTGCTCCTGTTTATCCTTTAAGACCCAGATTAGAGGTGTATCTCTCTCCAGTGCCTTTCCTCTGACCCCTCTAGGCTGGCTTAGGTGTCCCTTTTCTGTGTGCATTTTACTTAATCAGATTCTGTAGAATATTTTGTGCTTCCCTTTGCTATTGGACTGTGATATCCTTTAGGCCACGGGCTATGTCTCATAAATCACAGTTACTCCAGCACCTAGAAAGTTCCTGACATATGGCCAATAAACTTTTATTGCATAGGGAGTCTTCAGGCCATAAAATAATTCACAGGAGAATTAATGGAGAAGTAACTTGGTTCAAGCACTCCTCTGGGAACCCAATGCTCTGTGTGATGTTGGTGAGGTCACTTAACCTTTCTGTGCCTCTGTTCTGTCAGCTGAGAAGAGGTTGCTGATATTTTAAGGCTCTTTCCAGCTCCATATTTCTATGAAATACAGACTCCTCATGCTGCATTTACAAGTTTTTTATTATGGAAATTTAACAACTCCCTTGAGTTACTTTGCAGACAGTACAGAGTAACTATACTGAAGTTTAGAAGCTTTGTGAACTAAGTTATTTACCCAGATAAAGTTCCCCAGAAGGGAATGTAAGTAAATGTAAATTGAATAAATGGCTAGATTTTTGTAACTTTAAAAATGTCTTGAATAATAATTATGCATATATATACAAACATAAATTATACATACAATCATATAAATATGTGTATATATACAATTTTAATCAATAAATTGTTAAAACATACTCAGATATCCACTATACTTTTTTAAAAAAATTGGGTGGGATAGGAATAATTCAAAAAGCTATGTTCTAAAAACATATAATTATTTATTAAACCTTTTTTGAGAACATACTGAGTGCCACAACTTTTACTATATTCAGTGGGCAGTCTAATCATTAATAACAATTATATCAAAATTATCAATTAAGTTATATTTCCATGCCACTAAATAGTGATTTTCTCAATGTCTGGGGAACTTTCTTATCTTTCTATACTCCTGGTAGAATGTGGGTCCTAGAAATTCACCACCAGAGTTAAGATTCTGGTCCTGCATTTTCTACCTTTGTGGTCCCAGGCAAGATTTTGACTTTCTTATAAGCTTAGATTCTTCTTTTGCAAATAGAGATGAATATGAGATAATTTATACATAGATTGGGTCAGGAATATCAAACAAGTTACTACATGTAACATAAAAATATGTAAAATTAAATGAATTGGAATAGGATATAATATATAATGTGCTCAAAAATATTATCATAGTAGGTATTTCCTAAATATATGGAGGATAACATGAAGTTGATAAGGCATGTAGGTAATAAGAATTCAGTAGATAAGCCATATATACAAATTGTCTAATGAAAGCGTAAAAAATAATATCCTTCCCTGGCTGATGTGGCTCAGTGGATTGAGCACCGGACAGCAAATGGTCACTGGTTTGATTCCCAGTCAGGACACATGCCTGGGTTGCAGGCCAGGTCCCCTGTAGGAGGCGCATGAGAGGCTACCACATACTGGTGTTTCTCTCCCTTTCTTTCTCCCTTCCATCCTCTCTATCTAAAAATAAATAAATGGAATCTTTAAAAAAAATAATATCCTTAAGGAAAGGTAAATTGTATTATAAGAACTTAAAGTTGAGATATATTCGTATCATTTCAAGTTTTCTAAAAATGCATTGGTGTAGGAGTTGGAAATACAATGGGAACAAAACACATAGTTTCTGTCCTTGTGGTGTTTACAGAGAAGACACACATTGATGTCTGAAAGAAACACATAAAAATAAATCCAAACTAATGTGTGTAGAAGATAGGGAGGATATTGTGGAAAAAGTGTTCTTTTGGCTAAACCTAAAGGTAAATAGTTATTGAGTGGAAATGAGACAGGGGTAGAGATGAAATGTGCTGATAGACAATTTCTGAGTGGTCAGAGAAAGCCTAACTGGAAGGGTTACATTTGATTGACGGTCTGTAGGAGGGCAGGAGGAGGGCCACGCTGAGGTTTTAAAGAAGAGCTTTTCAAGTAAAGGCCATTGCAGTGCAAAGACCGTAGGCAGAAGGTGCCTGGGGCAAGGGACAAGTGTGGAACTGCAGGACAGTTATTATGCAGAAAGAACAAAGGAAAAGTAGCAAGAAAGATAACAAGAGGCCAGGCTTGATAAGGCTGCCAGGGCCATTTGAGTGAGATGGGCTGT
The DNA here is from genome assembly GCA_004026765.1 of Micronycteris hirsuta. Taxonomy (NCBI): domain Eukaryota; kingdom Metazoa; phylum Chordata; class Mammalia; order Chiroptera; family Phyllostomidae; genus Micronycteris; species Micronycteris hirsuta. Next base: position 53,698 of record PVJI01000140.1, read on the forward strand.
CATTGTTGGGTTCACAGAAAAAGAAGGACAATATCTCATTTATAAGAATATTATCTAGTCTATTGTGTCAGGATGAGACTCTGTCAACAAAAAAAAAAATGCTAAAAGGGCAGGTAATGCAGTTGAAATAATCCTTGTTGGTGGCTGTGGCCAGTGAATGTGAGGTGGTGAGACAGAGGGAATTCTCTATGTCTCTTCCAGGTTGAGATGACAGGACTTGATTTAGGACTAGATGTTGGGTGTGAAAGGAAGACAGGTAAATGGACGGAAGTTTAAAAGGTAACAGGTCATATATAGGCTTTCTTTATTTTCCTGCTAGCCCTATGGGTGTGTGTTGTTGTTTTTCTTGGCTTGTGTTTATTGTTGTTTAACTATTTATTTGTTGCTTTGCATGAGTAGTTTGAGAAAGAAGAGAGATCATAAGAAGGGTGAAGGAAATTATTTGAAATGGGAGAAATTCAAAGATATATATATATATATATATATATAATTTTTTCAAAGAACTGTTTTTATAGCAGATCAGCAATGAAACTATTAGAGAAAGCAGAACTTCAATGCTTGTTTTCTCTTTTTACATAGAAAATAATTACTCTTACATGGGCAGAAATTAGGGAGAAAAGCAGAATTTAGTTATATTGTTAGTAGAATTTTGCTTATTGTAACCAAATCAATGGAAACTATCTCTACACAGCATCCTTGAGGAGAAAACAGCTTGGCTATCCAAAACTCTCCTTTGAGATGTTATGTTTTTAGTAGTATTTCACCTTGAGTAAAAATCAAACATTGTGTTTACACAAAGAAAGGTATGCTTTTCAGTCTGTAATTTTCCCAAACTTGGAAGTCAAGCCCCTTTGAGAGCAAATGCCTTGGTGAGAGTTCTTGGGAAGTGTATTTAAGGAGCAGCAGGGCAGATATTAACGCTGAACAATGACAAGTATGACATAGGTGCTAGACTTCACAATGAAGGGTCACTGCACATGTTATTTCACAATGGCTGCCTCAGTAGATGAGCTGACATAACAACCCACTGCCGATGTCATAAACAATTGCCAATTTCATTTTACAGGAGGCTCATGGGTGAGTTGAACCAGAAAAAGTGATGATGATAGGTGAAACCAAATATGTATGACTCATCCAGACCTGGCTTATTAGTCCAGGGGCACCCGCACAGAGTAAGCATTGGAGAGCCCAGGTTCAAACCCCAAGCCTGCCATTTATTAGCTACATGACCTTGAACAGAACACTGAGCTGGTTTCCTCTCTTTAAATAAGGAGGAAATGAATGTGGACTTCTATTGGAGAATCATCTGAATCAAATGAGACAAGGCATGTGTAAAATGGTTTAAAGCACTGTATAAATATTTGATGTTATTATTGAACATGCTTCTCTTTTAAAAGACAGAAAGAGGGAGAATGGGGATAACTTAGTAATTATTAGATAATTTCTGGCTTCAGGAACTGCCCATACACTACTCCATTTAATGTAAGCAACAATGACATGTATGTATGTGTCTAGCGACCCATTCAGCCGACAACTCTGTTATGCATCTTGTCCAATGTTGTGCATCTTACTGTGTTACAGTTAAGATTCAGACTTAGGTCTGTCTTTGTTCCCAAGTCTGCATGATTCCAGATATCGCTTGTGTATTTTACATGGAGCCTCTCTGAGTCAGAGATGGGACAAAATAGTAGAAATCATCCAGTGGAATGGTTTTCAAACACTGACTTGCCCAGTTCTACTGGAAAGCTCAGTATTTGCTGGAAGTAGGGCTGCCCTTGATAAAGCAGATGAGGGGCCTCCAAAGTCACTTCTCCTCTAGGGATTGTGGGTAACTTGGGGTATGAGAATCATTACTTTAGGCTATTTCCCTCAGTTTTAGTGACTGGAAAAGAGAGGCTCAGGGAGTCTGAATGGTTTTCCTGAGAACCCACAATATTTTAATGGCAAGACAAAAAACATGGAACCCAGTTCTGTGGAACTTTTAAGAACCACATGTTTTCATGCATTTCCTGCATCAGTCCTACAATGTTGATATTTCAAGGGTCTCAATAAATAATATTCCTATCTCCAATTCAAGCATTTAAGATACATATAAAGGAGTTTGTCATATGGAGATGACATATCATTCACATAAATGATGGAGCTACTGGATAGCATAACTCACTGGGTGATAACATAGGACTGCTCCCCAGAATTAGGGATTACCTTGTCACAGGTAGCACCCCACCCCAAAATAGTAAGCCTTTACCAGTAAACTTACCATTAGGAACAGAAATGGACCAAAATACAAGCTTCTTGGAGGCCAGATTCTAAAGCTGAATGGGTAGTGGGCTGAGCTCTGCCTACCTAATCTCTTCTCCTTGATTTACCAGATTGCTGACCCACCACAGGAGTAAGGGGGGAAGGGAGGGTCCAGTGTTACTTTAATATCATACCCTTCTAAGGAAATAATACATCAGGAGGATGGGCTTACTGACTCTGCCTAATGGAATACAAGGTCACAGATCTGATGAGATCATATGCAGCAACATGAAGTTTTGTTAACCCTTCTGGTTTTAAGTTCTAACGTTCTCACAGACATGACCCAGTGTTTGAGTCCTTATCAAAATTATAAATGTTATATATTTCCTGGTGGCTTCATTATTTATAGAAGAACTTATTTCTGAAACTAAAAGTTACTGCAGATAAATTATTGAGATGTTATGTGAGGCAAAACCAAAAGTAGATAAATCTTGAAATACCACTTTTACTACCACCCTGAAGAAAGCAGAGTCAGAGTGCTTGCCATATTTTCAGAACAGGGGACACCCCAAGGACAGGGAAGAAATTGAGTGTTAGAATCACCGAGACTATGCAGGACTTATGAGAATCAAATAGAGAAGCTGTGGATAGGTAGTAATGGAAACTCACGCCCTCCAGGTAATATTAAAGAGCTGTTGAAGATCCTAAGAAAAATTCCAACACACTTTGAATTTATGATCAAAATACGATTACTAGATGTGCCTTTAAAATAACTATTCAATTTTGTTCAAAAACAGGTTTAACATTTATTTGGGAGCATCAATTGAAAAAAAACATTTATAGAAAAGTCAATGCACTGTGGAGGTTATGAATATCATCTTACTCTATAATTATAAGATAAAATTTCAATAGCTAGGAGTTCAAGATAAAGTGACAATGATTTTAATATTAAAAATGTGACTATATAACCTCCGTTTAATCCCCCCAAAAGAGAAAATTGCATATTCCTTCCCATTCCGCTGCCCTTTCCTCTGAACCTCAGATATACTGTCTCTCACTGGGATGTAGATCACTCTGGGGAAGGGCCTGTCTCCGCTGATGTGGCTGCTGTCACTAACTTCACGTCATCCTGTAATTTTCAGCTTCAGTGGTAATCCTGCCAGGAGCTCTCCCATGATCTTCAAACGATAATGAGGTCTTCTGCTGTATTGCTCATACCACCCTAAGACTCCTTTTGTCCCTTTTCAGAGCAACCCCACCTTTGTCATTTTGTGCATATGATTAGTCAGAAATACTTACTGAGCATTCGTACATGCCAGACGTGTTTCCAGGCTCTGGCTATACAGTAATGAGTAAGAAGGACAAGGCTCCTGTTCTTATAGAATGCACATTCTAGTAGGAGTACGCCAAGCCATTAGGGATGTTAGTGGCTTCTTCTCCCCCTCCCCACATCTGCTAAACTTCTATAATAGTTGTTGATATATTGTAGGTGCTCAAAAAATTTATTGAATGAAGTAATGAATGAGCACATAGAAGTTATGAAGAATAAATCAATACATATATGAGATATTGATAAGTACTCTGTAGAGAACTGATACTGGGTGAAAGAATTGACAGTAACTAACTTATTCAAGATTAATTGTCCATGGAAGGCCTCTCTCTGATCTTGATGTCGAAGCTGAGATATGCATGATAGAAAGAAGTCAGTTTTATGTACTCTCCAGAAACTGCTATGCTCTGAGAGGCCCAAGCAGTAGTGGGAGGCCTGGAATTTGATGTGTCTCAGAGGGAGAGTGAGGGAGAGAGGAAGAAGGAGAGAGAAGAAGGGGCAGGGGAGGAAAGGCGAGGTGAGGCGAGGCGAGGAGAGCCACGGCAAGAAGCATGAGTGAAGAAGCCATTTGGAAGTAGATTTTCCAGCCATAACTGTTACCATGTGGACCAGAGATGACCCATCGAAACTCCTTTCCTCCCAAAATTTCCAGGGCAAAGGTAAAATGGCTGTTTTAAGTCACCAGAGTTGTTTCACAAGAACAAATAATTGAAGCATGTCTTTGGAAGTCACTGCAGCATCTGCAGAGCTCAGTTACTGGCTCTAGATATACCGTTGGTGTGAATAAGGTAAAATAAGTGCCATAGTCATGGTCTGTGCAGGGAACTCCAAGAGTCAAGGAGAGAGAAAGTCAGGAAATGTTTTACTAAAGCAAAGACTTCTGTACTGAGTCTCAGGAAAGGGCCTAATTTCTCATCATGAATACATGAAGTATGAGCATTCCTAACAAAGGAAATTTTGTCTTTGAAAAACACAAAAATGAGATTGATATATGAATAACAGGGGAATCTGATGGACAGACTTGATGCTTGGGCGTGGGCATAGGATACGTGTGGGAGAGTAACACGGCAGTCAGACAAGCCGAAACCAGATGATGAAGGGTTGATACGTCCTAACACTGTGTTGTTTGACCTTCATTATACAGGGATTAGAGAGACAGTTATACATCCCATTCAGGGATCTGGCACCCTAGACTGGCCTTTTAGGAAGGTTACTCTAGGTCATTGTGAAGAATGGATTGAAATTCTTGACCTATAGCCAGTCCAGCTAGAAGGCTGCAGCTCTACCAAGGAGAGAGATGACACTGACTGGAACTAAAGCAGCGGCAGATGACTAGTGAGAGAGGGGGTGAGGAACAAGTATGGGGAAGTTTAATGTGAGTAATTTATAAGACCTGGTTGGCCATTGTATATGGAAGTTGACGGAAATAGTGGAGTCAAAGACAATTTATTTTGATTTATATGACTAAGACCATCATGATATAATCAACAGGAAAAAAATTTAGTGTAATTTGGATATTGTAATAATCGGACATGGTCTTCCATAATAGTATGTAAAAATAACCTAAAAATCCCAGTGACTAGTGAAATAAAAATATACTTTCATTGCTCTTATGAGTACATGTTGGTAAGGGATTTGTTCAGCTGGGGTGTAGACTATGGGCAGAGCTCAGGTCTGCTCTATGTACCATTCACTCTCCTTAGATCTGAGGCTGCCTGGAGTGTGTAACTTTCACAGAAAAATACAGGAGCCCAGAGGCATAAGCAGAAATATGCAGGGCCTCTTAGGGTATAGGTACCTAGCCCATACACTGCCATTTTCAGCTATAGATCATTCGCCAAAGTAAGTAACATGGCCAAGTCCAACATCAACAGGGCAGCAACACACACACTTCGTTCACCTCAGGAAGCACTACATAGTCATATGATGAAGGGCATGGATATACAATTCAAATGTGTGGAAGGGGGTGAGGAACTGGAAACAGTTACCCAATCGACCACAACAGTCATGGTGATACCTTGAGTAAGAATATCCATGAGTAGAGCTCAAGGGAGAGACATTAGAAATTTCCACTCCGGGTAGCTTTCTTGCCACAAAGCTTCATTACCTTCACTTCATGGTACTTTAAAACCATCGCTTTACAGGGCTTCCTATATCAAATGAACCTTGAATTAATTTGGAGACTACTCCATGTTAAAAAAAAAAAGCTGCCTTAATGAAAAATTAAGCCAACTTTCTCCAATACTGACAATACTTGGCTCCTAGATCACTCTCCACTCAGCAGAGCGGGTTATATATAAGTGTGCCAGTTGAAATCCATAGCCAAGAGAAGGGACCCAGAGGTTCTTGGTCAAACCTCTGTGGTCGGAAGAATGAGGACTTCCCAAAGATGTCCATACCCTAATCCCAGAATCTCTAAATATGTTACGTGTCAATGAGGAATTAAGGTTGCAAATGTACTTCATTTTACTAATCAGCTGACGGAAAAATAAGACTTTCTTGCATTATCTAGATGGGCCCACTGTCACCATAATAGAAGGAGATAGAAGAAGAGAGCGGAGTGGGAGAGATTGGACAGTGATGACATGTTGCTGGCTTTGAAGTTGGAGGGAACGGCCCACAACTCTGAAATGCAGCTGGTTTCTAGGAGGAAGAAAAGGCAAAAAGCAAAGGGTATAAGCTCCTTCTTCCTCTCTGCTGCGTAGAATTCCATTGTGTAAATGTACCATAGTTTCTTGATCCACTCATTTGTAGATGGGCACTTAGGTTGTTTCCGGTACTTGGCTATTGTGAATTGTGCTGCTATGAACATTGGAGTGCATAGGTTCTTTTGAATTGTTTTTTCAGGATTCTTAGGGTATAATCCCAGCAGTGGAATTGCTGGGTCGAAAGGCAGTTCCATTTTCATTTTTCTGAGGAAGTTCCATACTGTGTTCCACAATGGTTGCCCCAGTCTGCATTCCCACCAACAGTGCAGTAGGCAGTGAGGGACAAATACCATATGATCTCACCTTTAACTGGATCATAATCAACAAAAGCAGAGAGCAAGCAAAACATAACCACAGACATTGAAATTAAGAACAGTCTAACAATAGCCAGGAGGGAGCTGGGAGGGGACAATGGGGAGAAGGGTTTTCAGGGCTTTCAGACAGAACTAAGAGGGAGGAGGGAGGCTGGGGAGGGAGGTGGGGTTAGGGGGAGGGGCGGAAGGGAGGGGAGACATTGCAGATAACTGTAATTGAACAACAATAAAGTAATTATTAAAAAAAAAAAGGCAAAAAGCAGGTTCTAAGAATCTTCAGAGGGATGCCTCACGGCCGACACCTTGATTTGTGCCCAGGGCGACCTATGTTAGACATCTTATCACTGGAGCTCTCAGATAATGCATTTCTGTTATTTTTAGGTGGCTAAATGTGTGGTGTTTTGTTGCAGCAGCAACAGGAAATGAATACAGCCTCCAAATCTGTTGCTGATGATTGATACTGTTAAAGAAAAAGCTTTCTAACAGAGCATTAAAGGTATCCTGTCGATAATCACACCAGAATGTGATAAGATAATTAGCTTTCTGAAAAAGAAACAACCAACAAACTAATGCGATTCCCCCCTTAAACTATTTACCATCTATTGTTCTAGGATTTCCACAAAAATACTGACACTCTGAGGAAAAAGCAACAACAAAAATGACATCCATTTGCTGGCTAAGTCATAAAAATATGGCTTTTTTCCCCATCTGTTTGGGAGATAGATTTTATTAGGGGAAAATTCCAATCTTCTTCAACTAAGGTACAAACTTAAGTTACCTTTAGGCAGCAATTTTCAACCGGTGCGCCACAAGAATTTTTAAAACTTGCAATACCTGACTATTTTGTAGGAGCACTGACCTCTTTTCCCTTAGCTTGTCAAATCAAAAAATGACAACAGCCAACACAACAGTAGCCATGTGGCGTGAACACCCTGTCTTGACCCATAAGCATATAGGTATATAATAGAGTTGCATCTTATTGGTCATGTTGCAGAATAAGTTTGCATCTGATTAGTTAATTCTCAGTAGCAGAAATCCTTATATACAAGTATAGGCGCTTGATTTTTTAAAAAATCACTTTGGAGCAAAAAGAGTAGGTAATTATTATTAGTATTATTATTGTTATTGTTATTATTTTGTGAATAAATAAAAAGTATACCTATTTTTTGTTAAATTGGCAAAAAAAATTTTGGCGCGCTGCATAATTTTAGTAGTTAAATTATGTGTGCCACGAGATGACAAAGGTCGAAAATCACGGCCTTATGAAATTGTAAGCTACCCCTAGTTAAAATAAGTAGCTAAAAATAAATATTGCTCTTTTGCATGCATCACAGGGGCCAGATCTATTCTTTATGGATGGTAATAATATTTATGCCTTGCCACTTCAATACCATCAATATTCTTATCTCATTCCAATGTCAAAGAGCTCAGATTGACTGCCATTTCATTTCTGACTCTCTAGAGTCTAACAAACAGGCCTGGCATAGAATTTCCACTGCATAATTATTGCTGGATTAATTAATTAACATTAAATGCTTTTTGATTGACCCCTAGCATTTCCTGATTTATAAACAGGTCTGAGAATGAGCTTTTGCAGACTGGCTCCTTTTAAAAGATAGTCAGGCATCATGGATAGGCTTGTTAGTGGTATTAACATATTCACCGTGTTAAATTGCTGGGAAAATAAAAGACAATTATTAAAGGGAGAAAAATATCTGTGGGCACAGTTTTGAGAACAGGATGATTTATCCTAGAATATATTAAAATTGACTGACAATAAGAGTTTAAATAGAGCATTTGGTTACTTTTATGTAACCAAATCTTTTTCATTTTAACTCTTTTCTCATTTTAAATCATTTTCTTTGTACAGTATTCTAGAATAACTTTTCACTGGTTTTCTCCCCTTTCTTTAGAAATATGAAATGTAAATGAATTTCATCGATATGCCCAGAGGACTAATTAGTTATAGATACCTTCAGGACATTAAAAACTAAAAAATACTACAATTAAAAAAGTGAACATACTATAAGTAATATTTCAGGAGTGTTATTAGAGGAAATAAAAGCCATTTAAAACAAACAGGCTTTTTGGCAGTTGAATACACCTGGGTTTCATCTTATATTACTATTTGGTTGGACTAAGTCAAATTTTCCAAGTAAAATAATAACTTGGCTGATAAAATGCCCCCCAAATTCTCATTTGCTATTTCTAGTCCTTGACTGTCTCAGGATCTATATGGCTTATAGGACTCACAGTAAAATACTTGATTGTAAAAAGCAGGTAATAGTGGCTTGGCTAACAAAGACTTCAATCTAGGAATAATATTATTATGGCTTAAAATTTTACATAAAACGAATGCAATTAAATTATTTCAGATGAAACAAAAACATTTCTCACTTTATAAGCTGCTCGTTGGTCCACACTCTAAGTCTAGGGCCCCCACACAGAGACGAAAGTAAGACGTGCACATATTTTGGGAAAACGCACGTATTTTCTGTGCTCGCGGACAGCACAGGAACAAACCCATCAAAGGTTACAGTAGCCGAGACATGGGCTGGTCTTGTCTGTTCACTGAGGTTGCAGCTGTCCAGCAACCAGTGGCTCCCACTCACAGCAGGATGCAGACAGCTGGGGTTCAAGCCTGAGGGCACCAGACTGAACCGCGCAGATTTAGGAAAAGAAAGCGATCTGAGACCTGGGAAGGCAATTAGAAGACGTGGCTTCAAAAATGACAGCGAAATGTGAAATGAAGGGCCATACCAATGTCTCCGGATAGTACGCTGAGATGGTGCTAAAACAGTGCTGAGCATGCGAGTCGGAAGGCCTTAGCTAGAATTCCATCCGAGCCTGCGTTTGTGTGTGCATGTGTGTAAGTTAATCACATTGGCTTTTGCCTATTGGCTTTTACCAGTTTGAAACTTGGGCAGTTATTTCAACTTCTTTTAGCCCCATGAGAACACTGAAAACTAATTCTCAGAGTTGGATTTTGCCAGAACATGGAAGGATTTTTTTAATGATAGCAGAGACCTAAGAAGCACAGCTGGGCTAAAAGGAGGGAAAAAAGACGTGTTATTTCCTCTCCATTTTCTGCCCTTGTTGCAAGAGGCTGAAGAACTATATGGACTTTTTTAGAAGAATAGAGTGTTCTTCCTTTCCATCAGTGATATTGTTCTAAGAATATTTAGTGACTTCCACTGAAAGAATTGGAATGGGAGGAGGATTAAAGAAAGGAACTAACTGGCTTATTACATCCTTAAAATATTCATTTCCAGAAAAAAAATAATTAGGGAAGCAAAACCTGAAAGCATTCTAGAAGTAGTGCAGGCTGTGGGGTATAACTTAGGAAATTCAAGTTTCTCTGTGTACAAAATGAGGAAGTGGGGGTGGAAATGGTCCCATTTTTATTTAGAAAGGCTTCTTTAAATAAATTCTCCACACCCCACCAGTTTTCCTGAGTTATAAGGACACATAGCATTGTGTAAATTTAGAGTGTACAGTGTGATGATTTGAAACGCATACGTACTGAGAAGTGTTTACCACAATAAGGTTAGTTAAGACATTCTTTACCTCAGATAATTACCATTTTGCTGTTGCTATGGTGAGAACATTTATGATCTACTCTGGTAGTAACTTCCAAAGTATGCCAGAGTCAGCATGCTGTGTGTCAGAGCCTCAGACTTACTCCTCTTAAACTGGACATTTTCACACTTTGACCGGTGCGTCCTGCGTTCCGCCACCCCCCAGCTGCTGGCAGCTGCCACTCGACTCTCTGCTTCTGTGAATGTGGCTTTTTAGATTCCTCATACAAGTGAGATCATACAGTATTTGTCTTTCTATTTCTGATGTATTTCACTTAAAATAATGTCTCAGTTTAAATCATGTTGTCACAAATGTCACAATTTTTTTGATTTGTTTATTGCTGAATAGTGTCCTAGTGTGTGTGTGTGTGTGTGTGTGTGTGTGTGTACCATATTGTTGCTCCCCATTCACTGTGGGCAAACACTTCAGCTGTTGCCAAGTGTTGCTTATTGTGACTAAGGCTGTCGTCACCATAGGAAGCAGATACCTTCACAACATCCCGCTTATTGGTTTGATGCGATCCCATTTATTTCGCCCTTTATGGCTTGTGTTTTTGGTGTTATATGCAAAAAAATCACTGCCAAGACCAAAGTCAAGGAGGTTTTTTCCTAGATTTTCTTATAAGAGCTTTATGGTTTCAGGTCTTCTGTTTAAGTCTCTAATCCATGGGGAGTTAAGTTCTGTGAGTGGTGCAAGACAGGGAATTTTTGCATTCAATTCATTCTTCTGCATGTGGATAGTCAAATATTGGTTGCCTAAGTGTGCATGCACTTATTTCTAGGTTCTCAGTTTTGTTTCACTAGTCAATGTATCTGTTTTTATGCCAGTACCATAATTTTTGATTATTGAAGCTCTGTAGTATAGTTTAAAATTAGGAAGTGTGAGGTCTCCATCTTTGTTCTTTCACAGCATTGCTTTAGCTATTTGCAGCCTCTTGTGGTTCCCTGTGAATTTTAGGATAGTTCTTTTTCTATTTTTCATGAAAAAGTGCATTGGCATTTTCAAAGAGATTACAGTGAATCTATAGATGGCTTTGGATATTATCAGTATTGTAACCACATTAATTCTTCTGATACATGTGCATGGGTATCCTTTCACTTATTTGTGTCTCCTTTGATTCTTTCATCAATATCTGATAGCATTCAGTATATTGAGTTTTCACTCATTTGATTAAATACATTCCAAACTATTTTATTGTTTTTTATTCTATTGTAAATGAAATGTTTTTCATATAGTTAATTATTAGTGAATATAAATTCATCTGATTTTTGTAAGTTGATTTTGTATCCTGAAGCTTTACTGAGTTATTTGGTGGAATCTTTATGATTTTCTATGTATAAAATTGTGTCATTATTTCTTCCTTTTCTATTCCATTGGGTTGCTGAAAGCAGCCATTTCAACTTTCCTGAAACTATTTGCATTCATGGTGAGCTGATCACTGATCTTTGGGGAGGGCACTGGCTGGGGAATCCTATTCTGTTATCTTGGTAGGTTTCTTTGGGATGATGACTGTGGGACTGTCTTTTCCATGGAACTCTCCTGCAGCTGTAAATCTGGAAAGGAGATTGTATCTTAAGGCGAATAAGCCCTATGCCGTGTCTCCTAGTACGCAGGAAAAGTGTTTCTATGACATTAATGTGTCCTTGGATGCCCTGCGGATTCAGCAGAGCTGCAGATCTTCGGGCAGAGCCTGAGGGGGTGTAGTTCCAATAACCTTTCAAACACTCACTGCCAGAGACCATCCTTTGGGGCAGTGAGCCACACAAAATGAGATGGACTCTGTCCTAGGATGAACACACAGGAAACAAGGAGAGCTGGATCTGACCAAAGTATTGTTGGATCAAGGGCATAACACATGAGAAATTCCTAATTGTTTTAGGGGAAAAAAAGAAGCAGAAAGGTAAAATGTTAGGAAGTCAGGAAAAATGGAAAGGAGTTAAGTTAGGAAGAAGAAAAGAAGAGAGGATTAGAGGGACCATGGAAAGAGCAGAATAAAGTTGAGGAAAATGACATAGAAAAATACAAGACCAGGGAAAAATATAGCCTGGAAGGAATAAAAGACAACCTGAGGAAAATTGTACCTTCCTAAAGAACATTTCTTAAAGATTAGAATTTGTGAAGCTTCTAATCTAAAATAAATAAGCACTTCACAGTGAGATGCTACAATGTGAAAATGTATTGAAAATAGTGACTACAAAACAGAAAAAAATAACGGAAAATATTATCACAGAGCAAGGGTGTAGATTAGACACAGTAAGAATAGCACGGACACAACTGAAAATGAAAAAAAGAAGCAGGTTGGGTCACGGAACTGGCCTGGGTTTGACACCTAACTCAACCTCCACCTACCCATGTGACCTTGGTCTAGCACCTAACCTCTCTGTGTCTCCATTTCCTCACCTGAATAAAGGCAATAAGAATAGCAACTCCTTCATTAGTTATTACAGGACATTTAAATAGAGATTCCTGAGGACAGGTTTATCAGAGTAAGTCGATCCCTGTCAGCTATTTGTTTGTTCCCATCTCCCTTAGAGTACAAAGCACAACCCCTAACCCCTAGGACAGTCACTCTTGCTCATTTGGCTTCAGCCACACTGTCATCCTTGTACGCCCCAACTCCAGGCCTTTAGAGGGATTCTCCTCTCTGCCTGATTGTGCTTCTCCTGCTGCATACATGGCTCCCTCGCTCATTTTCTCATCTTTTTTATTTATTTATTTATTTTAGACAGAGGGGAAGGGAGGGAGATAGAGAGGGAGAGAAACAGCAATGTATGGTTGCCTCTCACATGGCCCTCATGGGGACCTGGCCCGCAACCCAGGCATGTTCCCTGACTGGGAATCGAACCAGGACCCTTTGGTTCCCAGCCCGCGCTCAATCCACTAAGCTACACCAGCCAGGGCTCATTTTCTCATCTTTACATGCAGCTTATATTTTCACTGACAGCCACCCCCTCTAAAATTGCAATTGACTGCATTTTTCTGAAGTTACGGTTCTTCCCGTCTTTGCTCTGAGGGCACCCTACATCTCATTCACCTCGATATATTAGCATAATTGTCTAGCATCTCTCTCCCTCTCACTGGTTCTGTAAGGCTGGGACTTTGACTATTTGGGTCACTGCTGTATCTCTACACCTAAGTACCCGAGACCCGATAGATATTTGTTGAAATAATGATTTTTGTGCATAAGGTTAGTGTTAGGATTTAAAATGACATAAGGCCAAATTCTGTGACTTATATGCACATATACCACACATATTTATTGATGACCTAACATAATTTATTAGATACTCTGTACACAGTAGTTTGTTGGATTATAACAGAATACTGTATAGGATGTATTGTCTCCATTTTTCAGGTTTAGAAACCATGCCTCAGAAAAATGATAACATAGACTGAGTTGCACAGGTAATGATGATTCTTAGAACTGGGTCTGTGTGATTCCTGCCCTTTTGGCTCATCATCGTGCCTTGCCTGAAACATGCATTTGCACTTCATTGGAAATTGAGTTAATACATCCACTCGGACTGTCTAAACTGAATCCGTCCAATTCACACAAATGACATGTACCCATCTAAAAATGAGCCTTGCTTAATACCTGGTCAGAAAAGCTCTTGACCTGAGATTGAACTCCTGATGATAGCTTTCTTTACAAGCTGACTTTCATCAGAAATATCTAAATAATTACAAAAAAATGTTGGCTTAGTCTGCAGTTATTTTAGATACCATGGACCTATTTTTTTAAATAAATATGTTATGAAACAGCAGTTGCCGTTTTCATGTAAATTATGTAAAAGTAATAGTTCTGTAGAAAGATTTAATTTTGATCCATATTTTCAGCTTATTAAAACTCTTGGAATCTTCCCTGTGATCTGATTTGGGCCCTTGCTCCCTGACAGGACAGGTTTAATGATCATGTGTCAGTATTCCAAGGGCCTCCTGTCACCGCTCATCCACTGACCTTTCCCCTGGAAACATTCATCACCAGTGACACTGACTGATGAGCAGCGTGATCCCCTGACCTCCAATTTATTCATGTTGATGTCTTGACACTCCTCATAGTCTCCCAGGCTCCACACAGCTGCCTGATATCATCAGCGGGCCTTTCCTTCCCAGAAACGCTTTCCCTCTCCTCCCCGAGTGGCAGTATGACTTTCTCCTCCATCCAGCATGGGCTGTCACTGTTTTGTTTTGGTTTTTTTTTTCACTTATGGCTTTTCAAAATCTTTGGGCTTCCTTCCACTCCCACTGACATTTCTAGGTCTCTCTTTTAGTTACCTACAGTTTGTCTGTCTTAGGGGATTACTTTCTGAGCAAAAGGATACTCCTGCTGGTAGAATAGCCTTATCAATTGAATGAGAATTTCTGCATCTGTAATAAAGGGACAACTCAAACTTATTAGACCCTCTACCCATCTCTAGGTTACAATGACCATTTTAATGACCTCACTTAATAATAACTACTATTATTAAGTCCATACCCCTTCCTTAAGAAGGTTCAGCAGTTCATTCTGCTAATAAATATGCTATTACTATTAATAGTAAGAACTACCATTTACTGTTTTCTACTATTTTTCAAAAAAGAATGGAAAAACTAATATTAATAATAAGCAAATACTTTTCTTAAAACCTTACATGTGTTAGATACTATGGTCAATAATAAATATTATCTCAATTAAGCCTTCCATCAATCCTATGAGTTAAATAATATTGCTATCCTTATTTTGAAAAGAGGGAAACTGAGACACAGTGAAGTCTGAAGTGCCCAAGGCCACATGGCTGGTCATTGGCAGAACCATGATTTTGTTAGGTGATTCAATAATTAATTTGGATGAACAGGTTTTGTCAACCAAATCAAAGAGAAAAGAATAATAATAATAATAATAATGATAAGGGTGATGATGATAAACACTAATACAAAAGTTACTATCTCTCATGCCAGACAATGTTCTATGTACTTTATATACAGATTCTTGGTTAAATACTTTTCTATTTGTAATGGGTGAAAAAATGAATTTGTCAAGTACCCTAAAGATGCTTATGCTCTCTTGTGCAATCACTGCATATCATATTGTGAAACAGGCACTGATGGCTTTGTATCCCCTGCAACGATTTAATTATATCATGAGTGCATAAGATCTCTGAGTTGGAGGAAAGACAGCACGATCACAGGTGTTCTACATCGTTTTATCATTGTAAAGCATAAGTGCTTTGTCTTAAAATATATCTTCAACTATTTGATTATTAGGATATGGAAAAAATTCTCATTCATCAAACCTCATTTTCCATTACATTTTAGAAAGCACTACTATATTCATGTTCTAAAAATATATGTTGCTTATTTGGATCCTTTAATTTAATCATGCTCAAATCACTTATATTACTAATAGCAATACTTTTATGTCCCGATAATGTTTTTTTTTCCTTGAGAATTATCTGAGGAGTCATCAGCAAAATGGTGGCATAGAAGTTTCTAGCATTCATCTTCATTCCTCCCCCAACATCAGTTTATAGAACTATCCACACATGAAAATACATTCACAAGAACTAAGGATTCCAGGTGAGGGATTATAGTTCTGAAGTAGAGCACAGAAATAAGACAAGGTGCATTAAGGAGGGTAAAAAAGATAGATTCACATTACCCCCTACGATGCCTAACTCCAAGTTCAGGCAGCTCAGTGCAGAGACAGACAGCTGTCCTGTGGGTGAAGGAGAGGAAAGTGAGCACCTGTCTTCACTGTAGACCTCAGAGAGAACCCGTTCCTGTACCACACCAGTGTCCATGGCCCCAGCGACTCCCTGTGGGCTCCTGTGGACCCAGTCCTCCAGTTCACCTTGGCACCTGTCAGCTCCTGCAGCCTCGGGTAACTGCCATGACACTAGGTCCCTGGAGGACTTCAGCAACCCCAGGCTTCCAGTCTGCTGATTATGGTGCCAGCCAACTCCTGTGGCCTGGGTGACTCCTGGGGCCCCAGACTCCCAGCAACACCCACAAACCTACTGTCCTGGCCCACCAGCACTGTTTGGCTTCCAAAGCACTAAGCTTTCAGCAGGCTTCTGCCACCCCAGGATTCTGGCTTATCCAGCACTTGCTGGCTTCTACAGCTCTGGGAGCCTGGAACCGGACCCCTGATGTGCTCCTAAGGCTTGGGAAACTCCTGTGGCCCCAAGCTCTCAATCAACTTACATGAACCTTGGGTTCAGGCAAACATCTATGAACCCCGTTTCCTGGCTAGGACCAATATTACTAGCTAACGTGGACCCAGGCTTTCCACCTACCCCAGCATGAGAATGGATCACACAGACACAGCTTCCTGGCCTACCCGAGTGCAGAACAATTCAAAAGCACAGTGAAAAGATAATACACTGCAATCAAGCAGTGTTTCTCCCTGGCATGCAGGGATGGTTCAACAGGAGCAAATCAATAAAGGTGATGCACCACCTTAATAGAACAGATGATTAAAGGTGTGTGATAATCTCAATCGATGCAGAAAAAGCACTTGACAATATCGTTTAATGATTAAAAAACTCTCAACAAATTGGGTATAAATAACTCATATAACTCAATAGCAGTAAACAAAAACTGATTAAAAAATAGGCAGAGTACTTAAATAGACATTTTCCAAAGAGTAGATGCAACTGGCCAAACAGCACATGAAAAGATGCTGGACATCACTAATTATCAGGGAAATGCAAATTAAAACCACAATGAGATATTACCTCAAACTTTTTGGACCATCTATTATAAAAAAAAGACAAGGGAAAACAAACATTGGTGAGGATGTAGAAAAAAAGGGGAAGCCTTGCACACTATCAGCAAGAATGTATATCAGGATAGTCACTATGGAAAAGAATATGGAGATTCTTTTCCTTTAAAAATTTAATTTAGGTATACTGTATGGTCCAACAATTATACTCCTGGGTATTTATGTGAAAGACATGGAATCACTATCTCAAAGAGCTAACTGAACCTCCATGTTCATGGCAGCTTTATTCTCAGTAGCCAGGAGTGAGCTGTCTCAGTGTCCGTCAACAGGTGAACGGTTACAGACAGAGAAAATGTGACAGATGTGTGTCTCTCCATATACAGGTACAATTCAGCCATTAACAAGGAAGAAAACCCCACATTTTGCAACAACGTGGATGGGCCCTGAAGAACTATGCCATGTGAATAATCAGAGAGAGAAAGACAAACACTGTGTGTTTTCACTTATATGTGGAATCTAAAAAAAAAGGCAAACTCATGGAAATATAAAAGTCTGTTGTTGGTGCTAGGGTCTGGGAGGTGGGACATGGAGACTCATTGGTCAAAGTGCACATGCAGCCACAAGAGAGAAAGTTTAGGGGATCCAACGGACACCACGGTGACTCCAATGAACAATGTTGAATTACGTACCTCAACGTAGCTAAAGGTATAGATCTTTAATGTTATCACCACACATGAAAAATAGTAGTTATGTGAGGGGATGAAGGGGCTAACTAACCTCATTGCTGTAATCATTTGACAATATATACGTATATCAAATCATCACATGCATACCTTAAGCTTGCATACATTATGTATCATTATCAGTTGAATATAAAAACTGGGAAATAAAAGAATTACCTGAAGAATTAATATATAGTTCCAATTAAACAATTCCCTTCAAAATCTATCTGCATATACATTAACACAGATTCAGTATTTCATTTTCCCAATTGTGTGTCTAGGTAATATTCTCTCAGGGACAATTTAACTTCACCTATAGGCTTTACCCAGTAGAATGGCATTGATTAACAATGACTATAAATCACAGGGTGAACATTTAAATTAAGTGATAGTGTGCCTCTGGAGGTAATACAGCATAGGGCATCAATGTGCCTCATCTATTGCCATTTGATATTTATTGGGCACTATAAATATCAGGTGCTATGTAAAGGTGCCAGGGATATAATAATGGCTAACACTCTCATCATACAACGCAAATGTACAGGCTGACTGGGGAGGCAAGCAAATATTCAGAAAAGTCCAAAACAAAGTGAAAATTGCTATGTGCAGGGTGATGTTGGGAGATTCAGCAGTTAGCATGTCAGCCAGGTTTTGGGGTCACTTAGGGTTCCTCTGATAATACATTGCTTACACCAGGTTGTAAATAGTGCTTAGGAATTAGCTAGGTGAGAAGGGGTGTGAAAATTAATCTAGTTGAGAAAAAGTAGGTTGGAAGAACTGGGCAAGAGAGAAGTGGACGTTTCAAGGTACTGTCTGCAAGGCTGGGACAGACTGCTGGGGAGCTGGAGTTGGCATTTGCAGATAGCAATGGGGAGAAGCAATGGGGAGATAGCAATGTTCCGCAGGCTCCATGGAACCGTGCTCCAAAGGTAATAATGACCATGGTGAGTGAGGTAGGAAAGAACCCACTGGGTTCATCTGGATGAACATTTCGGCACATTTTTAAGCTTAGTACTAGTTTCACTATAATTTAGCATCTTATAAAAGCTTTTTGTGCAATATGGTGGCAAAAACTCAATACCCAGGGTCCTTTTCTCCACTTTTTATTTATACTTAGCATATGAGCACAGAAATAAGAAACATGCATCTATGTGCCCAGAATTTAAGACTAGATATATAGTAGAAACAAATAGGAATCAGCCTAGATTAATTAATTAAATTATTCAAGAAATACTTATTTAGTTTTCATCATGGGCTAAGTGCTTGATTAAGTAAGCGTTTAGTGGTGGGCAAAGCAGGTATGTCCACCACTCTCACGGAACTTGCAGTCTAGTCAGTGGAGAAGAACTGTGAATAGGTGCTGTATGTAGCAATCTCTCTCCCTCAGGGATGGCGACCTACTGGCAGAAAGGCAAAATGGTAAAAAAAATCCAAGGTAACACAAATACATGAACAATCCAGGTGCCAAGATTTCTTTTGTTGCAATCAAGTTTACTGTATCTCACCCTGGCTGGTGTAGCTCAGTGAATTGAGTGTGGGCCTACAAACCAAAGGGTTGTTGGTTTGATTCCCAATCAGGGCACATGCCTGGGCTGTATGTAGGCGAAGTCTCCCGTAGGGAGTACACAAGAGGCAACCACACACTGATGTTTCTTTCCCTCTCTTTCTCCTTCCCTTCTCCTCTGTCTAAAAATAAATAAATAAAATCTTAAATAAAGGAACCTCTTATCCAGCAACATTTATATAAAAAAGATTAATATGTCTCATAATATGGTTGTTTTAAATATCATACAAATGAAATAAAAAGACAAATCAAAACCTGCTCATTATATGAGGCCCAGCTCCTCCGGTTATATGATTATGTGAGGGAGACCTTAGCCCATCATGGAGGCTCTGTGGCCTTGGATCATCGAGATTGGAAGATGGAAGTATGAGATCTGTCCAGATGGTATCCAGCCATGTAATATGAAAAATAGAGACATTTATTGAAGAAGATACAAGATACAAGAAACATTGTACATAGGACAGTGATGCCTCAGTCCCCTTCAAAGTAGGCTCACACAGTTCTCCCAATTGCCATCAGCTGCCCTGTTGTATTTTCCTGAATCTCACTGTTGGTCTGAAATCTCTTCCCTCTCAAAGGTGATTTTAGTTTTGGGAAAAGCCAGAAGTTGCAGGGCACCAAATCTGGGCTCTAGGAGAGGGCTGAATCACCTTGGTGATCTGACATTTCACCAAAACACTCTGCACAAGACATGATCCATGAGTGGGGGCATTGTTGTGATGAAGCTGCCAATCACCAGTCACCCATAGCTGCGGCCTTCTGAATCATCCAAATAGTTTCTGCAGAGGAATGTTCAAGCTTAACATAAAATTTGATGCAGATTTATTGCTCTACTCACTCAAACATTTTGAATGTGATGGCCACACAGTACACATGCTCCCTCAAGGGCGTCTACCTCCCCCACTTACTAGTACAGTGAAGTTGTCACTGTTCACACCTTGATGTGGCACAAACTATTCTCATTATATCAACAGTGGCTGGACTTTCTGCAAATAGACCTCATATACTGAGGCCCCCAAACTCACATTGTTGGAGAATAATTAACACAACAGTCAGAGGAAAATAATACAGTAGAGAAATACATTTATATAGTACATCAGCCCAAGATGACAATTGAGAACATAATAAGATAAATAGTAATCACTTATCCTGAGACAATAATCATAAATATTAGTTAAAAAAACTTTATACACCCGGAGATTCATAACAATAATATTTATAATAATGAATAAGTGAATAAAATATAGTGACCTGGTTAGCAGTGTATAACAGAAACACGTATGATATATCATGCTGGTGTTGGAACTCTTCATGTCCAGTTGCTTTTGGTGTACTTGGTGAGTAGCAACACTCGCACCCCAGCCTCATTTTCTAACTTACACCAACTCTCTTCTCTTAAGAGCATTGTATTTTGTCTGTTTTGTCTTATTCCCATTTTTAGAAGCATTTGCCCTAAACTTTTTTCCCATCCTCTGTGCCCTGAATCTTTGGTTCTCTCCTTGTCTAAATCCCTCTTATGAAAATTAAAGACTCATTTATCACTGACTAATAATGATTTATCTGCTCACAGAGAAGTACATCCTAACAAGTATTAAAGTCTGAAGCTTGATGTGGAAGCATTTTAGGCAGTCAGGAGTAAAATAACATAGATTTCTGGAGATTGGGTCTATACCCTTGAACCCAAAAGCAGCATAGTGTGAAGGTGGTTTTACACAAAACTAGTTATCCTCGCTTCTCTTTTTGACCATCATTCTGTCCTGGCTTTACAGATGAAGGAAGTGAGACACAGAGAGAGGGTCACTGCAGCTGAGCGCCAAACATAGGCAGTCTGCTTACAGTCCATACTCACACCTCCACTGAGGGGCCTCCCCATCATTTCTGATTGCACCTTACTCTTCAAATAGGATCCTTCGTATCTGCTGACCACAATCCTATTCACCACATATCAGTTTTTCTCTCTTGTTCTGCTGCTTTGCAACGCCAAAGGCAGTGCCTCTCCCTAGATACTTCCAACTCTAACATTCTGTGTCTGAAGTCAAATGTCTTACATTTATATGTGTTGCTAATAGAGATATTGAGAAGCAAATGCTGATGTCTTAAAGAGAAAAATCATAGAGTTTATAGATTGCTTGGGGCGAGTCTGATTCAGTTCAGGTTAAAAGTCTTTACTATCCATCTAAATAGCTTCTCATTTCTAGAAAATGACTAACAGCACAATAGAATCATGGCCATAAAGACTTCCAATTATAGTTCATTGGTTACCCAGTATTTGTTTTATTTAAAAACTGCTGCCTGAAATATACATTCTACCTGAGAATGGCATCATCATTTTGATAAAGTGAAAGGAACGACGGATACCAGCTTTTAAACAAAAGAGGCACGGTGGGTGGCAGAGGTTGTCCTTCTTGGTAAGGAAGAAAGATACACCCCCCAAGGGACCAACAAAACCATGGAAATTCAAGTATCTTTGTCTCCATCTGGAAGGCATATTTTCACCTCAGGCTTACCTTTTCTTTTCTTTTCTTTTCTTTTCTTTTCTTTTCTTTTCTTTTCTTTTCTTTTCTTTTCTTTTCTATTAAAACTATTATCTTTACATGAGGATTAAGTCCAAAATTAACTGTCTCCTTGTCCTTTTTACTGTCATTAAAAAGTACATCTTCACATGAATGATTTAGTGATTGCTTTCATGTCCATGTTTGCCTGGACTGATTAAGTTCTAGGATGGAGTCTATTGATTCTATGCGTATGGCAGATGTTACCAGCACTCACTGGAGTTTTTTCTCCTTCTGAGTTCATAAGAAGATTGTATGTCTCTGTTCCTACCAAGTGAGGAGTAGCCATGGGATTATTTTAGCCAGTGAGTTTTAGGTGGAAATGACATCTGTCATTTCTGGGCCAGAGTCTTTCATTGCAAGCAGAGACACTACAGCATTCCCTTCCCTTGCTGTCATGGGCGGTTAATGCCAGGACGGATGCAGTCAGGATGTCCCTGACTGGCTGTGACACAGAGTCCCTCTGGAAATCTATATTAAACAAAGAGAAAGAGCAAGATACAAACCTTTATTTTATTGCTTCTTTCTTTTTACTTTGTGTGTTTTAATCAAATACGATTGTTTGTGCTATTCTGACACGTCAGGTCACCTCTGATTTCCCTATAATACAGCATTTCATCAGTGCTTGCATTCACTAAGCATTCAAGGTATACATATTTTGAATTGAACTTGATTTCTCACATTTTATAATTGGTTATCTATTAATTAGGTTATATATGTAGTAAATTGTAGGGCATATTTTTTATAGACTTTGTGAATATTATCATCATTAAAAGGATTAATTTTGAATGACATAGACTATATATTAATTTCTTTTGATGGTCTAAGATTTCCATATGCACATTAAAGTCTTAGACTACATGAGAATGCTACCCAGG
Organism: Micronycteris hirsuta; assembly: GCA_004026765.1. Classification (NCBI taxonomy): domain Eukaryota; kingdom Metazoa; phylum Chordata; class Mammalia; order Chiroptera; family Phyllostomidae; genus Micronycteris; species Micronycteris hirsuta. The sequence goes on from PVJI01000140.1 coordinate 76,289, forward strand.
CATTTTTTGGGGTTATTATTTTCTTGCCACCTTAACCAAAAAGTTTATCTAAAGCTTCAGGTTTTGTGTTAGAAGCCAAAATTGTGACATTCTTTTTAGAAGTAAGGAAAAGAAAAAACAACTTTATTTCAAATCAAAATACTCTTAAATGTTCATAGAATTTATTAGATGTTAAAATATCCAACAGTAAAATTCACCCTCACTTAATAAAACATAGCAAAGGCTACATTTCAAAAATGTGTTCAATCATGATTTTCTTTAAGAGTTAATCATATTGAGGCTAGAAAAACTTCATGCTTGTGCATAGAAATGCATGGTGTATATGTATAATTAAAATAATTTTGATAAATTTAGGTAATCAAATACTTTAACAAGACCTTCATATATTGCGTGTGGGCGGTAAGGCCTCTAACTAGAGCCCTATGTATGATCACCAAATTCACAATCCCACAGGGATAATATTTATTATCATAAAAAGTACTATAGCATTTGAAATCTGAGGTTAAACATTTACTACAAGGTTTACGAGGAGACAATGAATCTCAAGTGAATTGACTGCATGAGAAAAGTGAATTTATTATCAAGGGCATGAAAGGAATCAGTCTTCTGAATGCTTAATAACTCTGTTAAAACTTCATAATAAACTGTTCACCTCATTGCTATTCCAAAGTCTACAATGCAAGACACGTCTAACCCCTAAATTATAGCCGTTTTAAGGCCCTGCCAATAATGTAACTAATTCACATATATTCATTATGAAAAAAATCTGCCAAAGAATAGTCAGCATTATACTCCTGACGTTTCTAAGTTATTTGGTAATAAGTTCTACCATAAAGGGCTGCCTTTTCATATGCAGTGCGCATCACACCGTGTTTTAAATCTCAAAAGATCATAAAATACCAAAGATAAAGTGATGGGTGGTGTTGATCATTTTTCAAAGCATCCTGGAGGATACAAAGTCCATTCCGGATGGTTCACAAAAACTGAATTGATCACTATATGATACACTGGGTTTTAAAAGATAGGACTGCCTCAAACTCTCCCTAGTAAAGCTCAATATGGTGAACTGGCAAGAGCATGACCCTTAGCTGGAATCGAAGCAGCACTAAGTTCACGTTCCAAAAACATTTTGTTAGACTGACAAGACAATAAAAAAGAAAAAGATGATACTTGAGAAAGTTCTCCTCCCCATATATATATATCTATACACACATAATTTCCATTATGTATAATTAGAGCTTTATACATGAAATAGTGAAAGAATAAGCCAGCACATATTTTCTTCCTTGAAAAGCATTATTTCAGCAGCAGCGGAACAGACTGCTGATGTCAGACAGGCCCCGGAGCTAGACGGTGTTTGTGAAGCCAGGGAACAGGTTGTCGTGTGAAAGAAATTCCCCACGGCCACATGATGGAAACATAAGGGAATTATTCTGATGAATATGAAACATGTTAAGCATTATTTACTTCTTATCATAAAATAGTATAATGGGCTTTCATTTCCAGACATGTCGCTCTTGGAACAGCACACTGGGATCAGGCTAGCCTCGGGGACGGCAGAAGGTAAACTGTCCGCCCAAGCTGTGAGCTTGCTGCTGAAGCGATGTTGCTCCCCAGTCAAGGAAGACGAGAAGGCGAGAGGAACGAAAGGGGTACAAGTACATTTGTAAATTGGTTTCGATGACACTATTTTGGTCCCTGAGTTAGAATCAAGCATATCTTTTTCTTTGGAAACTTGGATATCTTTCAACAAAAAGACAAAATGGAATGAAAGCAGGTGGCAGTACATTCAGAAGGAATAATGAGACACTCATCCCTTCTGATTTATATGACCCTCCACTACCAGACTTACCAACGAATTGTTCTTACCCCCGGAAGAGTAGTTATGATGTCTGCGGCAATGACTGTCTCGTGCACGTTTCTCCCCTTCTACACAGTGATCTCCCTTCAAAGGGAAACCTGGAGAAGCTGCGTGTTATCTTTCAATTCCCAGCATCCGGTGTGAAAACTCACACGCAATAGACCCTGAATTCTTGTTTGTTAATCAAATTGGAATAAATACATTTAATCATTTGACGCTCATGCTTTGGAAACAGCAATGAAAAATAGGGAAGGTTAGTGTCTTGCATCCTACATGCTTTTACACTTTGTACCATTGTTGGTCTAAATAAGAAAAAAAAGATGAATTAAGTGAGGAATGGGTTTAAACACAGAAGGCATTTTTGAAAACAAGTGCAAAATGTTTCCATGACTAAAAGGTGATAAATTTTTACAAGGACCATTTTCTACAAAAATTCTGCTCCAAAACAGCATGACCTACCAAAAACTGTATAGACAAGAAAACAAACAAACCCAAAAAGAGTGTGAAATAAGTGAGAAAGATAAACTAGCAGAATAAAATGTCCAGGCTGAGACTGGTGCTGGAAATTGGACAGAACAATTGGCGTGGCAGGTACCTGATGTACTCAAGGTGATTAAAATAAATAAAATGTAATCAGGCAAACAATATTGGGAATACTTGAAGAACTGAAGACCTAAGGCTTGTATTTAAGTCACGCAACAGAAAAAAACAATTGAGAGTCTCAGAAAAGAATACTACAGGATATTACTAGACAAATACTAGTGTACGTGATGGCCTGGTGTACATGATGGTACTTCAGAGAAACAAAGTTTACAAAGTGTGAATGTCCACAGCAAGCTTATGTAAAGAACACGCATATATTTGGGTCCAGAGTTAGAAATGGGTTTAAAAAAGATTTGAGAATTAAGAATAAAGAGTCCCTAGATAAAACATGCAGAATCAGAAACATCTAGAAGTCAGCCTTGCTGAAAATTAAGAGTAAATAAACCTGGTGCCAACAGCTTGAAACAAAGGGTGACCATGACCTCACATGTATCAAGTACACACACTGGAGTGGTAAATGTAGGCATGGGAATGGATATGGACCACCATGGCATCCAGGTGCATTTTTCTGGAGATGCGATTTTTGCCCGCGTATGGTTTTATGTCACTGTGTTGATTTGTTCTGTTGTCTTTGCTCCCAACTCCATGGTGCTAGAAGGTACACTGTGGTGAGTTACGTGTGAGAAAATCTGATACCAGAACCCATTGATTTAGAAGTAAGAAAGTGCAACATGTCAAAAGAGAGTTATGTGAGAGAAAGTTAAAGTATGGGAATTGGTACATGTAATTCTGCTCCTCTGAAACTTTACTCACCATCAGAAAAACCATAAAATCATGAGAGTTGAGAGATCAGAGAGTAGACCCAATGATAACAGCTTAGAAACCTGTGGCTATATGGTAAATGACCTGTGGATGAGGCGTAACTGGTGGTGCCCCTTTCCTGTAGCTTTGGGGTAGGTAGGGAAAGAAGCATCTAAAATAAGGGCATGGAGGGTGTGGTGAAGGAAGGTTGAAGGTAATATTGGAGAAGCTGTTAGATGATGTACATATCAGTGATAGAGATGCCTATAAATCAGAGATACCCGGATCGAACAAAGGCAGGAACACTAGTCTAAAATGTTTTAGAACATTCTGCACATTATTCTTATCTATTTGCGTATTCATGATAGTCAAGACATGGAAGAAATCTAAACATCCGTCACTTGATAAATGGATAAAGAAGATACAGTATTCATATACTTAAAAAGGAATATTATTCAGCCTTAAAAACTAAGCAAATCCTGCCACTGTGATAACATGGATGAACCTGGAGGATATTATACTGAGTGAAATAACTCAGATGCACAGAACAAATACTATGCGGCACTGCTTCTAGGAGGAATATAAAATAGTCAAACCCAGAGAAAAATTAAACTCAGAGAGAAAATTAAAGTATGGGAAACGGAACACATAATTTTGCTTATTTGCTGTGGGGAGGAAAATATGGGGAAGTATCAGTAAAAGGGTAAAAAAGTTTAGTTTTGCAAAATGTATGTCCTGGAGAGTTATTATGTAGCACAGGGCCTATTATTAAACATCAAACATATTTTATCAGAGACTAAGGATAGATCTTATATTAAGTGTTCTTATACCAAAAAAATAATAAAAATAATAAATAAGAGGGCAAGAGGAAGATTTGAAGGTGATATTTAATGGCAGAGATTGAGATGATGGTTTCACATGTGTATATGTAGCTCCAAATGCACCAAGTTGCATACATTAAATATATACAGCTTTTTGTATGTCAAAAATAAATTAATTAATTAGAAATTAAAACTAGACTTACATTTTATCAGAAAATAGAACTGTGTGGTCACATAAAATAAGAGGATTAGGAGTGTCAGATGGCCAACTAGGAAGGCAGTCCCAGGATGGCTCAGGTTCAAGCAAATAGTCTGCAAATCCTTGGTATCATTAATATTCTAAATATGGCACCTACACCAAACCATGGACAATGGTCCAGAGGAGAGAGAGAGAAAAAAAAAGTCTAGAATGCTTTTTAGAACTCTTTCCATCTAAGATGATTTCACCAACTCTAACAGTTGAAAATATGCCTTTGGCAATTTGGATAATTCATGACCTAAAGCTGTCTTTCCCCAGCACGTCTGGAAGCAGGAGGCGTCACTGCTTACGCAGCACGTCCCAGGTAGACTCCCTCACCTTATGGGGGCTGCTTTACCCAAACACGGGAGCACTGGCACACAGAGAAAGCAGAAATCAGCCCAAGGACCTGGCACGCATAACATGCAAATGAAAGGGAATTATAAAACATACCTGTGTTTCTCCATGGAAACAGTCCTTTGAATAAAGAGGGAAAAAGTCATGGTTGTTGAAATGTTGCTACTGTGTTACATTATTAATCCATGATTAGGAAAAATTTTAAGGGATATTATCAAAACTTGTCTTAGATACGGCTTTTGGTGTGCTAAGGCTATGAGAAACATGGCTGAACACATTTACATTGCCTGATTTTGGTCTCTTGTTTTCTCCTGAAAGTTATTAAGTACTACAGGATTTTCATAAAGAAAAGTCAGATCTCTGGCCTCAACCACCCTGGAGGTCAATGTAGCCAAGTAAAGGAATGGGCAGGGCAAGGTTTTGGAATATCATCCAAAGCATTTTTTATTTTTAAAAAATCATGTTTCCTCCCAGAAATCATCTTGCAATTAAGACTGGGCCAAGGCGATTAGGTTTCATGCCATAGATAAGGGGCTGGCAGACACAGCCTAGGGGTGGGGGCAATCAGTGCTCAGCTTTGAACTTCAAATGAAGTACCCCAGTTTGAGTTCGTAAGAGAGAATTTAGCATGTGAGAAATTTATTGGGGATTCACACCTGTGGAAAAGAGAGCTGGGAAGCAGGATCAGGCAGAAGGAGAAGTGGATTTGCCGTGCAGGTCAGAGGAAGCCTTGCACAGGCCAACCCGAGGGAGCTGTGGCTGTAGAGCCCCCCTCAATGGTTGATACACAGGCCAATCCGTGAAGGAGAGGCAGCTCCCTGCAGGCGAGGCTGCACGTCTGTCCTGAAGAAGAATCTGACAGTGCATCTCTGAGTCATACACAAGATTTTTACAAAAGCTCAAGTGCAACATTTTCAGCCATGTTTTCAAATCAAATAAGGTGGCTTTTTTCAGACATCCAAATGCTGGGGTTTTATATATCATTCACCTAAATTTAGAGGGTTAATCCAAAAGGAAGACAAGAACTGGGGGGCGATGCCTGCTTTTAAGTGGAGAATTTCCAGCACCACTGACCAGGTTCCTCTGTCAGGGCTGGAGAAAGTCTTGGAGTTGGACTGCCAGGCTTCAGCACAGGGGCGAGTGCACACCTGCCTCTGCAGTAAAAGCAGGTGAGATTCCTTTATTCCCTAGAGTACAGAGTCAGATATGTTTTTAAGAAACGATGACTATGAATAGGTCTGGGTCAGAAGAAAGGCCCTTACATGCAAAGGCACAATCCTCAGTCATTAGGTTTATCACTAGAACAGTTGCTAAATGATCAGGAGATCTACCATTCCTCAGCCAATGCCGCCCCCAGGCCTCCAGAGGACCAGGGGGACTAGTTACAAAACACGGACTGAACCTAGTTACAAAATGAGGCTGAGGTCCAGGGACGAAGGGTAAGCACACACCTTACATAAGGACCAGATGACATTCCTACAAAGCTATGAGGGTACACCCCTACTACATTCCAATGCACAGATCAGAAGGGGCCAGACAGGAACAGTTTGGAGAACAGATTCAGAAAGACTTAATATGGGCTTAAACGAAATAGAGAGTAGAGAGTCAAAATTTTTATTATTGACCTAGCTAAGGATTGACTTATCAAGCAAATTATAACAGTTTGAGCCTTTCATGGTGCTCAGCCAATATTTACTTTTTTTTAGAAGCTGTAATTTTTCATACTTAACTTAGTCCTCCAGTTTAAATAATATGTATAGTGTATATTTTTCAAGTTCATAATTCTACCACTGACACTCCTGTGAGCTTCAGATTGCTGTATCCCAATCCTAACATTTGTACTTAAGCACTCCGAATAAACCTTTCCAAAACGGAATTTCTGAATTCCCCCCTCAAAAAGGCTTATTCCCTCTGAAGTAACCTTCATTGTATCATTGGCAGAATCACACATCTAGTGACTCAGGTCAAACTTTTAGGGTTCATTTTTAATCCTCCCTTTCCCTCACCCCCGATATCACCCAATCTGCTAAGGCCATGTTGTCTATGCTCCTAAAACAGCCCCCGCATGCAGCATGCATTCCCTGTGCCCTGCTGCCTCTCCAGGGGAGGCCACCGCAATCCCATCCCTAAGCTTCTGAGACAGCCCCTTTGTTAGTCTCCTTTTTTCACTCTTGTCCCATTTACCTACCTTTTCCAGGTAGCAGCCAGAGTGATCCTGGGAAAAGTAAATCAGATCATATTTTTCAAGGGCTTAAATGCTCCCATTGCCTTATCACTTCAGTTGGACTAAAATTCAACTGTTTTACAGTCTCCAAGGCTCTGTTTGTCTATTCATCTCTCAGCACCAACTTATTTCGTTTCCCCCTCATTGAAGTCTCTTAGTAGCTCTTCAGTTCTTGTTATGTCTTAAAAATACCAAGACTTTTTCCTGCAGAAGCACTTTTTAATTTTCAGGTTTTTTGCTTCAATATTCTTCTTGCTAGAGATATTTAAATGGCTGGCTCTCCATGATCACTTTTTAAAGAAGTGCTTAAAGAAAGATCATAAGAATAAAGGAGCAGCTTGAATGGACTTTCTCTACCCAAGTCTAGGGTAGTTTGAGCATCAAACATAATGGAAATAATAAATTATAAAATTCATGTGTCCATATTAAAAGAAAGTAAAAGAGAGAAGAAAATAAAAGAAAAAATAAGGAGAAAGAAAGAAAGTTCTTTTTTTTATCATTGCAATAGCAACCAATAAATGTAGAAGAAATGGTTGAGTTCAAAACTGATCATTTTCCAACTATTCATGAAATAATTAAAGAGCCAGAGATGGGTGCTAAAGCTAGTAGTCAAAGCTTGGCAAGGAACAGGATACTTAATATAATTTTAACGTATTTTCCCACATAATATTTGTCAATTAGAAATGGTAAAATGATGTTGGAGTGAAGAAACCTAGCAAACGGCATGTATATCAAGCTATCAAAGTTGACTTGACCAATAATGGGCAAGATTTGCATCATGCGCCCTTTATAAGACGCCCTAAGGAAGACAGCACAGCATTTATTATATACACGGTTGGTCAGCAGGCACAGCCTGAACCTCATCGCAAGGAAGCATCAGACAAAGTCAAACTGAGGAGCATTTTACAAACCAAAACAAAGCAAAACAAAAAAAAATAATGCTCGCACTCTTCCAAAACGTTACATTTCATGTAATAAAAAGAAGTCTGGGAATTGTTCAAAGTTAAATGAGCTCAAACACCCATGTCCCAAAAAGTAGCACTGTGTCTACAGTTTACTCTGAACTGGTCCAGATACATGAATGCCAGACTAATGTGAATTTAAAAACAGTTTACTTTGGACTCATCTCCTTAAATTCTGCCTTGATTCATTTGAACCACATCACTTACCTCTATATTTTATCTCACCTTTTTTGTGGATAGATTTCTGACAATTTGATGGGCATAATGTATGCTCAAAGAGAAATTTTTCTGCTACAAAATGATTGATATGCCAGAGAGGTAAATCAAAAAACGCCTATGTATTGAAGCCAAACATATGGCAACCACCTGAAAAATAGGTCAGGAAAGTAATCACAAGTGTGACTACTGCTACAAAAACTTTAAAACTATCAGTATGACTTTCTGGCCTATAAAAATAATTAAAGCTGAGAAAACTCTACAGTAAATATTTTCATGATTTCTCATACAACTTTATAACCCTCTTCTGTTTATAACTTCAAAGAAACTTTTGAATTTCATGTACTTTATAAATGAAATTAAGCTTTTCTATGGAAATTGCTGAGGTTAGACTACAGATATTTGTAAGTAGTATTAACTACATAAAATATAGTTTAAAGATATACTCATTTAGAAACATATTTTTAATTGTTAAATTGCTGTGGATGATATAGAAGAAGGTTAAGAAAAATATATGCGTAATCAATATCATGATGATTTGTATTTTAAGTTGCATGTTATAAGACATAATTTTTTTTTACTCAAAAATGTTGATAAATCACCAACTGTGATACACACCGTGCCATGTCCTGGGTGCTGGGGAAGCTCACATGTGACCAGGCATACGTGGGTTTTCTAAGCTGAAGACAGAATTGCCTTTCAAGGTCGGGAGGAGAAGATGGGATGTTTTATTTTTATCCTTAAGTGACATTTATGTTTTCCATTAGGAATCTCAGAATCTTAAGGAAATTAGGCAAATTGGAAAAAGCCAGTAGAGCATCGTTCCTTTGTTTTCACAACGTGGTGATGCAACAGGAGTGAGAAAATGAAGCCATGTCTCTGTTTGCATCATGCGATTTTTCAAACCTTTTAGGCCTGGCAGGATATAGCATGTGGTCCTCCAAGTGCTTTCCTTCCTTGGTTTTTAAACTCAGACATTTTTCACAGAAATTCAATCCTTATGCTCTTCAATCCTTTCCACTTAACACATGAATGAGTGGCTCTACATGAGGTATTTGACATTCAGTATAAATTTCATTTTTTTCTTTGACATAAGAAGCTGTGTTTTGCTAAGGGTAAACAAAACTAAGTATTTAACATCAGGTTGATTCCATCAAGTAGTGCACATGTGTGTGTGCATTTGTGTGCGTATGCTACTTTTGGCAAAGCAGATTTCTTCCTCTGCTCTAAAAACTTTATCAACATGATAACAAGTGACTGGAAGAGTAAGAAAAGAAAGAATACACTTTCAACATGAACAAAAAGAATCACCCTTGAAGAAAATGTCAAGAGAATAATGAGTATACAACATACATAAGTAATAGATTCATTTCCTATTTCCTCCACCACTTAAGTTGCCTTCATTGGTACTACATAATTTATAAATTAATGTTTCAGGAAAAATAACACCTAATATTTAATAGAAACCACCCAATATACTTTTGTGTATATGTATATATTTCTAAATGTTGACATCATTTTTGAGGATTAGGAACAACGATCTGCATGATATAAATGAGAAGTGTAAGGCATTGAGAGACTCCGCGTTTGCTCGCTGCACACCTCTAGTTGGATGGTTGACTGGATTCTCCTGGATTTCAAAGTCAAGGAATTTCAGAATAATTTGTGCTTTCTCATTCCAGTTGACATAGGAACTGCTATTATTTTCTAATTTATTTTTAAAAAATAGTTCAATTTATGTAAACCGGCATTGCACTTTAGTTCACTCATATTAGAAACATGTACAGGATCACCTACTAGTAAAATTGTATGCTCTTCACATGACTTTAAGTAGTTTGTGATAGCATCAAAATGGGATCCATTCAATGTCCTGGCTTTCGCATTTAAACATTACTCTTCTTTGCAGACAGAGAACATATTGAAGTTAAAGAAATCTAATATTAAATTTATTAATAAGACATATAAGATCATAAATATTGAGTGGACACTACTGGTAAGGAGACAAGGGAGTTCACTTGATAAACATTCATTATCTCGAAGTTTTCATAAAAATATATGAAATGTATTTTCCCATGATATTCTATTTAAATGTGGTTAAGCAACTAAATACAAAAGTCACCCTTCTATTAAAACTCAACTTAGGGCTTATAAGATACTTTTGATTTTCACTGCAGAAACTTAAAAATATTTCAGTTCATTCATTGACTATAGTAAAGCTGAGTACACTTGTTCCTTCTAGGGAATGATCATTGAGTTGGGCAAGTATGTAGAGAGTTTTTTGGCTAATTTTTTATAAGAGCATGGATACAATCTTCCAAACATAAAATGTGAACCTTATTGTTATACTAGAACATCAGAATGTGATTCTGGCTACCTCACTGTGGTGACAATATAGCCATGGGTATGTTTGTATGAGCCCTGAGGCTGTGGCAGAGTGGACGGCTGAAAGGCTGGGTTTAAGGTGCTCACCTTCGTGCAACAGAGAGATGGATAGACAAGACAAAGCAAAGGCACTATTTAGTCTTCAGTATAACCCAAAAGGTGGCATCTGCTGCTGCATTCAAAATTTTTTTTCTTTGTGGCTGAATAATGTCTTGGATAAAAGTTATAGTGAGATAGCTTCCAGGTAAACTTTGAAAAGATTATATAAGGAAATGGAGCTACACCCAAAATAGGAAATAGGCCACTGGGGGCCATAAGCAAATGTCCTACCTCCCAGAATAGCTGTAAGTTTTATTCTTCCATACCCCTCACATAGCACCCATTGCAATGCAGTTTTGCCATTGTTACTCTACCTGCTGGATAGGTCTATTTTCAGAGATGGTGTTGTTGCTGTGTCCAATGATAGGAGTGGATTCATCTCTTTCTCTTTGCAGTTCTATCAGTTTTTCTCTAATGTACATTGATGCTCCGTTGTTAATGGGACACACATTAAGAATCATTATGTGTTGTTGGAGAACTGATTCCTTCACCTTTATGTAGTGCCTGTCTTCATTCTCCTGGGGTTTTCTACTCTCTGAGTTGTCCGTACTCAGCCTGTAGAAACTTATCAGTCACAGTTCAGACCTTCCTGCACTGGTTCCCATGGAGGCTTCTGCTCATGGGTCTCTGCTCCAGTAAGTGGCCACTGCTTGTGTTTACGGGTCCGTCTCTCCAACTGTTGATTTTTCCATCTGTTTCACTTTGTATTTGTGGTTGAATGGAGTGGCGACTTGAAAGCTCCTTTCATGGAGAAGCAGTGACTGGAAGTCTATTTGTTATCTCTAAATATCTTTAATACAACTATGATGTTCCAAAGGACAATTTCCCTGTTTTATTCAACTCTGTATCCTTCAGAGATCTGAGTCTCATGGACGGCTACCGCCTTAGAAAAGTTTTGTGAATCAAAGAGTTATATTTAATTATAATTAAAGAATTAAGTTTGCTAGTCATAATCATGCCTTCTTCCTTCTGCTTGTCACACATTATGAGACCAGCGTCAAGAGGTCCTGTCTGGGAGGTAGGTGAGAATTTCCTCTTTGAATGGGATGCAAAATTAGTGGACAAGGAGCACTTTGGAGTATCATTGTAAGGCCTTCCAGATACCTACTCCTCCAGAAAAGCAACAAGAGCACTGGCAAACATGTGGACACTGTGGCTGACTTCTTGAATAAAATGTATTTCAGGAGAGAATGGAATGGTATCTGTAGAGTTATAGAAAAAAAAATCTTAACATTGAATTCTATATCCAGTAAAGAAGGTGCTTCAGAAACGATGGTGGAAAAAAAGAGTTCTCCAGATAAGTGAATATTAAATGAATTTGTCAACAGCAGCATACTGGGCAGAGTCATAATAAATATAACTCCTTGTGTGGAAAAAGAATCTATAAGCCTATGTTTACACAAGTAAATAAAAGTATACAGAAATGAACGTGAGGAAATTGAACACGTTCTTATAGTGTGATACCATTAGTATAGAAGGCACAATGAATCAGAACATCATCATTTGATGCTAAAAGTTGTGGGCAAAAGATTAATGAGAAAGAGGATAATTACACAGTTTGTGATCTTCATGGATTGCATGTCAATACAATGAGAAAAATAGCATCTGTAGAGTGGGAAAATGTGCAGACACCTCATTAACTACATTATCAAAACTATCGTTACCAACATGGGAATGAACCAATCCTGTGCTTCCTGTTCTTGGGTAGGGAGAAGGAAATATGAATTCTGTGGCATTCCTTACAAAAATGCATTTCTTGAATCTCATCTTGAGGAAATATTGGGCAAGCTTAACATGGAAGACAGTCCATAAAATAACTAACCTGTAATCTTAAACTATATCAAAGTGATGAAAAACGAAGCATGAGGAAATGATCCAGGTTAAAGGAGACTAATGAGACTTTGCAGCTGAATGAAATGCATGATCCAGGGTTATATCCTGAACCGGGGGTGGGGATAGCTATACATCTGAAGAGTGAGACACTGGAATATAAACTGTGGATTAGTTAGGGATATTTTTCAGTGTCAAATTTTAATAAATTAACTGTGGTTTTGAGGGAGAGTGTCCTGTTCTCAGAAGGCTAGAGAGGCGCAATTTCTCTAATTACTCTCAATTGCAATATTTGACAAAGGGGGCTTGAGAATACAATACAGTAAAAGCAGTCTCTTCAATAAATGCTGTTGGGAGAATTGGACTGGTACATGCAAAAAAATAAAACTAGACCACCAGCTTATACCATACACAAAAATAAACTCAAAATGCATAAAAGACTTAAATATAGGTCATGATACCATAAAAGTTCTAGCAGAAAGCATAGGCAGTAAAGTTTCAGCTATCCCACATAGCAATATGTTTGCCAATATATCTCCTAGGGCAAGGGAAATAAAGGGAAGTATAAACAAACAGGACTCATCAAATTAAAAAGCTTCTGTGTGGCTAAAGAAATTATCAAAATGAAAAGGGAACCAGTTGTATAGGAGAACATATTTGCCAATGATACTTCAGACAAGGGTTTGATCTCCAAAATATATAAAGAACTCATATGACTCCACACCAGAGACACATAGAAACTAATTAAAAAATAGGCAAAGGACCAAATAGACATTTCTCCAAGGAGAATGGACATACAGATGGCCCATAGACATAGGAAAAGAAGCTCAACATCACTAGCCATCAGAGAGGTACAAATTAAAGCCACAATAAGATGTCACTTCACACCTGTCAGAATGGCCATCATTAATAAATCAACAAACGACGAGTGCTGGTGACGATGTGGAGAAGGGAACCCTAGTGCACTCTTGGCGGGAACGCGGACTGGTGCCGCCACTGTGGAAAACGGTATGGGATTTTCTCAATTGTTTACACACACATACACAAGCCTTACAATACACATTTTTAAACCGTCAAAATCTGCTGCCAAATAATATCACACAATTCCATATATAATATAAAATCCGACAACAGTATGCGTTGACATTCCTCTTCTATTCTTTGCACTAATGCTTTTATGCATTTAGCTTGTGTATGTTTATAAACTGTTCAATTCACCATCATTATTTTTGTTTCAACAATCATTTTAATAGTATTAAAATATAAAAGAGCTCTGGCTGGTGTGGCTCAGCGGATTGAGTGCTGGGCTGCAAACCAAAGGGTCGCTGGTTTGATTCCCAGTTGGGGCACATACCTGAGTTCCTGGCCAGGTCTCCAGGAGGGGGGTTGTGAGAGGCAACCACACAGTGATGTTTCTCTCTCCCTCTCTTTCTCCCTCCCTCCCCCTCTCTAAAAATAAATAAAATCTTTAAAAAATGTAAAATAAAATATTTTATATCTACTGTCATATTTAATATTTTGTTGCTCTTCTTTTATTTGTGAAGCTCTGAGTTTCAATCATGTAGAATCTTTTTTTTCTATGTGGAGATTTTCCTTTACTGTGTTCCATCATGCAGGTAAACTGGTGATGAAATCTTTCGGCTTTTGCTTGTCAGAAAAAGGCCTTCATTGCATCTGAAAATATGAAGTATATTTTTGCTGAATATAAAATTTTAAAGCTGATTTTAATATTCTTGCAGTACTTTAAACATTTCTAGCTCCCATTTATTTCAATGAAAGGTTAGCCATCTTTCTTATCATGGTTGTTCTTTGTAATGGTCTTCCACACCTGATTGTTTTCTAGATTTTTTTTCTTTATAACTAGTTATCAGCTTGCTGTGGTTTTCTTGTGTATATCCTGGTTAAGCTTAACTAAGCTTCTTAGACCTCCAAGTTTATAGTTTGTTTTCTTTTTTTCAAATTTGGGAATAAACTCATCCATTATTTCATCAAATAAAAGTGGAGCCCTTGGGGCTCCAATGTTAATATTGTTAATATTTAAAATATACAATGACATGTATATTTGACTACTCAATATTTTTCCATGGATCACTGATTTCCATTCATTATTCTCCATTGTTTCCTTCTATTTCCTTTGAAAAGTAGTTTCCAATTCTTTGTCTTTGTGTTTATCAATCTTCTTTGCAGTATTGTTTTATTTGCTTTTAATTTCATTCCACAAATTTTCTTATAAACTTCAGGCCCTGGCTGGTGTAGCTCAGTGGATTGAGCGCGGGCTGGGAACCAGAGGGTCCCACTTCGATTCCCAGTCAGGGCACATGCCTGGGTTGCAGGCCAGGTCCCCAGTGAGGGCCATGTGAGAGGCAACCATACATTGCTGTTTCTCTCCCTCTCTGTCTCCCTTCCTTCCCCTCTCTCTAAAAAAAATAAAAATAAATAAAAATAAAATCTTAAAAAAAAAAATTTCTTATAAACTTCAGATGTTGTATTTAGCCTCCAGAAGTTAAATTTTATGATTTTGATAGTTTCAATTTCTCTACTTGCTGTATGTTTTTCATTACCCTTGAGCATATTTATAATAATTGTTTAAAGTATTTTCCTAGTAGTCTGTCATTTCTAGTTTTGTTTCTATGATTGCTTTTTTTTATCTTGACTATGGTTCGTATTTTCTTGCTTCTTTGCTGGCTTAATACATGTTGGTTGGATGCCAGACATTATGTTTATGTTGATGAATGAGTATTATGTTGTTTTTCAAAGCCTGTTGAAAGGTTCTATTTTTTTTTTTTTTTTTTTTGGTAAATGCTTAAATTACTTGCTGATCACCTGGATTCTTATGAAGTTTGATTTTAAACTCCATTAAGATGCTTCTAGCATAGCTTTTACTCTCCTGCTACCTTAGACTTACTGCCAAGGTATGACCTCTAGGATCTCAATTGAATTATCCAAATGTTGAGAGTAATCTCTCTACTACAGCTAGTTGGAGTTCAAATGTGTTCTTTCTCTGTATATGTTCTGGAGATTTTTCAGCTAATAGCTCCTTGGTAGGTTGACTAATTTTGCCCAGCCTTGGGAATTTTCTCTATACATATGCATTTTAGTATTCAGACAGAGACTCAAGAGGGCTGCTGTGTGTCTCTGGAACTCTTTCTTTGAGTAGCTTTTTTATTTTCAGTACGTTGGCCCATTCCTCAGCTCAGTGAAACTTCCTTCCAAACACAGCAACATAGAATGAGTGTCTCTGGGAAAAAAGACAAGTTTACTTATCTGTTCCCCTTCTTTCAGTGGTGCCAGTTCTTGTGTAGATTATCGTCTTTTATCTAAAAGCTGATTTTCATGTAAATTTTCCTGTTTTGCCATGGAAAGGGCAAACTCAGTTCTGGCAACTTCAACCTCATTTCAAACATGAACTGGTATATAGATCCATGTAAAATTAAAATTGCATGTACTTGATTCATGTGTTTGTCACCCTAGCATGAACACGATGGTTCCTCATCTGTAGACAATGACTCTACATGTTTGCTGTAAGACCACCCAGGCTTTGTTGCCTCATGGTTGGCCCTATTTGATTTTGTAAACTCAATATGCTTTTCAATGTATTGGAAACAAGCTCCCTTTTTCAACACCTTCAAATTTTGGTTGAAGCCATATTTATCTGTGACCACAGTGCATATTTTTAAAGTAGAAGTTGGTTTTATTTGCTTATATGGTAACTTATTTTATAATAAGAACATTTTTTACTCTAATGAATAAGAAAGTGTAGTATTGTCAGCTAAGAAGAACATATGGACTTTTGAAGACTGTCTACTTTCAGGGTTGTCACTGGGCTTGTCCATATTTTATTAATTTCCTTGGTGTTTCTTGGCTTCATGTGTGTAATGACTAGCTATGAAATTTTTGGACTCATATCAATCTCAAAAATGTTCTTCTCTTTGGTTTTAATTTATTCAGTGAAAAGAGATTGTTATGAATTCTTAAGCTAAAGAAGAGGGGGGAGAGAATAGATTATTAGGTTCCTAAATTCTCCAATGCAATCCTAATCATTTTCCTCCTCCTCCTCCTCCTCCTCTTCTTCTTCTTCTTCTTCTTCTTCTCCTTTTCCTCCTCCTTCTCCTTCTTCTTATTCCTCCCCTTCCTCCTCCTTCTTCTTTCTTCTTCTTCTCCTTCTTCTTCTAACTCGTTGTGGTACTTTCTGAAATGTCAGTATCTGCCTAAGTTTCAAGTGGTTATCAAGGCAATCACTTTCTTTTTACTGTACATAAACTACAGTGTTACATATGTATGATGCATTTAGAATATGTCAGAATTTTCTGAAAACATTATGGGCCTCTGAAGTTATCTAACTCAT
This sequence comes from Micronycteris hirsuta, assembly GCA_004026765.1. NCBI lineage: Eukaryota > Metazoa > Chordata > Mammalia > Chiroptera > Phyllostomidae > Micronycteris > Micronycteris hirsuta. The sequence goes on from PVJI01000140.1 coordinate 92,968, forward strand.
GTGCTTAAATATGTTTTGTGTTCTTTAATAATGTAAGTAAAGTCCATTCAAACTTCTACCTTTTTGTCTACCAATGTGCATTTCAGCTCCATATAAGACTAATTAAGAATCCTAATTGTTAGGTTATAAATCCTCTCTAAATATCAAGTATATTTGCTGGAAGGTATTATAGTGTCTTAAATAGCGATCTCTTTCTCCTTGCTTTCTACAAAGAAGTAATTTATTTGAAGATGTAATTATTAAGATATTGGGATAAAATCATCCTGGATTTAGGTGGACCTTAAATCCAAAGACTGGTATCTAAAAGATGAGGAAGGAAAAAAATGAAGAAGAGGACAGGACATAGAGTGACATACAGAGAATAAGGCCATGTGGAGATGAATCGGAGACAAGAGTAATGAACCCATAGCCAAAAATGCTTAGGACCACGAGGAGCTGGAAGAAGCAAGGAACACTGCTTTCCAGAGCCTTCAGCAGAGCATGGCAGGGCTCTGCTGATACTTCGGTTTTGACTTCTAATGACCCGAACTATTGAAAGAGTAAATTTCTCTTGTCTTAAGCCACCAAGTCATGGCAATTTGTTAGGGGAACCCTTGAAAACTAACACAGGTAAGTTTCAAACAGTTCTTTCATATACCTGATATTAACCTATATATCTTTATGAATCACTTACGAAATACCGTTTTGATGACAAAACATGAAATAAGTATAAATATCTCTAAAGACAGAATTAACTAAAACAATAGAACACATTGTCCACTAACATTCTGATCATTTATTTTGATATGGGTTTTGATAAATATCTGAAGTCTAGCTAATTCTCTACCTGAAGCGACCTCGGTGAACCCAAGAAAATGTTCAGACTGCCATTCAACTACTTTTAACTCTTGATTCGTCCCCAGAATAGTTTATGATCAGAATCTCAATTATAAGCAAATTCAATTTTTCTGTGTGGGCGTTTTCTTGTGTGAGAAAAGCTGCTCTAGTTTTCCTAGCTTTCCAAGAATAAAGAGCTCTATAAGTTGACTCAGTCAACTTAAAATTATTATATCAAATTTTATGGCTAAGTGCATCTTCATGTGATACTAATTGAAGAAGATACTGGATTTTGGTACCATCTCATTATCTGCAGTGAGGTGGCCACCATCAAGTGGGATAACATTACTTAAATTGTAAAATCCACAAGAAAATAATAGGTATTTCCTCCCAAAACTGGTTCTGTGGTGAAAATATATAGTTAAATAAATCGAAATGTTTCTTTAAGAAATCCTTATTGTCTTTAAGGAACTAGAATGTATAATGAATCTTTATTTGGAAAAACTAAGCACAGTTCCTCCAACTTATTTGCCCTTAAACACAGTTTTGGTGGAATACAGAAATTCCGGGTATGCGTGCCCCAGGGAGTATGGTTTGGGAGAAGCATTCTAATGATTGGTGTTACCATCAGTTTTCCCAGTAACAAGGACCTTTCTCTGACATACTCCTTTCTTACTCTTTTATAATATAGAATAAATATAACTCTTACCATAATATTTTCTTTATTCTAGGCACAATTCTAGGAATTTTACTTTCATTATGTCAGTTAATCTCCTCAATGATCTCATGAGATAGGTAATATTAATGTCTCCATTTAATATATTTAATAACATATCCACAGTTGGTACCATATAAAGTACTACAGATAGTTAGTGTTAGAATAGCAATTGGAAGCCCAGACAGTCTGGCTGTAGAGTTTATGGATTTACCCTGCAACAAAAACTTGGGGGCAAAAATTGAAGCTTGATAAAGGCAAGGATAAACTATGAAAGCAAATCGATGTTTCTGAAGTATTTTTGTCAATGGGCTCACTTGGGAATCTAAAGAAAGCCACAGAATCTATACTCCTAACAATGTATACACACATGTCCATGAATGTGTATATGATTTTCAGAGCATTGCCAATCATTTAAAGCACCCAATGGACACTAGACTGAGAATCACCAATTTAACTAATTTTTAGTGTAATGTGACTAAATTAATGGTGCCAGATCAAAAAATAAACACTGAAGTAGATTAATATGTAGCATAAGCATAAAAACTTTTGAGGTTGCATCTAGGAAAGACACTTGAATTATTCAATGCGATTCAATGGTCTGGGACGGTATTTAGACTGCTTTTGATGTTTGTTTGCTCTGATAATTTCTATCTATTTTTTTTGTTATTTTTCTAAAAAAAATTATTTGGATAACTGATTACTCTTAATATGAACCAGAGTAATTGTTAGTGACCTCATGAGATAGGACAGAACTCTGATTCACACATTTACTATGATTTAAGTAATATATGCTTTATGTTATTTTTTATTTGACTTGGTTCATTAATTTATTCTTATAGAAAATGTGTAACTAAAATTCTGTTATACTTTCCCAAATGAAAACAGTTAAACAAAGGTTAGATAAAATTTAAATAGGCTTCCATTCAATATTCAAAACAGGAGGCTAAAAATAAGACTTTTAATTTAATGGATGTATTAGTAGAATAGAACTTGACTATGCCAAATATATAATTCATTTATGGTAGACTAGTTAATATTATCAGAATAATGGCTGAAAAGTGGATTATTTGAATGCAGCCTCGCATAGAGAAGTGACATGGAAATTGGAGGAAGATGGGCCGGGCCCCAAGTGCGTATCAAGGGCCTGTGGAGCAGTGCAGACTTTGTGCTACTGAGGGCAAAGGTTACCCTCCCAATATCCTGCGTTCGAACACTTTACTGTTCGTGATGTTTTACTTGGGACACGTGATTTCACATCTCTTTATAAGAATAGGAATGGTAACTATTTTACCTGCCTAATGATCTCTTATAATCACTAGCTTGTGTAAATCATATGAAAACATACAGACAGCAGCTCATCAGCCTCTCACAGGATGTTTGTGGTTCAATAAGAATATGTTGAATTGTTGCATAAATAAAGAAATAAGCAATTGTTCTGGGAGTTAATAAATGTTAAATATGCTATGGTATATACCACTGTCTAGTACATAGTAATTGCTGAAAATGTATTTCTTACGTTTCTTTTTTTTTTAATGTATAATTTTTACAATACCCAGAAAAATCTCAATTTGAAAATAGGATTTCATGTGCATGGTAGTGGCTCAATTTGAGGTTAATGAACACCTCTTGGCAAACAGTATATTTCTCTGAATGTTTGTTTAGGGCTTGCTTCACTCTTAAATGCAGTGTTCTCACATCGTATGTTTATATGTGAAAGGAACGGTGACTTGTCAAGTCCCCTCTCTGCAAAGAACATTGTTGTGAGTGCCACGGACAGTTACAGCACAGGGGAGACCAAGTTCCTCTCAAAAAGAATAATACTTTACAGGAGTAAAAACAATCTTAGCCCTCAACAGTACTAGCTAAGAAAAAAATATAACCAAGTATGGCTTTGCAGTAGAAGAAGGAATTCCAGAAGACTGAAGTGCCTGGAACCAGATGAACATACTTTGAGGAGATTAATGGAGATGAAAGTGCTTCTTTCCCCATTAAATATGATGCCCACTTACTGTGCGAGGGGTGGAGTACAAGTGGTTTTACCTATAATATTTCATTTAATTCTCACAATAATCGGAGTAAGCATTCTTTTATTGATTATAAAACTAAAATTCAGCATGGTTAAGTCATTTCCTTGGAATAACAGAGCCCAGGTTTGAGATTAAATTCATAACCATGCTATAGCCATCAGCTTGGTAGAAGTACAAATCCAATGCTTTCGGTTGAATATGAGTGAAAACCTGCCTCAACCTGATGTATACCAGTACATGAGGTACTTTTTTGGTTCTACAAACATATTGTGGAAGTAGGGCCACCTATATCATTAGTAGATACAATTGAAATAGGGATGTCCTCAAGGATCCAGTGTCTTTCTTCTTTGCTTAATTACCAAAAATGCATTTTTTTCTGTCCTCATGTTTGTAGGATGACTGACAGCAGCAATCAGTGCTAAGGCTTTTCAAAGACAAAGAGGTAGAAATGAAGAGAATATGGATGTAAGACCACCCAATGAAAGTCTTGTCTTCTGTTGCTTGAATACCCTAGATCACATTTGTATGGCAAAGGGCATACAGGTTGCTGATTATTTTATTTCAAGAAACTTGTATTGATCATTGGAAAGGTGGGTGGGGTTTTCTTGCTGGTTGTAGACCAGGGAAGGCCCACCTGTAGATTTGGGAGTATAGTCAATCCGGCACAGAAGCAGGGAAGCCACACAATGTGGACAGAATGAAATAGATGATTGGGCAAGACCCGCTGCACCCCCAAACCCACTACAGTGAACATATAATTTTGAAAAACTTTACAAATCAAAAAAAAAAGAGAGAAAAATTATCACTGTTTAAATTAATAATTATTTTAAAATATTTCACTATTTCAGATGAGGAAGACTTAGAATTTCCATTGGCGCATCGAGGATCCAGAGAAATCTGAATTTCTCCTCCAATATCAATAGCTACAGAACTCATAAATTTCATCATGTGCTTTGGGGAAAAAATGAAAGAAATGATAGGTTTACTATGCTATGAAGGAACAGGGTAAATCTGAAGAGTCCAGGAAGATTGAAAATTTGAAACAAAGTTTTGCAAAGTAGAGGTGGGTGATAAGCACATTATTTAATTCACTCCACCTTGAGACAATAATGTTTCCTCTGGCATTTTCCAGAATAAAAATGAGTTGGAGGTCATAATGATATAGACTCTGATATATCTGTGCCTGAGTTTGGATGATGACATCTCCTAGCTGCATTAGTTTAGACAGGTAACAATGTATCTCTCCCTTTGTTTCCTCATTTGCAAGATGTTCATAACAACAGTAGCTGCTTTGAGCTATTGTAAAAAAATTGAAGGAGATAACATATATAATACTCAATGAGATGACTGGCATCCATACGAACAGTGAGTGCTTTCTATTAATTTGGTTTGAATTAATCAAGTGCTAGACTCCCTAAGATTTTATGCACATTTATTCTGCAGGGCCATCTATCTGCTTGTTATTTCTGATATTCAGATTGAATTACTCCTAATCAGTGTCATTGTTTCAATCTGTGAAGAATTAGGAGGAGTGATAGGAGCAAAGATAAACAAGTTGTTTTGGCATTCTTATAAACAGACTTTCATCTTTGATTTGCTTTTCTGTTCCAGGCATTTGTTTATTTGCATAAAGACAAAAAATAAAAGCTACTATGGGCTGAATGCCATGCGATTGGAAGAAAACTTGCTGTGGCTTTGAAACCTAATTGTCAAAGCACTGCAAGTGCACAGTAGTGGTGCCCAAGAACCTTTGGTTTTGTGAGGAGCCAGTGATGGGGTGACTGTGATGTTAAGGGGCTTTACTTTAAAGACACAAATAGCATGGACTATAGAGAAATCCCACACGGCATGGTGAAAGGCACCTGATCATTCTTATCTACCGTCACATGAGGTTATAACCACTACTGACCTTCAAATATAATGACTTCAACTAATAGAAAAGAGTTGGTCAATTTAGAATTCTCACAATGAAAGAGACATTTTGGAATCACATATAGCTGAGACTTCTGCTCTTCCTCCTTGGGCAAGCTGCTTAACATCTATGAGAACCTGTATTTTCATTCAATAAAATGTGTAATAATATAGATCTCAGGGTTTTCCCTTTTTTAAGAAAAATGCATTAAGTAAATATGAAGCATATATGACATTTAGCAGATACATAAGACACACCTACTTTATTGTGCATATGTTGATTTATATCACTTGTAAAACAGAAACTTAAGGCAGTTAAAAAGCTTATTATATCTTAGGCAATATATGCATCTATAGAAGACATTTTAAGAAGAAAAATAATACTAAAAAATGAAAAGCTGAGACACAACATAGAGATAGGAATGATACTACTAGAAAAATGCAAAACTTGAATTTCCTACATACTAAGAGAAGGCCAATTTGTCTCTGAAGATTTTAGTGTAAAAAGTAAAAAAAAAGGAATCATAATATGTACAGTAACTCACAGAGTCCATTACACTAAAAAAAAAAAAAAAAAGGAACAACTAGTCAGTAAAACAAACCTCTTCACTTATTAGAAGAGCTTTCTGTCCATGAGGGGCTTAATTTGATTTTTAATAAAATGCAATCCCTATTAAAACACCAATGACATATTTCACAGATATAGAACAAACATTTCAAAAATTTATATGGAACCATAAATGGCCCCAAGTAGCCTCAGCAATTTTGAGAAAGAAGAACAAAGTAAGAGGATCACAATACCTGATATCAAAGTACATTACAAGTCCACTGTAATCAAAACAGTATGGTACTGGCATAAGAACAGACACATAGATCAATGGAACAGAATAGAGAGCCCAGAAATAAACCCATGTCTCTATGGTCAATTAATATTTGACAAAGGGGGCAGAAACATACAATGGAGTAAAAATAGCCTCTTCAACAAATAGTACTGTGAGATCTGGACAGCTACATGAAAAAAAAAAACTTGACCACCAACATACACCATACATAAACATAAACTCAAGATGGATAAAAGATGTAAGTATAAGTTGCGACATCATAAAAGTCCTAGAGGAGAATGTAGGCAGGAAAATCTCAGATATTCCATGCATCAATATTTTCATCAATATGTCCCCTTGAGCAAGGGGCATAAAGGAAAGAATAAACAAATGGGACTTCATCAAATTAAAAAGCTTCTGCATGGCTAAAGAAAACATTAGCAAAATGGAACCAACTGTATGGGAAGATATATTTGCCAATGATACCTCAAACGAGAGTTTGATCTCCAAAATATATAAAGAACTCATACAACTCCACTCCAGGAAGACAGACAATCCAATTAAAAAATGGGCAAAGGACCTGAACAGATACTTCTCCAAGAAGGACATAGAGAGGGCCTAGAGACATATAGAAGGATGCCATCACTAGCCATCAGAGAGATGCAAGTTAAAACCACAATGAGATGCCATTTCACACTGGTCATAACAGCCATCATAAATAAATCAACAAACAACAAGTGCTGGCAAGGCTGTGGAGAAAAGGGAACCCTAGTACATTGTCGGTGGGAATGAAGACTGGTGCAGCCACTGTGGAAAACAGTATGGAATTTCCTCAAAAACTAAAAATGGGACTGCCTTTTGATTCAGCAATTTCACTGCTGGGATTATACTCTAAAAACCCTGAAACACCAATTCAAAAGAACCTATGCACCCCAGTGTTCACAGCAGCACTATTTACATTTAGTGATGTTCCCCATCATTGCAGTAAGTGAGGCCTTGGAGTGACAGTGAGATGCAGGTGGGTATTTGCTGTTCCTTCACTCACTCTCACTTCTGTGTTTCTCATGATGTGCTCATGTGACTATGATGCATTTGATACCCCCAGGACTACTGTGTGTCTACAGACTTCATAGGACTGGATAGATTTAAAAAGAAAAGTGAGGCAATCTAGGCAATGTTTAGACACGCAGGAAGTTGGATACTAGAGCTTCCCAAACATTCCAGTGCTTTATGTGAAACACAAAGCAACTGGCTTTTCTCAGCATAACCTACACTCTCCCAGTCAACCTTAAGAGTTGTTAATAAAAATATTATTGCACTTGTTTTAAGTGTTAACTTCTGTTCCTCCATATCTTGCATATCTTACATCACAGTGTCTATGTCTTGTGGTTTTTTTATATGCAGTCTTTCTTCTCTTGGGGTTTCTGCTAGTATTTATCCCACAAAGGTTCACTTTGGCTTCATAATCTATTTCATCTCTCCTCTAAGGTTTCATTCCATTTTTTCCAGGGTACCTCTAAAATCTTACATATGGTTCAGCCACTTTACACTTCCTAAAACATTTAAACCCTTGATTAAATAAATATTCTGTTCATGACAGCATAAAATACTTTGATTAAGTACACAAACACTCAGAAACGCATACAGTTCTTATAAACACTTCTTGCACTGTATTAGGTTTAAAATGGGTGACATGTTTAATGTCACATTTGAAGAAATTCAAAGCTTAATGTAAAAAGTTGAGTAAATACACGTCAGAAACACACTTTTTTGTAGCAGAGCACAATCTGTCGCCCACTAGCAACAGTATTTATGAGTTATTGCGTATGGTTTGTATAATTACTCACTGACCATTCTTCTGAAAAAAATTATAAAGTTCATCACTAATAAATCATGAAAATTTTAACAAACTGAAAATACAAGAGATGTCTTTACCTTGTTAATATCATTCAACGAGCCTTTATAAATACCATGCTTAAATAGGACATGTGAGAAGTAGTCCTCTTAAAACTGTGCAATACGCTAGAATGTTTCTGAATAATAAGATTCAACACTATAAAGATGTCAGATGACACTAAATTAATATGTAAAATCAATGCAATTTAAATTGAAATCCTTCCAAGGTTTATTAGGTTCCTTGACAAGTTGATCCCCAAATTCCTATGGAACCATAAAGGACTAAGAATATCTAAGATGTATTTGAAGAAGAACAAAGTTGGCCAATGGGCTCTCCCATGTATCAAAACTACTTTAAAAGTGTGTTAATTAAGACCACATGATATAGAGGCAGTAACAGACAGATTGGCAACCGGAACAGAATAGAAAGCTCATAGATCTGAGTCTCTCTCTCTCTCTCTCTTTCTCTTTCTCTCTCTCTCTCTGTCTCTCTCTGTCTCTGTCTCTCTCTCTCTCACACACACACACACACACACACACACACACACACACGCACACACAGTATGTTTAGGGTAGAGGCTGCATTACAACCAAATGGGGAACAGATATATTGCTTACTAAATGGCGAAAGGAACATTGATTTTCTTTATGGAAAAGCAAATCTATTGGCTGTACTATGAAGAAAAATAATGCCCACATATATTATAAGCATAAATATTAAAATGAATCTATTAAACTTTAAAAGTAACATGTAGGAGAACAGCTTTATAGAAGTAGTAGAATAAATTATTTCATAAAATCTAAGAACTAGTAAAATAAGACTGATAGATAAAAAAACATACTAAAAAGATACTATACACATATTTAAAATATGTCATAGGCTTTGAGAAGATATTTGCAAAATATAGACAAAGATTTAGTGTCCAGAAAAACATTATACCATACTACATGTTATTTTCTTTTCAAATATAAAATACACCCCACACATGAACACAAAATAGGTAAATCATATAAATAGATAATTCATAAAATAATAGAATTAAGTGAATAAAAATTATGTAAAGGTACACAACCTCACTGATAATTATAGAAAGGTGAATAAAACAGTGAAATACTGTCTTACTCATCAAATTTACAAAAATTAAATAGTTTGTTGATACAAAAAGAGAAGTATGAAAAAAAATCTCATGACCTCTAATAATTTATAGATGCACAGACCCTATAGCCCAGCTATTCTGCTCCTTGGTTTAATCGTTAAGAGAAAATATCACTTAAGCTGCATTTTCTAGTTTCCTGGCTGCTATAACAAACCACCACAAATTGAGTGGCTTAAAAGGAACTCTTGAATCCTGCTGGTGGGAACGTAATTGGTTCAGCCACTATGAAGAACAATATGGAGGTTCTTCATAAAATTCAGAATAGAGCTACCATATTACTCAGAAATCCCTCTTCTAGGTATCTACCCCAAATTTGAAAGCATTTATTTATAAAGATATATGTACCCCTATGTTCATTGCAGCATTACTCATGGTGGCCCAGACATAGAAACAACTGAAGTGTCCTTCAATAGAGGACTGGATAAAGAAGATGAAAACATAAATACAATGGAAGGCTACTGAGAGGATGCAACAATGCCACTTGTGCCAATATGGATGAATCTTAAGAATAGCATGCTAAGTGAAAGGACTGTATGGACTGATGAGTTCTTCTATGAAATCAAAAATAGTAGAGAGGTTTCAAATTTTAACGTCTTCAGTGGTGGTATCGTACATGAGTGGAGCAAATGAGCGCAAGAAATTGAGTGCAGTGTGGCCTGTAAAAAATCAGGGAGGGCAAACACAGTGAAGATTCAGTCCACATTTTTCACGATCCCTGTTTTCATATTTATGGAGGGGATTAACTGAACGAGATATTAGGCTGGCAGGGAATGGCAGATGTCATTAAAAAGTAAAATTAATATTTCTGTAGATTATTGACCTGTTAAAAAATAGGCTGAGAGATAAATAACTTCATGGATTAGAAGTCATAATATGGTTAATATCTCAATTCTCCACAAATTGATCTATAGATTAAATGCAGTCCTAAATAAAATATCAGAAGGATTTTAAGACATTGTCTAGCTGACTCTAAAACTTCATAAGAGAATCCAAAGTATGTAGAATATCCAAAACAGTTTTGTAAAAGAACCAAGTAGGAGAACTTATGCTACGGGTCTTTGAGAGTTTCTGTGAAGCTACATAATTAAGAAGTATGGTGGCGGCAGAAGGAGCAGCGTAGACTTCAGTGGGACAGAATAGAGAACCCAGCAACAGACTCGCGCTCACTCAGTCTTTGATTTTCTACAAAGGTGCCAATGGCATTAGAGTTTAGTTTGTTTTCTCGACAAATTATAGTGGAATAAAGGGATTCTATGACTAGAACTTTACATGACAACATACAAAAACAAATTCAAGATAAATCATAGATCTAAGTCCAAAAGCTTTTTAGAGGAAAACATCAGAAAACATCTTTGATATTTAATGTCATGCAAAGGTTTCTTAAAGAAGAGACAAAAATCAGTAACAGTGGAAGAACAAATTGACATACTAGACTTCATAAAAATTAAAGATAAAATTTTAAATTCTTTCTTAGAGAAAGATAACATTAAGAAAAATAATAGGAATGTCATAGATTCAGAGAATATGTTTGGAGAATATACACCTGACTAAGAACTAGTATCCAGGATACATACATTACTTCTTCAACTCAATAATAAAAGAACAAACAAGCCCATTAAAATGAGCAGAAAATGTGGACACTCCACAAAGAAATCTATAGGAATAGTAAATAGACAGTTGAAACTATGCTTTTAAAGACCATGTGGCAATTAAAAGGCCATGAGACACAAGTGTACACCCACCAATGATAACAACAATGTTAAGGGTGAGTGGATCAATTGGAATTCTCAAACTTTGTTGATAAGAGTATAAAATGATACAACCACTTTAAAAATAGATTTAGTCATTTAAAATTTGTATTTGTCCAGAAAAATTTGTATTTTGTCTCTATTAGAGAAAAATCAGAAAAGGTGGCTCTTCAGTTCTGCAACACCATGAATATTTCATGTACACCATTCAGAGACTTTCCACAGCGGTAGTGTCCCATTTAGCATTTTAATGCAATGCCTAAAGTCATGCCAATTATAGAATCATGTACAATTTGGTGCATACTTGACTTTTCATATATTTTGAAGGGTGTTCCAAGATCTGCACAATTATAATTGGAATTAAATTTTTCCAGGTAAAAAGTCATAGCTGCATTATTATTTTTAACTATATGCTGAATAGACTAGTTGTCAGATATAATAAATGTGGTCCCAGTTATATTTCAATAAGTAAAGTCTGATAACTCTCCACTGAATGATGTACACATATGTCTTTCCGTGAAATTCCATGAGGACAAAAAAGTCTTGTGTACCATTGATTCTCCAGTGCCTAGAATAATGCCTAACATGTGATAAAAACCCAATGAATATTTGTTGAATGAAGGACTATGACTGCCACAGTACAATATTTGCAAGGCTATAAATGTTCATGAGTATACTATCTGTGTGTCTTCATAAAATTTACATTTTAAGAGGTTGTGTGACTTGTTGAATATCTGTAGTCAATATATGTTACTTTTCCGGAAATTAAAGACGTTATCAGAGTATATTTGTTTGGGTGCTTTAGAATTTTACTTCAAATACTTTGTAAAGCATAGATTTGTATTTATACCCCTTACCAACACATCCTGAATTACAGTTTGGGGATGCAAAGGCTAACATAAATGCCTGGTAAAGTTTCTGTCTGCACATTTCCTATTCAAATTATTTTCACAGCTTATGTGGCCTTCAGTTGGAGGCAATCACTCTTGGTGCTTCGTAGTTAAAGCCTTTTCCAGGGAATAATAACTGAGAGGGATCATTTTTCTCCCATGAATTAATTTCCTCTCACTACAGGTCAGCACTCAGTTTTTAAGAGCTTAAGAATCACATTTTGTCATTGTTTCTTTCACTGTAACTGTTATTTTCCATTGTGTTATTAGGAATCAAAAGTTTTGATTCTCATATTAGGCATTTTATAAAGTTTTGGGGACACTTCAGGTGATTATCATATATTAGGTTTTTCTTTGGCAATCCTTACGACTTTGGGTGAGTATTATGTAATGATTGTAGCCCTTTCCAAAATCAGAGAGTCATGTATCAGGAAGTCTGTGTTTCCTCCATTACTTTTTGATAATTACGTATTCACAGGGTTTGAATCTCACTTTTAAAAGTCAAATTGTGATTCCCCACGTGTGTTTTACCTCCCTTTACCTGTTCGGTGGAAGTGTTGGGTAGAAAGCCAAGAAAGGAGATGACCTCTTTTGTATTTTCACACTGAGGAAACATACATCTGGCTTGAGAGTGCTCCACAATGAGTCTGCAATGGCTCTTACAGTAAGAATAAAAGAATTTAATCACAGTGTTTGCCAGAATTACACTTCAAAAATAAAGTTTTAAAAGTAGCATGTGCCTGGTATTTTAAGTAAAGCATTTTCATTATTAAAAAATGGGGCAGGGGATAAATGGCATAGGAAGAAGGTAAAAGACCCCAGATAAATCCACTGGTAACACTTGGGTCCCTCATTCCCTTATCTACCCATTTATGGGGCAAGTTAGTATCATGTTGCATTTACTATTTTGCTATCTGAATATATTGTTTTTTACTTAGCAGTAATCTTGAGTGATTAAATATTATTTTTATTTTGCAATATTATTTAATGATATTTTGATATTCCATTTGTTAAATGTAGAAACCAATCAATTACAACAGGCATTTGAGCTGCTTCCAAAAGTTAATATCCAGGTCTCTACTTCCATATCTGATATTACAGGGAAGTTTGGAGTACAAATATTGTACCTTCTATTAGCCTAAAATATTAACAGGAACAGCTTATAAAACTGTAGTAGAACAACAATAAAAAATTATTATCATGATATAATGGAATAAACTGTGGTCTGACTGTGGTTCTGACCCAGAAAACCCGATCAGAGAACTTTCAGTTATGAGAACTTCAGAAAGTTCAGTTCTCTCGTCTCTGTTTCTCTTGTAATGGAGAGATGGGGTTGGATAATTACCGATTATCTTTCCAGCCCTAACATTTTCGTATGGCTATGAATGTGTTTTAAAGATTTGATGACACGCAGTTCCTAAGCACATAGTAGGAGACTGTTTTACTTATGTTTTTGGAGTTATCTATCCAACCTTAACCTACCCACTGTTCCATATCTCCTGACTTTGAAGATCCTGGCAGCGATGGCTTTCCATCTTCAGGGGTATGAACCTGAGGAGAAGAGAACAATAATAAGGCGAGTGCATCACACTATTCTTATCTACACTGGTCCATAGCGGGTCACTGACCATGAGCACTCCAACTCTCCGACAACAGGTAGCTCAACGAAAAAGCAAGATCAAACTAACATCTTCTTAGCCTTTGAACATTTACTAGTTTGGCATTATTTTCCATAACTTTTGTTTTCCACTTATTTTTATTCAAAACGGCCAGCAAGAGGCAAGGCACTGAGGATGGTAAAGATAGTAGAGCAAGCCACGCCACGGTGCAGACCTCAGAACCAGTGCACACACCACCCAGAGCAAGCCAGCAGCAACCTTTATGTAACAATAGACCCCCCACAGATTTGACAAGCACGTCTTCTGAGGACTGGATCCTAACTCCCCAGTGCTATTCTCTTTCGGTGGTATACTTAATTTGTTGGAATGGTGATCTTTTTTAGCATCCTCCATCATTTAGTCCTTATGGGAAACTTTTATCTAATATATTTCCTGACTGCAGATTTTTACACATTTCATAACCATTGGATTTTCAAGGCTGATTGTTCCGATAATAATAGGGATGGCCCTGGGTCTCTGTGTGTCTGCTGGGAAGCTCTTCTGACTTGTCAGGAATGACACTGAGTAGCATAGATATCTCCAGAAAGAGGAGGCCTGTGAGAAGGAGGTTCTTATTACCTCCAAGGCAGGGACTTTGGTCATCTCTGGGAAAAGGCTAATGACAAAAACGAACAGCCGAGGTGAGGTCTTTCAGTATCTTATCTCCTCAAGGAATTCGGATTCCTCTTTCCATGTAACATCAGCAAATAGAATTTTGCTTAGCAATATTCTAAATAATAACTGAACCCTTAGGTACCCTAACTTTTACTTCATTTTACTTCCAAGGGTTGCCATCTAGTAGAACAGGTAACCTGGGGATAGATTTGTAGACATTTCCATTTCAGAGAAACAGTTAGATATGTTGTATCTTGCCCTAGAGGGGCCAGCTAATCAATCTAAGTGGAGTCATTCTGACCAAAGCAGAAGTTTAAAAAGATACTTTGAAAGTCCAATATTGTTAATCATCACCTCTTCTTTTCATAAACATCCAAAGACATGTTGTCATCACTCTCTTGTTTTCTTCTCGTGGTGGAAAAATCACCTTGGTTAACTCTAATTAATACCTACTCTGTCCTAATGAATAGATGAACGAGACTGAAGAAAATACAGGAGCACAATAACTGCTCTCATTCTAGAATCATGGTCACTGATCTTGACATTTATTGCTCTCCAGCAATCATACTCTACCTTTGAAGTCCATTCTTTCTTCATACCTGTTAGATACTATTTCTTACCATTTCCTCAAAACTGCCATACCTCCTTCTCCATCATCACCCACAGATGATGACCTTGTTCTTCGGTCACTCAGATAACTGTGGGAATCAAAGGGGAACATCTACAAGCTGCCACTGCCACATCAACCCACGCACACGCCTGAGCCCATGCCGTTCTCTGCCCAGACACTCTCCCTCACAGTCTGCGACCACAGAGGATCACACCCACTTTTATACAAGACTTACTCCCTCTCCCAAATAAAAACACATGACTCCAGTAATTCACCCCTTTCTCCCACATCACAAATTGTGTCCTGCTGTTATTTATATCCAAACACACTGTAATTTCTCCCATGTTAAGAAACCTCTTTCTTATCTTGACTCACCTTCCAGCCATTGCCTCATTTCCCTCCTTTATTAGTACAAATTCTCACAAGAGTTCATTATAGTAATGTTTCCAACTGGCCTTTCCCAATCGTTCTTGAAACCACTCCAAACAGACCTTTTCTCCCACCATTCCTCCAAACCTAGTCCTCCAAGATTATCCACTAAAGTTGGTGATCAGCTTTTAATATTAATCTTACCTTATCTATCAGAAGTATTTGGTACAGTAGAACTCTATTTATTGGCTTTCCAGGATGTATGTTTCTGGTTAATAGTTCCTCAGAGGTTGATCTTTTATTATACCTGCTCTAAAGTCTATACATGGTCCATGATGGTAACATCTAGTTTCATGGTCTTAATATCATCTATATGTCCATCTACCTGCCCACCTACCTACCTGCCTGCCTACCTGTGGGGATTCTTTCCACACATGTGTAAACACACATGTTCTGGAATTTATGTGTTTTGAGCACAGCTCCGCATGATTCCCGTGTGGGCAAGTGTGGATCATGTCTGTGGAATGGGAACTCTCTAATGGGAATTTGGCAAAAATGTGTCTTAAGAAATTCTCTGACTTGCTGAGCCTCTTCCTCCCAAAGTCCAGAAGCTTAAATTAATGAATCACTGCCTTAATGTTCTATGGTCCTAAAAGTTAACAGCCCTAGCTAGCTTACCCTCTATTTACTTGTCTCCTGTTTAATATGTTACCCTGGTCCTGTTTGCCACCGGACCTGAATTTACATCCTAATGCTCTGCTAATGAGTAAACCTATCCCTGTTCTGCTTAATCCCATGAATAATCAATCCAATGTAAATATGTCCTAAAGCCTCTAATAAAAACCCCGGCTAAGCTACCCACGAGGCCTTTTCCTGAGATAAAGGAATTGGTCCCGTGGCTCCAGACTCTCTTTCCCCGCGTCTCAGTATGAGATTCTTTCATGCATCGAGTTGTGGTCACCCACGGGTTTCGGCAGGGACGAAACCCCTACGACACCTACCTACCTGCCTGCCTATCATCTATTCATCCCAGAACTCTCCTGAAATCCAGTTCACACTTTCAACTGCTTACTAAAATTTCTCCAAGTAAATATCTAATTTCTAGGCAACTGAAACCTAATGTGCACAATGGAGTTTCTATTTGTTTTTCCTTCCCAAACTTGGTGTGGTTCAGTTCTTCCTCAATTAATAGTTAAATTATATGTCAAAACTTAAGTTCATGCTTGACCCTCCTCTTTCAAATTTTACATTTAATCCATCCACAAATCTTATAGCTCTACATTTAAAATATATCAGAATGTAGTCACTTTTCAACACTTCTGTTGCTACCACTATTCCCTAAACTACAAACATCTCTTTCTCAGGATTTTTGTAATCAACCTCTTTGCTTGCTTTTTCCTATTTTTTAGAATATTCTCTCAAATATCTATATAGCTTGACATCTTTCCCAATCAACCTATTTGCAGCTTCCTCTAGCAATCCCTACCCCATTGCCTACCTTATTTTCCTCCTTAGCACTAGTCACATTCTTCCCTGATCTATATTTTAACAGTTCGTATTGTCATTGTCTCTCCACACAAAAATATAAGCTCTTTGAAACAGGATTTTCCCTTGTTTTATTTATTACTAGGCACACAATAGAGAAAATAAGAAAACATTTAATCTGGAATATTCATTTTTTCTTTGCAAATAAATAATGTTCTTCACCTAGATAAGTGATTTTCAACAATTTTCATCTTAGGATGCACATAAACTAATTACTAGAATTCTGAAGCACACACAAAATTTATTTGCTGCCAATCTGACAAAGAAATAGATATAATTGTGATTGTTTATATAATAATAATAATAATAATAATAATAATAATAATAATAAATAATAATAGTAATTACCTGTCCTTTTTGCTCCAAAGTGACTTTTTAAAACTCAGGTGCCTATATTGTATATAAGGATTTCTATAAGAATTAACCAATCAGACACAACCTTATTATGCGATGTGATCTATAAGATGCAACTCTATTATATGAACTATATATTTATGGGTCAAGACAGGGCATTCACACTGGAAGGCTATTGTTGTGTTGGCTGTTGTTATGTTTTTAATTTGACAACTCAAGGGGAAAGAGGTCAGTGCCCCTGACTAAATAGTCAGATATTGCATGTTTTAAAAATTCTTGCAGCACATGGGTTGAACATTGCTGAATTAGGTACTAAAACGTGGGCTAGTTGGCTACTATTACCAGGCTTTATATACATTTTTTCTGTATGATATGGTTATGAGAAAACTAGAAAAGACTTATTCTTGCATTCAATATTTTTTTATCACTATCTCTTAGGGGGGAAATGAATGATTAAGGATGTTTTGATCATCACTTTTATTTCTGCTAATTTCAGAAAGATATCTGTTAAGCTTCCTAGCTCTCTTGGCTAAGATTTCCATCTTCCTTCCCGTCCTAATTCAATTTTATGACAAGTTGGACATGATCTGTCTTAATACTTACATCCCCCCAACAAGGCGAATGCAGTCTGCTCAAACATATGGTCTCTTTTGGACAATATATTAACTTTAATTTATTCTGCACACTCATATGACTTGGCAAACTCTGGGGACCTTGAATGTCTCGATTTGAGGCAGATCTGATGAAGGCCTTCTTGGACTCATTGGCTAATGGTTGAGTTGCTTACCATTCTTTTAGAGATAGCAACATTAATCTAACCTGAAAAATTCATCACCAGCATTTATGGTTCTGAATGGTAGCAGATGGTGTTAATCTGGGAGAGTTTCACCTTTACAGCTACACTGTAAGCCAGTGAACTGTATATTGTTAAAGCGAGATAACCTCATTTTTAACTGTTAATCCTATGGTGGTTCCTCTGGGCGTAGGTATTCTAGAGCATTGAAAGAAGGAGGATGAGAAGTCTAAGATAAACAAAGGTAAATTCAGGCTCTATTAGTGACCCATAATTGTTTTATTCCCCATGAAGGTGCTATTCATAAGATAAATTTAATGCAGCAATTTAACAAGCTCATCTTTCAACATTATGTGTAAGATGTAATGCATTTGGAAATACATTATTCTATATCTTATGGCACATTTGAATTCAGAAAACAACCAAAGACATTCTGAATTGAATCTGGTGAATCAATGAATGCTTAGTCTAGGTAATAAATAGAAACAAAAACATATATTTTAAAAATTTTTCTGTAAATGACTCTGCAAACTGTATTAAGCTAAGGCATAATCATCAGAATAAATAAACATTTCATTAACTAACCTAGCCTGAAGAGATAGCTTTGTACCAATTTCCACATTCTGGCATGCTTAATAATTTCAGAGTAAGATACAGTCATTCCTGAATGTTTTGGGAAGTAACATTCAAAGATGTCTTCTTAGGATCAATAAATGTTCTGCAGCAATAATAGCTAATATTTGTTAGTACATTGTATATACCAAACAATATTCTAACATTTGATACACATCACTATTTCTACGTCTTAATAAAAATCTATCAATGCTTGCTCAATGCCAAGTACTATTCTAGGAACTAGGGATGCATCAATAAACAAACAAACAAAAGAATTCTGATCCCTGCTATCACAAAGTATTAGGATAAGGAAGCCTTATATGAAACAATAGACATGGACTATAATAGCCTAAAATAAATTATAATTTTTATGGGTTAAATTCTATCTACCAGAAATTTATATGTTGAAATGCTAACCTTCACTGCCTCTGAGTACGACCCTATTTGGAAATAGGGTTTTTACAGAGGTAATCAAGTTAAAATGAACTCTGGGTGGGCTCTAACCCAATATGACTAGCCTTCTTATAAGCAGGAAAATTTTGGAGATGGAAAAGCACATAGAAAGAATGTCTTGTGAAGATGAATACAGAGACCATAGACTGTTTCTACGAGACAAGGAACACCACGAAATGGCCAAAACCACCAAAATCTAGGTGAGAGGCATGAAGCAAATTCTCTCTCACAGCCCTACGATGAAACCAACCCTACCAAACACAATGATTCATGGTATTTTACTATGGCAGCTCTTGCAAACTAATACAAGTATGGAAGATGCTGTGAGTGTCTTCAAAGATGGCCTTCAGCATTTCCTGTTCTCTCTGTTGGCACATGCTACCTTTCCATCATGAGGTAGAGTCTATTTATCTTTGTATTGGGCTGGTCACGTGGTCTGTTTTGAACAACAGCATGGGGTGACAGTGAGGTGTTGCCAGTACTGGAATTAGTCTATAAAACCCTTGACATGTTCTATCTTTGCTCTCTAGGAATCCAGCTGCTGTGCTTTAAAATGGAATCAGGCTAGGTTTCTGGAGGAATGATGTAACCTAAAGGGGGAATGAACTGTTGCCAGTGTAGCTGATACCAACTGCCAGTAAGTTGGTGTCTCACATTCCAGCCCCCAGAGGGCCTCTACTGGCCTGCAGCTGTGGGAGCAACCTGAATTGACACCCCATGGAGCAGAAGAACTGTGCAAGCGAGCCTTAGCTAACCCATAAAACCATGAGGAGTGATACTCAATTGCTTTACGTTCCTAAGTTTTGAGGTGACTTGTTAAACATCAGTGAGGTCTGTCTAGAAAAAGTCCAGCCATTGTTAATGTAATGAGAATTGTCTGAGTGACATAGATGTAACCTGGCAGCCAAGGAGAGTGGACTGGAATGCACATGTGTGAACAATGACAACATCACTGTACTAGCCAGTGGGGGCAGTAGACACTATTGAGTGAGCATGTATACTGTGTGGCTGTTGCATTCAATCTGACTGAACAAGTAGAGCAACAAATCTGTATCAAATTTTGCATTAAGTTTTAACATTCCTCCACAAAGACTATTTGGATGATTTAGAAGGACACAGCTATGGGCAACTGGTGACTGACAGCTTCATCACAACAATGTGCCTGCTCACGCACCGTGTCTCATGCAGAGTATTTTGGTGAAACATCAAATCACCCAGGTGACTCAGCTTCCCTATAGCCCAAATTTGGTGCTCTGTGACTTCTGGCTTTTCCCAAAACTAAAATCACCTTTGTAAGAGAAGAGATTTCAGACTGTAGGTATGATTCAGGAAAATATGTTGGGGTAGCTGATAGCAATTGGGAGAACTGTGTGAGTTCTCAAGGTGCCTAGTTTGAAGGGGACTGAGGCATCATTGTCCTGTGTACAATGTTTCTTGTATCTTGTGTCTTTTTAAATAAAAGTCTATTTTTCATATTACCTAGATTGATACCTTCTGGACAGACCTCACATATCATACAAAAACAGACTGATAAGTTCCAATAACAATATTTTTAAAGTAAGGTGAAAGGATTCAGAGAGAGTATTCGTGTGTGGTGGTGATGGTGATGGAGTGGAGGATGCTGCAATCCTCACTTAATCCTCATAACAAATTTTGATATAGGTATAATTAATATCTCACTTCCCAAACAAGCAAATGAGGCTTACGGAGGCTAAGCAACGGGTCACTAGTTACCTAGTGAAATCCATATTAAAATTCAGGATATCTGTCTAAACCACTCTATCAGATAAACTACAGGCAGTGGGAAGAGAATAGGAGATTGTTGGTGGTGAAGTGTCCCCAGTGAATTTTGCTCTTCCAGGTAACAGCCTAGAAAATATTTTTAAGAGAAAGATTTCAAGGAAAATGTGACAGTTAATTTTATGTGTCAACTTGACCAGGACAACATTATTCTGGGTGTGTCTTTGGGAGCATTTCACAATGAAACTAACATCTGAATCTGTAGACTGAGTAAAACAGATTACTCTCCCTAATGTGCTGGGCCTCATTAATCAGCTGAAAAACAGAAGAGAACAAACATGCTGACCTCCTTCAAGTCAGAAAGAATTTCTCTTGACAGACTGCTTTCAAGCTGGCACATCCGTTTATTCCTGCCTTTGGACTTGAGCTGAAACCTCAGCCCATCTTGAATCTTGAACCTGCCAGTCTTGAGACTAGAACGGCACCATCGCCTTTCTTGATCTACACCTTGCTGACTGCGAATCTTGGAACCTGTCAGCCTCCATAATTATATGAGCTAATTCCTTATATTGAATATTTAGGAACATATCCTGTTAAGTTTGTTTCTATGGAAAATCTTGACTCATGCCAAAGGTATTTTCCATTTCTTTTTATTAAAAAAATGCCTGTTAATGTTGAATAGAGTGCCAATGCTTCCATTCTAAAGATAAAATACAGATCGTTTGTGTTGGAGAAATAAACATTGTTTTGCTATAGATGATAAATATGACATCCGGGGTTTGCAGAGCAATTTTAGAAATGCAGTCTAAAATAACTTTTAAAAAATATTAAAAAGCAAAAGAAAACTAAACCTATGGGACATGGATTAGCAATATGGCTATGGCAGAGCACGCTGAAAGCTTGATGAGACGTACATCCAAACTGACTTTCGCATCTACACATTGGTAAATTTTAAAGATTTTAAGATTATGGGTTCATGGGAAATTGAAGAAAAAGCAACATCAAGAAAAATGAAGTATATGTAAGCATGCACATTAGATATTTTACATTTTTGTCATAAAGTTTGTCCTTTCATACCATGTTAGCTTTACTTCTAAGCAAAATCGCATGCGAGAAAATAAATTTTAAGAGAGAATAAAATAAATTGCTCAGGGAGTTTCAGGTTCTTAATAAGAAAGGCATATGTCATATCTTTAACTATATTATGTTATGGTATAGAAACATAATAATTGAAGCAAAATTCATCCAATGAATAAATAAGTTTCTTTCTTTTGTTTTTTCAGGTAGTCTGAGTTTCTGCTTTTATCTTGACCAATAATTTTGATTGTTGTGTTGTTCATAATCACCAAAGATAAAACAAAAGTAAAACTGTATTAAAGGTTTAAATACAGTAAAAGAAAAAAGGAAAAGAAGAAGGAGATGCTAACACAACAACAAGCTCATAAATACTCTGTGATCATATGTTTTCTTCATGGGAAAATAAAATCACTACTCCTATGTTCTTGGACACAGAGCAACTAGTAATCTTCTGTGTAATGCAAATCATGTTCTCCTATTAACCAAATTCCACTTGTCCTGTTTTCTTTTTGTAAACTCACTGTAGGAGAACTGCCTCTACTTACTATGGTGCAGCATTTGTTGTGAAAACAGTTTTCCTCCATACCTTTTGAAATAGAATTAGAAAATATATAATTTGTGGGGTTTGGCCAATACTATTTCTGTAAATTTTATCTTGCAGAGAAAAAGTAATATTTTGTAATAGAGATAATAGAGATTTCTCCTTGGTGAAAAATGTTGTTAGTTTCACCATAGGTGGAAGGCATGTGGGTGATGAGGTAAGACTGATTCATTCAGCCTAACTTACTGTATGACTTTGGTCATATTCTACCAACTTTACGAACTTATATTCTCCTAATAATAATATCAGCAATACCTCATTATAGGGGTTTGTGATTATTAGAGGTAATTCATTAAAAATGACCTAGTGCATCTTGAATATTTTGATGACATTGGCTGTCTAAGACTGCTTCTCTTTTTTGATACTCCTATTATGATTACTCTTTAGTAGTGAGAAGAGAAGTATTATGCATTTCAATGACCTCAGTAGAGAAGAAACAGGATCATCCCCCCCCACCGCCAGATGACCTGGGGATATTTCAGGCATCACATGTAGTAGCTCATCCATGATAGCAGCATCAGTTGGCTTCATTCCTAAATTCATACTTTTACTACTATATAACTGTCTCTTTTGAAGAAAAATATTTATATAAATAAGAATACCATACTTGATTTTTCTCATGTAGCCTTTAAGTAAGTGAATTATAATGATCCTAATTTTATGACTGCGTTGTGGAGACCCTGGAAAATTCTTCCTGAATTTCATTTCTCTCATCTTGAAAAAGTAGATGATGATATTAATTATATTAATATTCACAATATAAGACTGCTGTAAGCAACTGATAAAATTATATGCATGCACATGCATATGTATGAGTGCTTTATAAACTTTTATAGTTATACAAATAATCTAATGGAACGATATAGAAATTAAGTCATATAGAATATAGGAACTTATTCAATTATATGAATATTC
Organism: Micronycteris hirsuta; assembly: GCA_004026765.1. Classification (NCBI taxonomy): domain Eukaryota; kingdom Metazoa; phylum Chordata; class Mammalia; order Chiroptera; family Phyllostomidae; genus Micronycteris; species Micronycteris hirsuta. Next base: position 116,297 of record PVJI01000140.1, read on the forward strand.
AATATATGAATGTTAAATAAATTCAATAATATAAACTATGAGTTTAAATAGCTTTAAAGTTATGGCTCTTATGAGAGATAAATATGTAGGTTTTCCATCACATTCTTTTCTGTGAAATTGTTTTGGGAGGTACTCAGGTCTTCAAACTATCCTTGCAGATACTTACATTTAAGCCCTTTATAAAATGACATTTCGATCCAACACAATCCCGTGCGAGCTGCTAATTCACCTTATATAGTCAGCCATGTGTGCGGAGACTGGCATTTTTTCCAGCAAGACAATCTCTTTACTCACAAGCAGTGATGATAGCTCTTAAAAATGACACGACAGTGACATTGTTACTGGCCAGATACTAATCCTTCCCACATGGAAAGTTTCAACCTGACCGAAGATCGTATCGTTCGTTACTGTTTTCCTGGGAAAAGCCAGATTTGAGAAAAGTATATACAAATGCTGACACCCATCTAAATAAATTATACATGCATGAGCAAATGTGGGAGCCATTTACTTGAGCACAAAAACCATCATAACTACATCCAGACAGAATTTTGAAACCTCAAACCAAAAACCTGCCGTGAATTTTACCAGGATCCTGGTGATTTTCTCTCTTAGGCTTGTTAGCCAAGACAGTTTTTGTATTTACATGTAACTTACTAGTCCAGGCAAATCTGTATCCCTGTCTTTGAAAGTCCATTTTGGATAAAGTTTTCTTAACAATTGAGTTTGCTCTGAGTAACCATGCAGTTGCCGTGAGGATCAAAACAGCCAGCTTGTGAAGTACTTTTAGAACTGTGCCTGGCACAGAGGAAGAAGTCAATAAATTATAATTTTTGTTATTAATAAACAAAACTGTACCGTAAAGGCTACAGAGACAAAATTTCCTCATTTCTACCAGATCTTACTGTTTTTATGATAATAAAATATCTTAAACATATAAACTATAAAAATGAGGCTCAGTTTCCTTCTCTGCAAAATGATTACAGTATTATCTTCAAAATGACTTGAAGAAGTGTGTGTGATACACACTATTAGAAAAATGCACTAGAAGCAAAACCTGAGGCCCCGAGAGGTTAAAAATCTTCCTGAGTAGTAGAAGCAGAATTAAACCCATGCTTTTTCTCTTTTGTCCTGTAATGCATTTTTTTTCCAATTATTTCTGTACCTTCCCTCTTAAATTAGCAAAGCTGAGCAATGACTAACTCACACCAAACACTATGTAATCATTTACTGATCTATATAATTAGGGAATTACTTCCATTCACCACTCAGGATTGCAATGAAGATAATGATGCAACATAAGTCATATAAATCACCTAGTGCAATGGTTGATATGCAGAAAATGCTTAGTTTAAATTATCTTAAATTTTACAATCTATTACTACTCACGTTGTTTGATCTGCCCTCCAGATTCCCCTCTGAGCTGTTTCCGGGGTCCTAGAATTCATCCAGTAGGCAGTTACTTTTGCTTCCTGTCCATCACTTCTGTGTTCATCCTGTTGGAAGGCAGAGCAAGCCAGAGTGACAGCACAACCTGAAAGCAGGAAATGTGCAAGGCACTCCATGGGCTTCCACAAAGAAAAGACTCGCTGGTGCCCGATGATTTTGAAAGGGAGTGATTTAAACTCCACATTGGACTTCATGAAATGTGTGAAGACAGTTTGGTCATTGCAATTTCTGGGGTTACTGGTATTTTTGCTCCAAAGCCAGAAGTTCTAAATGCCTTTCACTGAACAGGCCGTTTTGCCCTAAATGTTGCACGGCTCAAATGACTTCAGTGCACTGAGCAGCACAGCAGACGAACCCTCATGCTCCCTGGAAGATGACACGGAAAAGCAGAAAAGAGTGAGCTCTTTGCTGTAGTCATAAACAGTATATAAGCATTTCATATAAATTTGATAAGTTTCCAATTAGCAATAATCGCGCCTTAGATAAACCTCACTGGCTACGATACTGGCACTGCGCAAAGCTGCATTTCATATACATTTAAATATAATCTTATAATATAATGCAAAGATATACTTTGCATGCCCAATTTGAAATTATGTGATGCTCCCCAATAGGTCAACATTCATCAAGAATCCCGTCATTTCCAAGCTTGCAATGTCAGTGAATAGTATACTGTGCTTCAACACTGTCGTAAGCGGTGGTAAACACACAGGAGTTGTATTAAAATAAATACCAGCGCCCTCATTGGTACTGCTTGACCCACACAATTACTTATCTGCTTTGGAATCCCTACAAATGCTTCAGTGACTCAAGTTCTGCACTTACATTTTTCACTGTTATTATAATTTAAAATCTTTAAAAATATCCTATAACAGCACCATGTAAAAGCTAGTGATGATGCAGTAAAATGCACTAAGAAATCAATAACCTGGAAAGGAAGTTAAATGAGATAAAAATGCCACAAAGACGCTGAAACAAGCTCCATAATGTGCCAGACATTTAATTTAAGAGAGAGTATTCTGAGAAATATTAGTGATAATTCCAAGGAAACATAAAAGTATCTTTAAAGGAACTAAACTTTAATTTTCCCCAAACAGCCATATAAATGAACAAGGATGATGAAAAGGAGCTGGCTGCAAGATCAATGCTACTGAAATGTGCTTCTCCTCCAGGTTATCACATGTCCTGATGTAGAAAGTATTCTTGATGGTTTTAAAGGAGATGGTGTATTTAAATATAAACTTTTTTGCAATCATTTATTAGACATAGGAAGTATATCTATATGCAAATATATACTACAATGCTTGTAGATGTATATGCCTTAGAAGATAGTCCCCCTTATTTCTGTTTATAACAGGCAAGGTTGTCCTAAATCTTCATTCTGTGATGGCATGAATTGAGGAGCCAGACCGGCTTCTCTATTTTTGCACTGTTAACTCTGAGCTGTAAAGTCTGGGTTCTGTTTCCTCAAGTGTACAACTCGAGCTGACTGGGGAGTAAACGAGATGATGTGCACTAAGTACTTAACAGAACGCATGCCCTCCACCTTTGGCGCATGTCATCGAAATAGTAATAGAAGATACTGCCGCAGCACGAACGACATGCCAGCCTCCGTTCTAAATGCCTGGTACATGTTAACATGCATGGTCCTCAAAGTGCTTATCCGACTCACACCGTGCATCATCACTTCCATGTTACAGATGAGGACACCAAGCAACAGCAGAGTTAAGTGACTTCTGTAAATCCCCATAACTAGAAAGTAGCTAAATTGGGACTCAAACCTCAGCACTCAGTCCTAAAGCCTGAGTGCCTCTTAATTTGAGCCTGCCATTGACAATCAGTCTCAAGGAACTCATACGCAAAATGTCACGTCAGCCTAGGTTTTCACTCATTACATGTTTAGTTGTCCAACCGGCCTTTAAAATGAGACCAATTTAGTTATCAGTGATGACACTGATGAGTGATTACCCACAAATCAGTCACTAGTTTGAGTTTGGGATGATTTCCTAGCCAGACACACACTTCAAAGAAAACCGCCTTTGGTGGTCATTAACCAATAGAAAGAACCGCAGACACAAGGCGATAGAACAGACTTGAACAAGAGATGCTCAAAAGGAGAGTGATATTCCTCTGACAGTGGTGGTTGTGGCTGGAGGTGGAGCAGGGTTGCCATAGGCAGGGCCCAAGAAGCATCATGGTCCTAAAAACTGTTTGAAGATAGCTTAAGGAAAAGAGAACGCATGGGCAACGTTAGTTTGCAAAGTGCTGGGCATTTTACTGGAGAACCTTTTTCACAGCGAGAGAACACTGAAGGCTGCAACAGCTGGCCCTGAGCCAGACGCGCATGACCGCCCCGCGCCGCCAGCCGTGGTAGGGCTGTTATTTCTACCTGGGGTAGAGCTGACCAGAAAAATGAAATCTTTAACCGCTTTGCTCTTTAAATAGCGTTCTGGGGTTTCGACTCAGAGTGAACTCACTAAACCACCTGTGTTTTTATTTTACTTAAACAAAAATGCTCTTTCCAAAGGCTAATTAAAATCTGCTGCTGATACCGGCCTTTTATGTGGTGAGTACGGCCATGGAGCCCGTGACCCCTAATGTCTTGGAGAGCCACTGCCATTATTCAGAGAGAGGAGGTGAATACAAAGACACAAAAAAGTTAATTTGTTTCTATCTTGGGGTAAATATTTGAAATCATGGAACTTATGTTTCAGAAAGTCATCATATATAGAATAAATTGACATGAGTTTGATGTAGTTCAGGCTTGGGATTGTTGCAGGCATCATGCATTATTTTATTATAGAAGGCAAATTCTACAATAGAATAGCTTCTTTACCTTCAGCTTCTTTTTTCCCCCCTAAACCTACTGTTATCTACCTTGGCACACTGCTACACAAATTATTAAAATCGGTGTATTTGTTTATTAGCTTTGGGACCGCAGGGTGTGGACGTTAGGGGCAACGTCCCTGAAAATGACCTGAGTGTCAGTGAGATGGGCTGACATGGAGATTCTGATGTCTACAGAGCGATAATCTCAGCTCCTGGCCTGCCCACGCCCTTCAAGTTTAGAAAGCTGATAGCACAGGGAATGAAAAGTCCCAGGTGGACATCTTGGTGTTGCTCCATTTCCTGATAGCGCTGGGACCCTTAAAAAGTTTCTTAACATCTCTGTGGTCATAAAACTACATATGAGTGTTGGAAGATAGAGCAGCATAACGTATAAAGCTTTTGGTGACTACATAAATAGCATCCTTCTATGACGTCCAAACCAACCAACCTGCCACCTGTGGCCATTCCTTCCTCCAATTCTGCTTCTTGACTTGTTTTTGCTGCAAATTAACAAGACAACAAATACGATGCTTTGGCGTAAGAGTGTCTCCTAAGATGAGCAGAGTTCTGTGCTCATTTAACTTCTGTGAAGTAAAGGAAAGTAAATAAAATACTCCTTCACAACCAGAAAAAGATTAAACAGTTCAGACCAGGGTTTAGCCAATGAGATCTCTTGGGCCAAATCCTGTGGCCACCTGTTTTTCTAATAAAGTTTTATTAGGAAGCAGCCATGCTCACTCATTTACATGTTGCCCATGGCTGCCTTAGTGCTATGACAGCAGAGTTGAGTAGTTACAACAAAGCCCCTACAATGCACAAAGCCTAGAATAGTTATAATCAGGCCCTTTACAGAGAACGTGTACAGACTGTTGAGGCAAACCATTGACCTAGCATTCTGCTGTGGGAGTGTACACCCCAGAGTGGGCCGAGTAACACGTAAACCTGCAGCTGTTGGTGTCAGGTCTCTTCTGTGGCTTTCACTGGGGTTCTAGTGTGTAGATACAAAGCGAGGGTTTTTCACACAGCCTGGCCATGAAACACGAGACAGCTCCTTCATCTGGTGTTAATGATAAAAACAGCAATTTCTTCACAGCATAGGAGGAAATCGACTGTTCCATGGATTGGTTGGTAGGTGTTTTGCAGAACGTTGATTTTTGTTGTTGCTGTTTTTTCTGGTTTGTTTTTGTTTTTTAAGGCTCTGCTCTATCAACCAACCACAACACTAAATGCATCTTGTCAAAATAGATTACTGCTCCAATGAACTCACTGAACTCCATGCCCCACAAGCACTCTGGCTCTCACGTGCACCCCCAGGTCTCCGTCTGTCTTCCCTGGTTCTCTAGTCTGGCACACTGGCTCTCACGTGCACCCCCAGATCTCTGTCTGTCTTCCCTGGTTCTCTAGTTTGGCATAGTGGAAACCACAGGTGTTTCCCGATACCTATGCCTCTCTTCTTCCATGGAAATAGAGTTTCCATCAGGGTACATGCCTGGCAAGCCTCCCTTCTCCCTTAGTGCGGCCATGGGATTACGTTGCCTAATGAAATGTGAGCATCTTCTGAGTCATGACCTTATAGGAAGAAGGCAAGTTTGCCTTCCTGCCCCTGGGCACCTTGCCCTCTTGTCTGCCTGGATTGTGAATGTAGTGGTGAAATATCTTGGATAGTACCAAAATGGTCTCCGGACACTGGAAACACAAAGTAGAGAGACTCTGGATTTCTGACATCTTGGAGCTGCCAAACTAGCCGCAACTATTACGTGCAGGAGAAAGAAACTCCAGAATTTTTGAAGCCCCTGTATTTCCAGTCCCTCTTTTATGCAGCAAGACTGTTAAAGGGAACCCAGTTGCTGCCCTCATGGAGTCAAGTAGCTGTGCTAACTGCTCATCAACTTATTATACCAATGAACCTAACATTTAAATGTGAATTTATGCAGGAGACTTTTATAAATTCATATGTTAAAAATTATTTGATCAATACAAGGTGACAAGAAAGTTCACTCTTCTACCATATGGCATGGAGAGTTCTAGAATTTTCTACTTATTCCTCAGGGGCTTTGCACTCACTGCTTCCTCTTCCTGGTAAGCTCTTGCCCCACATACTGCATGTATAGCGATAGCACAGGAGGTGCCTGCTGACTTCCTTTAGGTCTCTGTCCAAGTAGCACATGATTAGAGAGGACTCCCTAAAGACATTACATAAAAGTATACTTCACAGCACTGTGAACCACCTTCAACACTTTTAATCAAGTGAAAAAAATGCTTGGTAGAAAGTAGACCCTTGATAAAATTTAGCTGAGCGATTGAATGAATCAGTGAACATATGTCAAGAAGACGTGAGCCCCAGTAACACAGCCAGTGACAGAGTGAATGGCCAATGAGAAGAGCCCAGAGGGGGAGCCCTGGCACTTCATGAAGGGCTTTGTGAGTCATGTGAAGAGTTTTGTCTTCCTACCAAGAGTTGCTGGAGACATTAAAGGGTTTCAAAGGGACCAGAGTGTCCCACGATCAGATGTGGGGGTGTGAAGAGATCGTACTCGGTGATACAGAGAGTAGATGAGAAGAAGGCATTTAGGGAGAACTGTGGTAGACTATTGCAGTCATTTAGGAGAGAGACAACTGGTGGAATGGCAAGACGAGGCTTTGGAAACATGCTGGTCATTTTCCAAGTTGCCCTCATTTCTGTCCCCCCCCCCTTTTCTGTTCTGCTCTGTGCAGGAAGAGGCCTTAGGTTTATAAGCTCTGGGTCTCATGTTAGCTGGCTCCTGGCTATGGGAGACTTAAACGGGTGAGACAGATAGAAACTAAGTATTTCTCCCACGTCTCCCTGTCAACATTCTAGAGTGCAGTGACTATGTCTTCTCTGCGATCCCAGCTCACACTTACCATAGCTCCTTCTTCCATGAATTCAGATTCCCAGAGGGCAGTCATGTACTGTGAATGTGACACCCATAGGGTGTCCTGCATTCCTATGGGAACCTCAGCACCCATTCCCACCCGCTCTCAGGGCGGTGGCTGCTTTCTGCCCTTGTACATCTCTGGGTGACCTCTTAGTCCCCTGTTTGGTTTCTCACAATCACCAGACTGATTACCCTCAATGTTACCTATTTGGAGAAAAACTCAGAGTGATCCTGTTTCACTGACCTGACACTGACTGATAGAATTCTATATATTTGTCCATGTTAATATATTTGTCCAAAAAACCTTTATTATAGAAATGGTTATTATATCATTTTCATGTAAAATAATTTCTCCAAGATATAAAGTGCTACTGTTATGATAATCACTAGCATTACAAGCTTCTTGGAAATAAAGTTCACATTCCTTATCTTCTCATTGTCTGGGTGCCTGGTCTGAGATTGTGTGGCTTCAGGTCCTGAGTGCTGTCAGAGTTAGGTAGGCACTGTGCATGTGGGTGCTTAGAAGTAAACATTTCAGTCATTGACTTCCTTTTACTGTCATCTCTGTGAATAAAATGGACAACATCGTCCTTTTAGGTTTTTCGTATTTCCCATGAAACATGATAGATTTTATTACATTATATTTCTGCTGCAAATTAGCTTAACAGCGGTTATCACAGTGCATCACTGGTGTGAGGCAGCTGCTGTTGTTTTTATTGCACGGCTCCAGTGCCTCAGGGTAATTACCTTTGAGGCCTCCAGTGTGTTGTCCTATGTAAAACCCCTTCTTTATGGTTCGGTGTTTTGAGCCACATATCCTCCATGTGTGTTTTATTTTCTCCTTTTCATTCGTCCACAATGCCCCTTTCTTAATCAGCTGTAGTTGTTCTAATATCGTCCTCAAGGAGCACATCGAAGGGCACACGAAATCGACTCCGTGTCTCTGAGAGCTGGGGAAGAATTCAGCGCTTTGGCAGGACTTCTGGGTTGCATGGGAGCCGTCAGTGATGATTCCGGCTCCTGCCTTTGCATGCATTAACTGCTGGTCGCCTCTGAATAATTGGCTAAGAATATTGGTTAACACGTCAAGTGAAAATGTATGTGGTGGGGCCTGTCTCCATCATCCCAGGAGAACATCTGTCCACTCCCCAAATCCACTGAACAATTTGGCTCTCGTCTGCATGACTGGCAGCCGGTCCCGGGGAGACCCTTTGCTACAGAGCAGGGACGGAGGGCCGTTTGGGCTTGAGCTGTGTTGGCAGGTTTTGTTGAGGCTCTTTGGAGAGCAATTTTCCAAAATTTGCCTGCTGGTGATATTAGCCCTTTATTTTTGTGAAAGTCAGAGGGAAAAAAAATAACAAGAAACAACTTTTTCTGTCCATAGAAACTGCTTTGGGAAGCAGCTCTTTGGTTTAAGCCAGGTTCTTCTGTAAATGTATTGAGCCTGGCCAAGCTAGAGCATGGTCCTCAAGGAATTCAGTTTTGCATGGGACAAAGAGATATTTTTTTGTTGAAAAGATACTTGCTGTTATATAGTAAAGCAAACACAATATTCTGAGGGAGGAAGTCATTGTGAACATGTGGGGGGAAAAAGCTACGGAAAAATGCAACAAATTAAAAAAATATTATGACACAATTTAATTTAAAGGAAACAGAATAAAGGATGACTTATCTGACTTCATTTGAGACTACAAATCAATGGTAACGCGTAGACTGTGCAGACCCCAAAAGTCCACTTTTGCTTTCTTTTTGTTTTGTTGCATGTGGACCAAGCTATATATGGACATGCTGTAATAATCAGGAGGCTACCAGCTCCTTTTTGAGAGAAACGTACTGTCAAAGATTAACTTAATTAAGCTGGAGTTAACATAAAGAATTTTAGGTACTTCATCTCTGAGATGGCCCACTGGTATATTCTAGCAAGAGTTGTAAACTCTTTCTAGAGGATGCAAATAATGCTTCGAGAGCTTCTTCAATATCACATATTTTCCCGCCACATTTATTAATAATGTCATCTCTCTGAATAAAAGGGACAACACCATCTTTTTTATGCTTTCTATTTCCTATTAAAAGTGATAGATCTTATTACACTATGTTTCTGCTGCAAATTAGCTTAATAGCAGTTATCACAGTGCATAATTGGCATGGTCCAGCTGATGCTGTTTTTTTTTTTTTAAGATTTTTTTTTATTTTATTATTATTTATTTTGGAGAGAGGAGAAGGGAGGGAGACAGAGAAGGAGAGAAACAGCAATGTATGGCTGCTTCTCACATGGCCCTCACTGGGGACCCGGCCCGCAACTGAGGCATGTGCCCTGACAGGGAATCAAATCGGGACCCTCTGGTTCCCAGCCCGTGCTCAATCCACTGAGCTACACCAGCCAGGGCTGATGCTGTTTTTATTGCATTATTCCAGTTGCTGTATTTTGAACTTTGAAGTCACTTTATATCTTAGGTTCTCTAAAAGGTACTAGGAAGACAACATCACCAACTTGAGTTTTTCATCATTCCAGCCAGAAATTTTAGTCTTTAGCCCAAATGTCTGTGGTTTTCCAGACTTGGGGCTCTCTCATCTCCAAGCCTTCCAAAGGTGATTTGGTCCATCCACTCTGCCTCCATCCAGGTACAGGCACCTACTCTGTCTATCAGCACTCCTTCTCTATCAACTCTTCCTTCTCCCAGCTGGCTTACCTGGCACTGACAGATTAATTAAGGGAAGCTCCAAATGTTGGAATGACTTCCCATCACTCTCTAAATTATTTTCTATTCTCTGGCCATTAAATAGTTTCTAGTCTTTTCTTAAGGGCTTCTCATACACATATTCCACATCTGTACCTACTTGGACTACTCACTGAACCACAAAAATGCACTATGCCCTGTACCTGGCTCACTCACGCTATTCTCCGCACTTAGTTAGCCACACCCCTTTATTCCGCCTGTCACATATTACCCATCCTTCAAGGACAAACTCACATGCCTTCCTTTATGAAGACTTTCAAATGCTCACAGTCTAAGAGTGAATTGCCCTTCCTTGATGTGCCATGAGACTTACTACAAGTCTGTTACCATCTATCACATTTGGCAGGTATTTGTATTGATAACTTATTGCCTCAACTGAATTTTGTATTCTTCAAGTTTGAAACCCCCTAGAGTTCGCTTTTGAAAGATTTCATGTCAGAAGGTGGAGTAGGGTGTTGAATGGAATGAAACTTTGGATTTCTTCTAAGCTGTAGAGTTCTATAGAAAAATATTGGTTGGTCAAGACACTTCACATTCTCTTTAAAATGGGTAGATTGTTCATGATGGAGACTAAAATGACTTTAAATAGTAAAATGTGATTCATAATTGAACATATAAAAATAACACCTAAATAATATGGTTAAATAGCTAACTGGTGGCCCACTTGATGCTGAACTGCCTGGCTTATCCTTAAAATAAATTAAAACATAGCAGGTGATGCCAGACAAAAAATAAATATATAATTGCATGTTTCACCATCAGTTTATTGCATTGGTTTTACATAGATATAACCAAAGGCTGAGCTGTGCCATCTGCATTCCGTCATGAATGAATTGCCTGTTCCTGGGTGTTACGAGAGAGAAGCAGAACCGGAAGCAGTCAAAGCTGTAAAGACAGGCTTTGTTCAGTGACTATTGCGATAGGGGAAAGAGACCATTACAGAGCCAAACTCAACTCCAAATACAAGAACAAGTGGGGACTTACAGGCAAGGAGCAGGGTCAGAAAATACTAAAAGGAAACATCAACAGGGATTCTTCCTAAACCAATTTAACAGGATTTTGCTGGAGGGCTGTCGGGGTGTTCAGATATCAAGTGTGGGGCGATTCTTGCTAAACTGACTTAGTAAGATTCTTGCTACAACTAGACTAGTCAGGCTGAACGCAGGGCCCAGGGATGAGGCCTAGTCAAAAAGGGGGTCCCGAGGAGCCCAGGGAGAGAGTCTTTGTTAGTATCCCTGTTTTTCCTAAACTGCAAACGAGAAGCAATAATTTCACATGGTTTGTCAAGGTGGTATTAACTCCAGAGAAGAAGTAAACTCTTACTAGAGGATGAAAATCATGCCTCAAAATTTTAAATGCCAGATCATAATTTTTTATGGAGAAAAAGAAGGAATATCTTTCAGAAAGAGTCTATCTTATATTAAATTTCTATTGCCACTGCAACAAATTACCACAAATTCAGAAGCACACAACAGCACATATTTATTATCTCAATGTTCTGTAGGTCAGAAGTCTGACACAGGTCTCTTTGGGCCAAAATCAAGAGGTCATCAGGCTACATTTCTTTCTGGTCTCTCTCGAGGCGAGTCTATTCCCTTGTGTGTTCTAACTTCAGAGGCAGCCCGTTCTCCTTGGCTCATGGCCCTTTCTTCTTTCTGCAAAGCCAACAAGCAGAATGAGTCTGTCTCACGTAGTATCTCTCTGACTTTGTTCCACCATCGCATGTCTTTCTCCAAATCTTCTCCTTGCCTCCCTCTTTAAGAGCCTGTGTTTATATTGGGCACACACAGGTAATCCAGGATCATCTCATCTGATTAGTGACCTCAATTCTCCTCTGTCAAGTGATGGGACACATTCACAGGTTCTGGGAATTAGGGCAGGGACATCTTTAGAGGCCATTATTCTGCCTACTACCTAACAATGTGTACCAAGTCTAAATATAACAGTTTATACCAAACATAATATGTGACATTAGAACCTTAAAATTATGTAAAATAAATAAATTAAAGAGATGTGTGTGTTCTTCCATAGAGCATTACAGCTCTCATTAACTGCACTCCCTGTTAGACAGAGTGTGGAAATAACTGAAATGGAGATCGCCTTTTAGAGCTGGTAATCTCATGGCAAAAGCATTTGGGGAGACAAGGGTTCTGATTTGAAAACTGAAAACATAAAAAGCTATTATTCCATGTAGGAATGCTTAGCCTTTGTGTTTTATACTTCTGCCCCTGGTATTGGACTTAATTTAATCACACGTTAATTCTCATAATCTGGACCCTAAAGCTAGTTTAAGAGAACTACTCACTGGACTTTCCATCCCTAAGGGAGATTGCCTTTGGCAACTTCCTTGCGCTCCGTTCCTACACATCAGACCCTCCTCAGACTAACCTCAAATCGGCCTGAGCACAGGCTCTGGGCCTGCGCCCTGTTCACCGCAGTGCAGTTCTGTGACTTGGTGTGAGCCCTCCAGCAGGCACCTCTCTGCTTTGCTTCCTTAATGCAAATCCTAGACACATCACACCCTCCATGGCCTGGTGATGGAGGGTGATGGAGGTGATGGAGGTGATGGAGGTAGACCGTTGGACACAGTAGATTACATGAAGTAAATTATAAAAAAAGTTCTTCGAACAGAACATGCCACATAGTAAAAATGTGTTCTGTGGTTGCTTATATTTAATATTCCTTTTTTTTTCTTTCTGCCTTGTTGAACTCAGGGTGCACAGTTATCTTTGGCATTTCACTCTCATTGCCCTCCGATCAGCTTTATCTTGAACTTTCTGCTGCCTTTTGAAGCTCTGAACTACCTTGGTTATCCAGGCCCCTGGGTACCCCAACTGTGGCATGGGATGCTTGACTATTATCCTAGCTGGCTTACTTTCTCCCTCCCATTCTTCACAAAGGACTGGAAGATTAAAAACTATTTGGAGTTCAGCTGCTTCATAAATTGCATTGCATTTCACCTTTTCAATATTTTTATGAAAAGTTGTGGGGACAAAGGAAAGAAGGGCATTTGTATTGCTTAGGCTGCTTGGGGAGGTCTGTGTGCTGGCAGTTACACTGCTTTCAGGGGGAGTCAGCTCTGCTCTCAAATGTCTGCCAGATCTGGACAAAAGACGTCTGTCATTCCCATCCAGACTGAACAACACCGATATCAACAGTACGTGCAAATTTGGAGTTATCTGAAGCCAGGGAATTCTGTGTTTTCAGCCAAGTTTGAGAGAGCAGAGGGTGTCAGCTATGCCAAACATGTGGGACACACAAACATTCTCCCCAAGCCCCATCCCCAACCTGCTGCAATCTGCCCGCAGCCTGAACTTCAGCCCAGAGCAGTGTTCCTGTACAGGCTCCTGTTACAGTTCCAGGCATTAGCCTTGCTAACCCAAACACTGAGCTCGGGACAGTGGGCGCAGGATTTGGACATTTCCTGAGTTCCAGTGGGAGAGGCTTGTGGTTGGGAGCAACTGACTCTCTCAAATTCTGGTTGTTCCACTTAAACAGAGGAATGACCTTTGGAAAAATGCTCCCATGCCTCAGTTTCCTCATCTGCCATACAGAAATGCCAAGGTTGCTACATTTCAGAATTATTGTGAAGAGTAAATCAGGTTATTTGTGTAAATTACCTAAGACAGGTCCCAGCACATAGTGAGAGCTTCTTAGTGGGAGCCATGCTAGTCTTTCTTACTGCTAGGCTTCCTGCAGTTCAGAGTGGAGGTTTCTGGGCAAACAAATGGGGAAGAAAGGGAGCCAATGAATGTTGTTGGTGACCTCCACTCTCTCAATGATGGTTGCTTTCTCTGTTTATTACTCAGTCTTCCGTAATCCCTGGGCACCATGACTCCCAGGGGGTTCTCTGAAATTCATTTGCAATACTATGAAAAAATTACCAGAAACTCAAACTGAGACTTCTTGTCCTTTTTTAGAGAATTAATATAAACTTTGTTTTTTTTTTTTTTAAAGTCTAGCTGGAATTCCATTCATTCATTCATCAAACCTTTCTTGACATCTACCACAGTCAAGCACTCTGCTAAGTACTCCTTGTCACAGAGGACACTAAGATAGGGTCTGTCAAACCTGGTGGGGACCTAACTTCTAGAAACAGATATCTATGTTCTGATATGATGACTGTTCCAATGATTTATGCACAAAAAACTGCAAGAGCACAGAGAAAGAAGGGACTTCCTTTATTTCCAGTGAAGGAAAGGAATTGGGTTGAAGGAAATAATTTATATAATGTAAAATCACATCACTTGGAGAGTCATCTACTTCTGCTAATGTAAAGACTGCCTTTGGGGTACTGGTATACCTTAGGCCATCCTAGTGTGTGCAGTCACTTTCTGTAAAGTGGGTTTAAGGTATGACATCACGTTGGGAAAGTTGGGCTGGGGCTTCCTTTAAAGCTTCATTTGTCTAGTGACCATGCACTTTGTTTAAATTGTACATTTATGGGAGTGGTTTGTCGTGCGGCTGAAGGTGCCACAATCCTATTAGACTCAATAATACCTTTGCACACGTCCCTGTCATTGTGCAGATTGGGAGTTAGCAAATAAAAACTGAAAGCACAGCTTCAAGAAGCAAGTTAGAGAAAAATGCTAAGTGAACAGCTTCCAGTTGGCTGATTTTTGTTTCTTAGTAATTAATAATTATATTTTATGTTGTTTTCTTTAAAAATAATTATATTTCATACGCTTTTTCTTAAAGACTACTAATGATGCTGGTTATGAAGATAGAAAATTATTATAAGGTGCTTTGATACTTAATAAATACAATTCCATAAATTATGCCCTTGCATCTTTCCAACATAATTGCAATATTAATATGATCACTTCCATTTCACAGATGGGAACATTGAGGTTCTGAACACTTTAACTTTGTATCCAGAGTTATACAGCTGAAGAATTTGGAGGTAGGTTTCAAACCTAGGTTTTGTGAGTCCAAATTTTCTATCCTCTCTTATGAAATGATTTAATTACAATTTAGCAAGGCCTAAAACTCCAAATTTTAAGAGTTATTAGAGCTCATGGAGTCTAACATACTAATTTTACACACAAGGAAACACAGTTTAAATGACCTTTGTCACAAAACTGTTTAGTTTCAGAGGCAAAACAAGAACTCATACCTCCTGTCTTTTCCATTGCACGGAGCTGCCCACCTCTTGCTGGCCATGAAGTTCAGACACAGCCAGGACAGAGTTCCTTTCCCATGCGTTATTGCACTTGATTTCCTCTCTGTTTGAGTTAGCAATAGCTTAGGTAAGAGGAAATGCTGGAGCCAGTTCCAGTCTGCTATTAATTATTTCTCTGAATTTATAAGAAAATTGAAATTAGTGTGTATAGCTGGGAGATAGGAAAGATGTCCTGTCCTGCTTAAATCATAAACACTTTCGTAGAATCACCTGCATTTAAAAGGGGGAATTTAGACTAGAAACTACAACTGAAAACCTGGGGCCCAGGAGAGCTTACCCTTCTTATTTAAGATGTTGGGGCATATTCAGAGCTACACAACCTAGTCTAAGGAGGCCTGCTATCCAGCAGCTGGGAGGGGAAGGGCAAGAGGTGAATTGTATTTTTTAAGCCTGTCACTTTGAAAACTCCCTACTTCAAAATGCATTTCCAGGATTGTCAACTTCACAGCAGCAGTGAAGCGGGAGAAGCAAAGGCATCTTTGGAAGTAACTGCACATTGCAGTACTTAATCTCTCCGCAGGCTTGTGAGAACTTGCTTATCTGGCAGGTTTTTCCAAGCATGCTCTGCTCTGTGGACAATAGAGTTGGCAATCTGGAGACTGTTGCTTCATAATAGGGAGGCTTTGGGGAGAGCAGCTTCCTTTTAAGGGGATCTAAATGGATAAGTATTAAATGACTTCCTTGCAAAAAAGTTCAAATAGTTATTGAATACATTCAAGTTCCATTCTGATCACCTTCTTTGAACACTTGAACCCTTTTTCATTGGGTATTATGCTGCAATTTTATGGTAGGTTAAATCATGCTACCACGTTCATTGAAGTTATTCTTAAGATGGTTTTTATAGCATTTCTTATATAGCATTGAATAGTTCATCAATGGATGACATCTCTATTTCCAACCAATTTTGAAATATCCAGAGAAGCCCACATGGATAAACTGTGTTCTGGGTGTGGTCACATCACAAGTGAACCCTGTTCAGATTTCAGTCAAAGCTCTTAACTTCAGAGATACAACAACAGAGCCGAAGTCAGGGCCAATGCTATTTGCAAGGAATAGAAACACATGTGGAAAAGTTTTGTTGTTTTTTTCTTTGTTTTTAAGAGGGTGGTTTTGTGAGAATACAAGGGAAAAAAATCACAGAGAACTTATGTTAGGTTCTGTTGAGCTACATGGAAATCAATTCACTTGAGATTTAAAGGTGAGGCCCTAAGATGACTTATGAAGTAAGCCTATTGCTTTTAAGATACCATAGATCCAAGTAGTATGGCTAGAAGAAAAGGATACCTTTTATCATACATATAAAGAAATCTAAAGATATCTCAGTTGTAGACAGATTATTTTAAAACTTAACAAAATCAACAGAGACAGAGGTTTTTTTCTTGCTTCTACTTTACCACCTTCAGTGTGGAATCTATGGTTCCTTGGCTTGTCACCTCATGGTTACAAAAAGGCTGCTATAGGTCTATTCATGATATCTTTACCTAACACTATCCAAGGGCAAGAAGAGATGTCTTTTTTCTTCTAGCTCTCTTAGACAAGAATGAAGTCTTTCTGAGAAGCCCCCATATCATCTGCTGGTGTTTGTTGGCCATTTTTGGGTCCCATACCCACTCTCCAGCTACAAGGGAGGCTGAGGAAGTGAGTTTCTGGCTGCAATATCCAGTAGAGTAAGAAATTTCTCTGCCCGAATGAGAGAGTAGGAGGGAGATAGGGCTGAGAAACCAGCTAGCAGAGGCTGCCACTGCTTTCCTCTTTCACAGAGGCCACCTCAGTTTTTCTGTGGTTCTCTCCGTTCACATGCAGCTTTGAACAGCAAGTTGTGGTCATTGTGCACAGACTGCATGCACAGTTGTGAGCTGATTCTTCAGAACTACTCATACTGATTTAATGTCTGTCTCTCGGGGCTCCAATTTCAAATTTCTGAAGTTACTGATAGAATAAACTTCATGACCCAACTCAGATATTCATGCTAGTTGATAAGTGAATGGCTTAGTTTGGTTCAGCTGCTTGAGGATGGGCAGAGAGTAAGATCGCATGATCTGGTTCTGATTCAGCAGAGTTATAGAGTGATGCTAGATAAGTTCAGTGATCTTAGAACGTAGGTTCCCAAGGCATACAGACACAGTCGCTCTTGTGGTACTGCTGGGAGTACTGATGGCCCTTTCATTGCACATTATTCTGGTTCTCAGCTACTTCATATTGTTATTAATATCAGCATCAGTCAATCAAAACAACCCTCAACATGCTTATCAAGTGGCATTTTTGCTAAGTATAGGTATACTTATAAATACCGTTAAGTAATGGGCATGGGTGTACTTTGAAAAGTTAATAAGAACTCTTTAATTGTAAATTCTGTATGCATAATTAAAATAGCTTATTCAATCATCCTAAATTTTTAAGACTAAAGTAAAGGCTCAAGCATATTTCCCTCAATGCATGGCATGATAATACAAAGAATTCAGGATCTGCTGCTTTTGTGTCCTTTAGAATACAGATGTTAGTTGTTAATGAGTGAGAATCAGTGTCTACTATTTACTTGTCTATTTACTTGCACATCCCCCATAATTCAATCTGGACTGCATCAGTAATATAATTAAAAAGGCCACAGTAGTGGGCTTATTATATTGTATACTTAAAAGTTAACATTGTACTTTAAGATATTAGGGAGAAAGAACCTAATAACTTTGAAATATGCAGACATTTTCATTTAAAAAATTCTCCTATGATTTATTGCTAAATATTAACAGCTTCACTTTGTTATGGATGCTATCATCTTACTCTTGAGGAAATTGTGACCCCAAAGAGGAATTTCTAGAGAATGTAAAATAATGTTAATGTCAAAGTAAATTCATGGGACCCATTAAAAGCTGTTACTAAATAAAACCAACAAGCACCTCAAGATCTAGAACTGTATTCTAGCCGTCTTATAACACCAGTGTCTAGCAAAGCTTATGCACATTGTTCAACTGAAGTGAAAACAGTTCATGATTTACACATTATTTCACTAGTCATTACATCAGGCAAGATCCAGTGGTGGGCTCTGTGTGGGGTTCAAAGGGTAAGATAATATTTCTGCTTTCAATGGTCTTGCAGCTTGGGTGAAGAGATGCATTATGGGTGAATGAAAATAGAAGCACAATCAAGGCTGTCTATGAGAAGAAACAAATTTGTGATGCCTAAAATAAACACTAACATTTCCAGAGAAATTATTTCCTGTTCTCTGAAGGACTCAGAGAGGTATAAGTATTTAGTTTGTTTCTTTTCTATGCCAAAAAAAGTCAAAGTAAGACATTTTAAGGGTAAAAAATGTTATGCAAAGGCACATGGAAAAGAAAGAATACCACAAATTAGTACCATATTTCTGAACCTCTCTCTTACTCATTCTTTCTACTTTTTATCCATCTATTCATCCATCTTCATTATTTATATTTCTTCATATCTAATTATGATCAATCTATCTGTCCTTTCATTTTTTTAATCACTGACTATTTTGGAATAGCATGCGAAGACTTTAATAAACCAGGCAACCAGAAAAATACGCATATTTGCATACACAAAACTTACATTGCTGTGGAGTCAAGAACAGAATCTGAATCCTATTCGTGCACTGACATTAGGCTCGTTCCACCCAGACAGAGGAACCTGGGTACAGTAGTATTTTGTGACCATCGGTTCCAATAGCTAAGTCTTTTCTTACATGTCCTTAAAAGCACAGAAAGTAAATGACAAGATAATAGGAACTAGCCTAATGTAGCCTACTAAAAGTCTGAAATTTGTATTTTCTGTTTTTTTAAGAAATTCAAATAAATTTTATTATATGTACCACCTATATCCGTTTAGTGCAACATAAAAATCATACTGTGAATTATTTACCACCCATAAAAAATCACGTTTCTCTTATGGTTTTACATACCATCTTCACATCAATAAATATCACCATACATACCACCACTTTGCCGCCTATCTATAGTTATAAGAACTAAGTGGAGAACTTCTTGGTAGGGACTATCTTCAGATTAAGCTAAAGTTCTCCTCCTTAGCCTGGAAGAAAGAATCTTCCATGATTTGAACCTTCTTTGCTTATCTCTCTCTCCCATCCCTGTCTAGCATTGCAATATCTGCTCCAGCCTCAAACTACCTCTAGAACTCTGTCCACTCTCTCCTCCATGTCTTTGTCTGCACTGTCCCCACTGCTCAGGTGTCCTTGTTCCCTTTGCATTGCCGTCTTCTATTCATCCTTTCAGACACAGCTTAGTGTCTCCTCTTCTGGAAACTTTCCTCAGTCTCTATGTCTACCGCTATCATGGCATTTGCCCACCGCACATTAATTATCTCTTTATGAGCCTGTTTCTGCTGTTGGCGTCATAAAACATCTGCAAATCTCTCGGTGTCCCTGACTAGTGATTGGAATGTAACTGTTGCTCAATAAATGTTGGTCAAAGTCAACTTAGCTGAGCATGGTAGAATTCACCTGAGAAATTTCAAAGACAAGGTTGACAAGAGAAAAGTAATGTTTTAAAAAGTGTAGTCTGGAATTGGGGAAAGTAGTACAAGACTGTGGGAGAAATCCAAGCAAACCAATGAGAAAGTTACTATAATTGCTGAATGATCAGAAATGAGTTAATATAGGCCAGCGCTAGGGTGGAAATAGTGAGATTGAAATGGAAGAAACAACTTTAAGAGTCAAGCCTTGATTAATGTTAATGAGGTAAAAAAGAAAAAAAGGATCAAAGGAGTGGAAGTGCCCTTAGTTTTGTTCAAAAGATCTCTGTGTCACTGTGAAGGAAGCAGTAATGGACAGATGCCACGTCAAAGGAGAGGATAAAAGCCAAGCTCCGAGGTCAGCAGCAAAGAAGCCAGGTGGCTTGAACACTGGCAGGAAAAAATGCAGGTCACTTCTGAAACCAACAACCTGGCACTGGCTGAGAGAGCCAAGTTGAAGATGAAACTTCGTGGTGGAGGGAGAGAAAGCAGGAATCCTCTCGGATCAAGCCCCATTAGTCATTGCAACACACCATGAACAACCAGGGAAAATGCATCTAGAACCGCTTGGGGGTGGGTGGGACCACAGAGGTTGCTAGTCACACCCACACTCCCAAAATACAGCTCAGCAAGAAGTATCATTTGTAAGTACAAAGGTCTCAGTATTACCACATTTTTATGCCCTAACATCTGTAAAATCTACACTAAGTATTAACTTCTCTTTGTTTTAATGCCAATATTTTTAAAAACCCACAAGTTGTATACTCATTATTATTACCTGTACTCTGTTTCCGTGCCATGATTCCAGGTCACTCCAGTTAACAAGAAGCTCACCCAACTAGGCTTATTATTTGCATCGAAACAGTTCAACCCAGAAAATAAATTCTTTTATGGCCAGTTACTTTCTTAACTGTAAACTAAATTGGCTGATGCAAAAAGACTAGGTGTCTCCCACGGGCTCATTCAAAATGGCAGCTCTTTTCTATTATACATTAGGACGTCAGCCGCTGCTAACAATCTCCTGTGGGGCCCTCTCCCGCCTGCTTCCTGATCATGTCCTCCTCCCTTCTGGGCTTATTAACAAGACTTTCTGCTTGGGTTTTCCCTCAGCAAGCCTGTGCCAGCGTTGGCCTAGACCTGAGGCTGGACAGTCCCAAAAATGGAGTGATAGAAAAACAAGCATCAGTGCTCCTTGGAGAGACATATGGTCATTAATTCATTCATCATTTTCATTCATTCATTCCTTCATTCATTCTCTAACTCATGCATTCCCCCTTTCTAATCAGTATATCTTGAGCATTATTTAATTCCTAGCCATTGTATTCAATGTCGGATAGACTTGAAGATAGGAGAGAATGAGATACACATATAGAAGATAAGAATAAAGGAAACAAAGTGATACACAAGGTATGGTCTGTGATAGACAACCTGAATCAGTATCACCTGGAATGTTTTTCAAAAATTCACATTTCTTCCATCATCATTCATCCCCCTCATACCCTCTTCTTGACTTGGGGTGGTAAACACACAATACAATATGCAAATGGTGCATTATAGAACCGTACACATGAAACTTCTACAATTTTGTATGGGAGATTGTTCTGTGTGGCGTGGGCCCAGCTCCCACTCGGACAGTGGAGAGTGACACAAGGCCCACACCCACAGATAGGTTCTCCCGTGGGGAATCAGGCCTGCATTGTACCTAGGCCACTTTGAGACTTTTTGCTAAAATCCCTCACCCTGAATTGAAGCAGCAATGTCCTAAAATCCATGCTAAAACCTTCCAAGGATGAATGTAACCAGTCCACTTTTCCCTTTACATTTGCAAATATCCTCCTTTCTTGATGTAATTAGCAACATCCTCTCTTTTGTTATCTGTAAAAGGTAATCACCTACAGTAATCCTATGCATAGTCAAAGGGGACCTGTGCATAGTAAGTGAAAACCACCCTCAATATAATGAGCCCAGAAAGACAATAAAAGCCTGTCAAGGCAAAGGTTGGGGCCCTTCTCCTTTGAGAGATCAGCTACCTTTCCTCCCCAAGCAGATCATGTCTTGGTAGACTTATTCTCATCCATGGGGGCCAGGGGGGCCCTGAGGGCAGAGCTCCCCCACAATTTTGTTAACCAATGTCACCCCAACAAATTCAATAAAAAATTAAAAATGGCCCAGTTGGTGTGGCTCAGTGGATTGAGTGCGGGCTGGGAACCAGAAGGTCCCGGTTCGATTCCCAGTCGGGGCACATGCCTGGGTTGTGGGCCAGGTCCCCAATGAGGGCCATGTGAGAGGCAATCATACATTGCTGTTTCTCTTCCTCTCTTTCTCCCTCCCTTCTCCTCTCTCTAAAAATAAATAAATAAAAGCTTAAAATATATATTTAAAAAATTTAAAAATGAATAAATAAAAACTAAAAATTCAGATTCTTGGGATCAACTCATGATCAACTTATTTGGAATCATTAGGATCAAAAACTTCATGCACAGCCAAATGTTCTCAACACACATTAAAATGTCTGAACAACTGCAATAGAGAAAAAATGAGTGTTTATTTAAAATATATCTTTCAAAAGCTCTCATGTGATTAAAGAACACATTTGGAAATATATAATGTTTAAATTTTAACATGTATCTATATCTGAGAAGAATCATGACCATGTAGCTTCCTGGAAATACAAATTAGGAATAGATCTTATCTTATATATGGGATGAGGTGATTTGTTTAATGTCATAGAACTCTGGCTTTTTATAATTGGTTTCCAAATAAGAATGAAATACACCTGGGAAATTATATTATCATGTGTCACCTAGAGAAGAACCTACCAAAAACAAAAGTGTGTACTTAAAGGTTGATACAGCCTTTGCATTTAGGCACTAATTTTATTTTATTAAAAGTCTCCCATAAGTAATATAAATACATATATTAAAATATTTTGTAACCTTAGGCAAAGATTCCAAGGACACAGGTTTTATTTGGGAAAGCTTGGACAATAATGACATTGCGCTTTTTGTTAGTCATTGCACAAGTGAGTATCACTCTGGCGTTACTGCTTGAGATGAACCCAGCTTAAACTTCATAATTTATTAAAAACAAAAAGCAACACTGAATGACCACTATTCTAGATCCTGGGGATCTGACAGTGATTGATTCACAGTCCCTGTCTTCTGGAAGGAGACAGATGAACAAGTAAATAGAATAAAATTGGTAAATAATATAATGGGAGTATACCATGGGAACTCATAATTAGATGGAGGTAGCCGCGGAAGCCTTCTCGGAGTATGTGATGTCTCAGGTGAGTTTTGAAGAACTGGTGTGTGTGTGGGTTGGGGCTGAGGAGCACGTGTGTGTG
This sequence comes from Micronycteris hirsuta, assembly GCA_004026765.1. Classification (NCBI taxonomy): domain Eukaryota; kingdom Metazoa; phylum Chordata; class Mammalia; order Chiroptera; family Phyllostomidae; genus Micronycteris; species Micronycteris hirsuta. The sequence goes on from PVJI01000140.1 coordinate 139,217, forward strand.
TCCGATGCAGAGGAAGGGATCAGTGGCAATGAGAAGTGGAATATTTCCACCATAGTCCATCTCTGTTGTTCACTCCTCTCTAATGAGGCCCACTTGCCCCATGTCACTGTCTGACCCAAATTGTGGGCTTCGCACCAAAACAAAAACAACCACAAATCACGTGGTTGCCTGGGCCCCAAATCTGCTCATTTTGAAATTGGCCCCATTGGTGAGGTCTTCTGCCCTCCATTCTATGTAATCCTCCTAGGGGTGTCGAACCCACGGCCTGTGGGCCACATGCAGCCCAGGAAGGCTATGAATGTGGCCCAACACAAAATCATACATTTACTTAAAATCTTTTTTTCCGCCAGTTTTCATTAGTTTTTGTGTATTAAGATGAATGGTCCAAGACAACTCTTCTTCTTCCACTGTGGCCAAAAGACACCAAAGGTTGGACACGTCCTTCCTTGCCTAGACTCCCAACACCTGGTTGTGCCTTTTAGGTGACTGACTATTCATTTCTGGGTCCTCTCTGGCTTCATTTCTACTTCTCAGTTTTATTTCTTATTTCAATTTAATCTTTATTGTGTATTCCTATGACCATTTAGCCCCTTTACACCTCCCTCCCTACAGCAATCACCACACTGTTGTCCATTTTCATGAGTCCTTTCTCCTTTTTGCTCTATCCCTCTTCCCTCTAAACTCCCCCCACTAGCTGTCACCCTGCTCCGCATCTATGAGTCTGTCTCTGTTTTGCTTGTTAGTTCAGTTGTTTCATTAGATTCCACATATCAGTGAAATTATACGGTATTCTTCTTTCTCTGACTGGCTTATTTCACTTAGCATAATGTTCTCCAGGGCCATCTATATTATCGCAAATGGAAAAGTTTTCTTCTTTTTTATGGCTGAGTAGAATTCCATTGTGTAAATGTTCCATTGTTGTTTTATCTACTCATCTACTGATGGACACTTGGGCTGCTTCCATATCTTGACAATTGTAAATAATGCTGCAAGAACATAAGGGTGCTTATGTTCTTCTGAATTAGTGTTTTAGGTTCCTTTGGATATATTCCCACAAGTGAGATTCCTGAGTCAAAAGGCAGATCCATTTTTAATTTTTTGACATATCTCCACATTGCCCTCCACAGTCTGCATTCCGACTAACAGTGAAAAGTGTTCCCCTTTCTCCACATCCTCATCAGTACTTGTTTGTTGATTTATTGATGATAGCCATTCTGACAGGTGTGAGACGATACCTCATTCTGGTTTTAATTTGCATTTCTTTGCTGATTAGTGGTGTTGAGCATCTTTTTCATATGTCTATTGTCCATCTGTACATTCTCTTTGGAGAATCATCTATTCAGGACTTTTGCCCATGTTTTAATTGTTTCATTGTTTGTTGTTGAGTTTTGCAAGTTCTTTGTAAATTGTGGATATTACCCCTCTATCAGATGTACCAGTAAATATGTTCTCCCATTCTGTGGGTTGTCTTTTCTTAAAATTGCTGTTCAAGTACAGTTGTTTCCATTTTTCCCCCCACTACTCCCCCATCCCAGCCATCTCCATTTCCCACCCTTGATCTTACCCCGCCCCCCCTTGGTTTTGTCCATATGTCCTTTATAGATATTCCTGAAACCCCTTCCCCATTTTTGTTGATGATGTCCTTTGTTGTGCACAACTTTTTAGTTTGATGTTGTCCCATTTATTTATTTGTTTTTTTGTTTCCCTTGCCTGGGGAGATATATCTGATAAAAAATTATTACAAGCAATAATATCCAGGATTTTGTTGACTATGTTTTCTTCTGTGATTTTTATGGTTTTGGGTCTAACATTTATGTCTTTGATCCATTTTGAATTTATTCTTATCTTTGGTGTAAGAAGGTGGTCTAGTTTCATTTGTCTGCACATAATCTGTCCAATTTTCCCAACATCATTTATCAAATAAACTATTTTTAGCCCATTGTATGTGGTTGCTTCTTCTGTCAAATATTAATGGACTATAAAGGTGTAGGCTTATTTCGGGGCTCTCTATTTGTTCCATTGACCTATGTGTATGTTTTTTACATCAGTACCATTGCTGTTTTGATTATTATGACCTTATAGTATAGTTTGATATTAGATAGTGTGATTCCTCCACCTTTTCCTTCTTTCTCAGGATAACTGTTGCTATGTGGGGTCTTTTGTGATTCCATATAAATTTTTGAAATATTTGTTCTAGTTCTGTGAAATACATCATTGGAATCTTGATAGAAATTGCATTGAATCTATAGATTGCTTTGGGTAGTATGGATGTTTTAATGATGTTAATTCTTTCTATCCATTAACATGGTATGTGCTTCTTTGTATCTAATTTCTTTCTTCAGTGTCTTACAGTTTTTTAAGCACAGGTCTTTTATATCCTTGCTTAGGTATTTTATTCTTTTTGTAGCAACTGTGAATTTGATTGTTGTCTTTCTTTTTCTTTTAATATTTTTTTTATTTACTTTTAGAGAGAGGGGAAGGGAGGGAGAAAGAGAAGGAGCAAAACACCAATATATGAAAGATACATCAATCAACTGCCTCTTCCATGCCCCTAACTGGGGACCAGTCCTGCAACCCAGGCATTGGCCCTGACTGGGAATCAAACTGGTGACCCTTTGGTTCACAGGCCTAAGCTCAATCCACTGAGCCACACCAGCCAGGGCTGGGATTGTTTTCTTAATTTCCTTTTCTGTTAGTTTGTTTTTGGCATATAAAAATGTAACTGCTTTCTGGATATTAATTTTGTATCCTGCTGAATTCATTTATCAGACTAGAAGTCTCTTGGTGGAATTTTGGGGGTTCTCTATGTACAGTATCATGTCAACTACAAATAATGACAATTTCTCTTCCTTTCCAATTTGGATGCCTTTTATTTCTTTTTCATGTTTGGTTTCTGTGGCTAGGACTTGCAGTGCTATGTTAAATGAAAGAGGTGAAAGCAGGCATTCCTGTTTTGTTCCCCATCTTAAGGGAAATGCTTATAGTTTTTGCCTGTTGAGTATGATGCTGGCAGTGGGTTTGCCATATATGACCTTATGTTTAGGTATGTTCCCTCTACTCCCACTTTGCTGAGAGTTTTTATCATAGATAGGTGCTGGATTTTAGCAAATTCTTTTTTCACATCTATTGATATGATCATGTGGCTTTTATTCTTCATTTTGTTTCTGTGGTGAATCACATTTATTGATTTATGAATGTTGTACCATCCTTGCATTCCCAGAATATATCCTACTTGATCATGGTGTAGGGTCTTTTTGATACATTATTATATTTATTTGCTAATGTTTTGTTGGCGATTCTAGCATGTATGTTCATCAGGGATATTGGCCTATAATTTTCTTTCTTTATAGTGTATTCTGTTTTCTCTTTAGGTCCTGGGTCAGGCAACTAGTCAGATCTATTTTTTACCTTCTGAATTCTGCTTCACCTTGGTTATTTATATTCCCAACTCGTATCCTGTTGTAAAATAAAAAGTATCACTATTCAAATTCTGGCTCTTTCTGAGTTCACTATGAAAATAAAAGGATTATTTCCCCCTCAGGCATGTTGTTGGATGAGCTCACTCATATTTGTTCTACTTCCATCCCGTATGTACCAGGCGTCATCTGATGACTTCATTCTGCAAGTGAGCCAAATCCATAATTGAGTAGGTGTAACCACTGAGTTGCTAAGACTCCAGGGATTGTCAGGTATTTGACTGGGGAAATGTGCTATTGAAATATAATGCATGGGATTAACAGCACCAACACTGGTCCTTCAAGTCTGCTTCTTACTCTCTGAAACAAAACCACACACCTCAAAATGGCCACCTCAGCCTCTTGAATGAGGTTGTATAGAAAGAAAAACAGTTAAGAAATAACAATTTCTAATTGAAATGGTCAAACTATTGAACTGAAAAGAGGCCCTACTTGCTCCTTTGCCTAGCTGTACCACCAGATTTCTGCTGAAAAGTAGCAATCCTACTGTGCCGAAGTGAGTATTTGTCATTTCAGAAGTGGAGGCCTCTTCCCCCCACCTTTCTAGTGAGCCTGTCTTCCCCACCTCCCCTTTCCGAGTCTGGGACTCGGAAGAGCTGAACCAATTCTGATTTTTAGTGACTAATCGTGGGTGAATATATGACCAAATGTGGGCTACTGCGAGTCAGGTCTAGTACTTTTATTTGAATTTTAAGGAAAAACTACTTTGTTACAAACTTGGAGTTGCGATTCAGTACGTTGCTGGAAACCATTCTGCCTGAGGTCAAATGGAGCCAGCAATGAGGGAAGACAGCTGAGAGAGAGGGAGGGAACCCTGCCATATCACTGAGCCTGGGGGTCAGGCTGTTTTCAAACTGAATCTACCCCAGGTTTTCCAGGCATGTGAAACACTGATTTTGTTTTGTGTTCTGTTTTTGTTTCTTGAGCCAGTTTTGTTTAGATGTTTTTTAGTAAACCTAAAAGACCCTTGCTTAATGTACTTGAGAAACCTACTCAATTTTACCTTTACCATGGTAACATCGTCTACCTTGGTCTTAATCTCCACGCCAGTTTTATTACTCCGCGAGAGCATCTTATATACTTTGTTTTATAAGGAAGCTACATTTTCATAGCCTTGCTCCAGTAATTTCTGATACCTTAGAGGGTAAGAAAGGTGCACACTCATCTGCCTTTATGCACAGCAACAAACATATATAACTTGAATAAAATAGACTCTCTCTAAGGGTTAGGATACATTAAGTTATTGGATGTCGACACTCAAGATTGAGTTTCAGTATTTTACTTGATCAGAATTACTGCTGCTTAACTCTGCCATTTATTGTTCATTTTTTTCCCAGAAGGTCAGGGCTGGGATTTGAGGCTTTTTCTCTAAGCGGCTATCATGGAGATGGATTTATCAAAGAGGAGTGTGAGGGCTATACCATCATTTCGAGCAACACTAAAACCAACTCATCAGAATCAAGAACCATCAGGAGTCAAGATCAATTTTTAAGAACAGGAAAGTGAAAGTAGAATTCAATTTGTGTTTATACTGAGGGACTTAGGAACTCACACAGATTGATAACTAATAAAGATCTCATTTATGGGAAATGTTTTGGGGGCCAGAAAGTTATACATATTATTTATAATCCCCACAGTAAAATTGCAAGATACATATTATTAATTCTATTTTGTATGTGTCAGCTAACTTTTGCTGTTTAACAAACCACTCCAAAAATTAATGGCTTAAAACAACAATCATCTCTTATGTCTCAGAATTCTGTGGGTTTAAAGAACTCTTCCGGTATGAGTTCATTTAACTTATTTCTGCGGTGACCTGATATCTGGCACTAGATGATCTTCAGTGGCTTCACTCACATGTCCACCCCTTGGTAAGCTCATGGTCAGGACTCTCCAGTTCTTCCTCATCTGCCTGCTAGGTCTCTGCTTATGTTGAAATTTCTAATACCCTATTGGCCAGAGCCAATCGCACAGGCATGCCCACGTGTAAGAGGCAGAGAATGGAGCCATGAGAAATGGCCAAGTTACATTCCAAAAGAATGTGCATATGCTGATAGGAGGAATTCTTATGGTTATTTCTGAAAGAAACAAAAGAAAGAAAGAAAATCTACTACAGGAGGAAAAGAAGTAACTCATCTAAAGGTATAGAGCTCAGACCAAGGCAAAGAAAGTCTGAGGTAGAAAACATGGTATTCTGTATTCCGTGAGACTGAAACAGCTAAGAGAGTTATAATTCATCCCCTGGAAAAGATCTCACAGACTTGCTCTTCCTAAGGGACTCCTTCTTCTACTCCACCCATGTTTCTGCCTTCTCTGATCATCTCAGGAGTTCTACATCAAAACCACTCAGTTTCCATAGTCCTTGATTAATAAATATCTCATCTGTGATGTTGTTCAATAGCAAAAGTTCCATCAAAGAGAGACCCAAACTCAAATAACTGAAGGAGCCAGGTGGGCGACATAGAGGTGAGGGACTGACGTGGATGAAAGACAAGAGGGGAACTTAGAGTCTGTAGCAATATGAAGCATCAGCTCCATCTGAAAGTATTCAAGTTAAGAAAAATAAAAAAATAAAGCTCTGGCCAGGTATCTCGGCTGGTTAGAGCACTGTCCTGATACACCAAGGTTGTGGGTTCATTCCTGGGTTAGGGCACATACATGGAGCAAGCAATGAATACATAAATAAGTAGAACAGCAAACTAATGTTTCTCTCTCTCTCCAATCAATACAATTATTAATATATATGTATATATGTGTGTGTGTGTGTGAGTGTGTATGTATGGACAGAGAGAGAGAGGTCACTGTGAGGAAAAAAAAAAATCACTCTCAAGCCCAGAGTTAGCCAAGAGCTACCCATCAGGGAATCTTTGTCCTGTGAATATCTACCCAGTCTACCCATCTTTAGCTGGGATTAGCAACATTTCAAAAGGAACAGTTCCCTCAGACTCCTGTCCTGCTACGGCCGAGACAGGAGTGTGCCAGAATCTCTCCATGTCTTCAGAAGACATTGCATGTGCTTTTGGTAGTGAGGAGACCAAGGGCACATCTACCTCTTCCCAGGGTCGTGTTGTTTGGTGCTTCCTAAACAGAGATGGACTGTCTTTCCAGGAGCCTGAGCAGTGCTCAGGCTGTGTAAGACGTCATGACCAGCCCTGGAGATGACGGGTCGGCAGTCCCGAACCCTGACTGGTGGAGAGAATGCCCACAAGAACAGCTACAATGATAGCAACAACAAAACAAATTAAAAAACTAGAAGTTCAGGTTGTCAGCAGTCAAAGGGCAATGGAAAGCTTTGTGTATTTTCTCTGAAACTGTGTGAAAATCAGGCATTTAATACCCCATTCGAACGCTGGCACATAGGCAGTTTGGATTGTTTTATTTTGAGCCATTAGCTTATCTCCATGAAATAAAAGCCTTTCCAAACTGGCTTTAACTACAAATGTCGTCATTCCCAGCTGCTGACTGGTTAGCAGAAACCGTGGTAACGGAAGGCCCCTTTTGATAGCCCTCTTCCATAATATCATCCAAATTTGCATGGCAAAGATGTGGGAGCTATTTATATGTTGATTATTACAGTGCTACAGTTTATATTTTTCTTAGCACAGTTGAAAATTATATTTAGAAAGGCTGACATCATTTTTAACTATATATGATAGCTCTCATTCGGTGGGGATGAGCTGTTGAAATACATGCCACCTACTCAACTTCTCAGAAAAATGGCATAGATGTTTCACACATGGTTATATATAAATGCATACACTGGCACAGAACTGCACTGGAACCTGTAAGACTGGGAGTTCTGTGGGCTCTAGATTTTGCCTTCTCAGTTTGTCCTTTATTTAAGAAGAAAGACAGGCAATGCAATTTAAATGTAAGAGTTTGTAGCCAGAGAATTCTTACTTCTGAACTGCGGCTCTGCAATATAGTAGGTGTGTGATTTTGGAAAAGCTATCTATCCATTGTAAACATCTGTATTTCTCAGCTATAAAATATGACCATAACTGCTCAGCTGAAAAATATTAGAAGTAAATCATGCAGTACCATTAATAGTGAATGCGAAAGATGGTTACGATTATCATACATGTTCTCAGCAATAGACTCTATGCTTTGTATGAACTGTGATGGTTGATTTTGTGTCAACTTGGTGGGTCACGGGGAGCTCAGATTTTTAGTCCAAAACTATTCAGGGTGTTTCTGTGATGTTCTTTTTAAATAAGATTGACATTTCAATCAGTAGAGTCAAGCAGATTGAGCTTCATCTAATCAGTTGAAGACCTGAAGAGAACAAGAATGTTGAGTAATGAAGAATTCTTCCTGTATGATGGCCTTTAAACTGCACCATCAACATTTTTTTCCTACCTTTGGACTCAAATTCATACATAGGCTCTTCCTAGGTCATAAGCCCTGCAACCTTTGGGCAGGAACCTACGCCATAGGCTCTCCTGGTTCTTAGGACCTCAGACTACAATAGACATGAACCATTGGCTCTCTTGGATCTCCACTTTCCTGATGTACCCTGCAGATATTGGGCCCTGTCCGCTTCCATAATCAAGTGACCCAACTTCATGTAATAAATCCCTTTCTATGCCTTCATATCCTATCGGTTCTGTTTCACTGAAGAACTCTAGTATACAGATTATCCAGTTATGTATTAAATTCCCAAGAATGGCTAGTTGAAGTAGAAGATAGATATTGCTCCATTTTACTTAACCAAGTCAACGATGAGAAAAAAAGTGAAGGCTCAAGAAGCAAATTCACATGCTTTAAGGTCATAGAGACATGACGTGGTGGACCCAAGATTCAAAGTCTAAATACCCTCATAACTACTATCTTTTGTTGTCTTCAGGTTACATGTTGGATTAAAGTCCGCTGCTGTTCCAGCCCTAAAAAGGTTTTGGAAACCTGATTCTCATAAGAAAGAGAATCAAGGATACTACAAGGAACCAGCCTTCCTCAGGGAGCCCTGGAGCTGCATTGCACTGCCCAGCCGGGTACAGGGGAAGCCGAAACCCAAGGGCATGCTTCCCTGGTTGGAACTGGGTCCTGTTGTGGTTTCCCTGGCCAATCAGCCTCCACTGTCATCTGATTGAAACGGGAATCTGACTTCTGATACCAATTAGATTTGTGTTTGTGATTCTTTGGCCCATCTGAGCGGCCATGGCCCTAGAAGGGTATCCATGACTGGAATGGCAGCCGTAATGTTTTACTACAGTAAGGAAGCAAATTTAGAGCAATATTTTCCTTACCAGCTTTTAAATGGCAGAGCCCCAAATTTTACCAATGGAGCTTCAGGAGAAGGATTAAAAATTCACATTGTTTAATATGATAAGCCAGCTTTCACACATCAGATGAGAAGAGTCAGATATTCAAGATAAACGTGCCTTTTCGAAAGATTAGGTGACCACCACGTTTAATACCATAAGTCCTCTCAATGACACTTAGGTATTGTATTTTGCCAAATTTAACTATTATGAAAAGTTCTTCGAAAATCATTTCCCCATGAATGGAAATAAAAATACAGCTGCAAGTGCTAAGAGCCGTGAGATGACATTTTCTTTTTTATAAGCTAGCTGGCAAAAATTCAACCTTCATAAGCTCACATGCCTGTGTCAAGCTTTTAAGGAGTCAGTTTTATGTTCCGCCGTATTCTTTCTTCTTGCCTGTGAAGCAGGTCCCAGTTGGAGCCAAGATCAGTTTTTATATGAAGCTCAAAGGTAAGTCATTTTATATACTATTTGCATAGGCATAATTGTTTCCACACACTCTATCCCTAATTCCCCCACTCCTCTGGATTGCATAGCTATATGACTAATTGGGTTGAAACCTTACTCTCAGCCTGCCACACCCTTGTTCAAGGAAAAGCTTCGATTTCATGAAATCAGAATACTTCATTTTGGTGTTCAGGGTCCTCAATAGCCTCACCCCACTTTCCCTAGGAGTTATCATGAGAATAACATCTTTTTTAAAAAATAAGACTTTTTCCTTTTTGCCTTTCTTCTTGACTTCCCCAAAACAATGCCTCAATAAACAATTCTGTCTTGCCCTCTTCTTAGTTCAGAAACAATCAAGAATTAAAATAATGCAGCCATGAAAATTCTGATCAAAGTATCAGATTCACTATAAAAAAGTCCATATGGAGAAAAACATGTCTTGTTAAATACTTCTGTCATGTAGTTCAATTTTCTCTCTCCCTCTTTCTAACTTGTCAGAGCCCTGGTTAGCTCACTGCACCTAGGACAGATAGACAGACAGACAGACAAACAACAAGCAGATAGAATTTCCCCTCTTATCAGCAGATGGACCCAAAAGAGGGAGAAATGAGCTGAGTCGAGTTTCCCTGCTTCCTCTTCTCACACTCATCTTGTAGTGTATACTTAAAGGGTGGACAGGTATTCTTTACCTCCTTGAATGTATTGGCCTAAGTTATTTGGAAACCTTATGTACAGGATATATTTGTCTCCCCCTCCATTTATGAATGTGTCCAGGCATTTATTTGTATCAGTATGAACTCATAGATACTTATTTAACACAGTGGGTTATGATCCAATATTTATTTATTTAATTAGTTAGTTATTCAAATCATTCCAGCTTTAGCCATTAAGAGCCCCTTCAGTTGGCTGTGGCATCCCTCTGACATCTATTCAGAACATCTCATTCTTATAGTCAATTCATTTTTTTTTTAAGATTTTATTTCTTTATTTTTAGACAGAAGGGAAGGGAGGGAGAAAGAGAGGGAGAGAAACATCAATGTGTGGTTGCCTCTCACGTGGCCCCCACTGGGGACCTGGCCTGCAACCCAGGCATGTGCCCTAACTGGGAATCGAACTGGCGACACTGGTTTGCAGCCCGCATTCAATCCACTGAGCTACACCAGCCAGGGCTCTTTTGTCAATTCTGCTATAGGACATAACGTAATCACAAGAGTGAGTCCCATCATATTTCTAATCTCAACGATTGTGTAGAGTACGTACACTGAGGAGCAAGAAATCATGGGGGGACCCTTACAATTTTGCCTACCATAATCTCTTGCCTAAGAAATGAAGTGCAAATTTACTAAATCCTATAAAGCATGATACACGAGAAACTGCTTTCTTCTATTCCTATATTACACGCATATAGTATAAAGAAAAGAAAGTTTCTGTGCATACACTCTAACTGAATTTACTTTCCGGTCCTTTTTCCCTCCCTTTCACTCGCATCCCACATTTGGTCCATCAGTAATACTTATTAGGTCTGTGTTCAAACTTATCTCAACCAATCCCCACTATCCCCATGGTCTAAAATAGTATCTTCTTTACCTCCAGAGTATCATAGCCTCCTTATTGTCCTTCTCAGAACAGCTGCACAGACCTGAAGAATTAAATCAACAAAATAAATGATGTAACATCTCTCCTCTGCTCAAAACCTCTAGTAGCTTCTAAAGCCTTTAGAATATAATCCGAAAGTTTTATCATAGCCCATCAGGCTTCAAGTCAGCATTCTAAACACTACCTGTAGAGAAGGGCCAGTCTTCCTCACCAACACTTGCAGGTCAATATCAATCCATATCTCCTGCAACATGGAACTGACCAGGTAACTTCAACAATACCTGTACTTGACCATCATCTGCTCAATGAGATGGGTCCATCAATCACTGCTCAAAAGCTGTGTAATGTCAAGTTGTTACAAAAGTCTCCTGGCCTTTGCTTTCGATTTTACAGACTTGGAGGGCCAGTAGTTCAGAGACGGGAGTGCCTGGCAGACCGCACTTTACTCAGCGTTGCTCTCTTAATCTGATCTCCAGCCACCTCCTTCCCTGCTCTTCCCATTGACACCTTCTCAACAGTAAAACTCCCACGGCTGCTTTCTCTATAACACACTGTATTGATTTTTTATTGCTATGTAACAAGCTACCACTCCTGTGCAGCATAAAACCACACGCATTTATTATCTCCATGAGCCAGGAGACCAGACTAGGTCCTGGGCTTAGGGTCCTCTGAGACTGGAATCAGGTTCTCATCTGGACTTTGAAATCTTCTCCCAAACTCATGTGGTTACGGGCAGGATTCAGCTCTGCACGGTCATAGGACTGAAACCTGTAGCTCTCACAAGCGCCCTGTGGCCGTTTGTTAAATGGCCCTCTCCGCAGACAGCTGCAGTAGAGAAGCTTGCTTCTCCAACACCAGCAGGGAGCAGTCTCTCACTCCAGTCTGCTAAAATGGAGTTGTACATAGCATAGCATGAGCATGGGAATTCGATCCTATCATATCTTTGTCCTAAAATGTAACTTAATCAAGAAAGTGACATCCCACAACCTTTGCCATATTCATTAGTTAGAAGCAAGTCATGATGTAAACTCAACAGGTGGGGATTACATAAAGTTATGGACACAAGGAAGTGGGAAGTCATAGGACTTACCTTGGAGTTGGCCTGATGCACATTGCCCTTGCCTCAATGACTTTGCACTTGCTTTTCTCCTCCTTAAAGACTCACTTTCTCTTTCATTTAGGTCTCAGCTCAGATATCACATTCTCAAAGGGCCCTTCCAGGACCCTGTTTCTTAAATCAGACACCTGCGTCACAGTCATTCTGAGTCCCCTACTCTTTTTTTTTTTTTCTCGTTTAGAGCATGGGTCATTCTCTAACATGAAATGATAATTTGTCAAAATCTGCCCTCCAATTAGAACATAAGCTGTTTTCTAAGCTCTAAGAGATGAACCTATTACATAGGCTCACTTTTATTTGTTGAATAAGTCAGTAAAAACTTCTACTTTGCAGCACTGGTCACCAAAGCCTTTCTAATTTGATCCCCACATCTTACACAAGACTCTAAAAAAATGCAAGTTGCTATTAATGTTTAATCTTTTGTCTGTTGCAAGGCTGCAAATGGAAACATGATAGAGTTGATATAGCACAGACTTTGGAAGAGTACAGACTGAAATCAGATTCAGATTATTACTACCTTCATGTTCTAAGAGATTAACTTCTCTGAATTTCAATGATAAGACCAGAAACCCACTACTTATTAGGGTGGCTTTAGACTAGTTTCTCAGGCTTCTGGAGGCAGAGTGACCTCATTTGTAAACAGGATAATACTATTACATTCTCCCAGTTAGGGCCACTGTAAGGTTAAAGGAGCAGAGGCATAAGAAACTCCTGGATTGGTAACAAGCCCATTCCCTGCGCTCAGCACAAGTTGGCTTTTATTAATAATACCAATGCTTTTATATATATTGATTTGTATAAATTATTATATTATCAATATCCATATAAATTCTGTGACACAGTATATTACATACTATTTACATTTTTTATATATTTGATTTGGAATTAGCATACAGCTAGCTATAGCAATGACATTAGTGATAACTAGCTTTTGTGAGCAAACTTTAGTGCAGGTCCGAAACAACTCTTCCTAACAGGTGATCAAGAGGCAGGCGTTGACATTCCACATGGAGCCAACCATGCTGGGTTATGATAAAAGTACACAAGCTACTATCTGTAAGTTTTGCACTGGGGAGAGTTGGTGTTCAACGGACATGCGTTTCAGTTACACAAGAAGGAACAGTTCTGCAGCTCTGCTTGCAGCCTTATGCTTAGTTAACCGTGCCATACAGCGCGCTTGACAACTGGTGAGGTTAGAGCTCATGTTGTATGCTGTTACCACAGTTTTAAACATGTATGCAAATAGCCCTGGCTGGTGTGGCTCAGTGGATTGAGCGCAGGCCTGCAAACCAAAAGGTTCCAGGTTCAATTTCCCAGTCAGGGCACATGCATGGGTTGTAGGCCAGGTCCCCAGTAGAGGGTGTGTGAGAAGCAACCACACATTGATGTTTCTCTACCTGTCTTTCTCATTCCCTCCCCCTCTCTCTGAAAAATAAATAAAATCTTTTAAAAAATTCATGCAAATATGTTTAATATTTTTATAAGTTTTTACTCACAGCATCTCACAAATGATGCATTTCTATGTAAGAATGGGTTAAACAACAAATTAAATGAGGATTTTTTTGTTCTTAAGTTATAGGAAGTACTCATAATATCATGATTAAAAAGAAATATGTTTCCTTTCCTTAACATGTAATTATATAAAGTCCACAAAGTTCTCCATTACAACCTAAAATATGAATTATTTAAAAATTTAATATTCTGACAAGAAGGAACGTAAACTCTTTAAATATACCTTGTTGCAGCTCTGAATTTGGAAACATTACATGTTTTACATATTGCAAAATAAAATTAAATGGAAATGTAAAACAAAGCAACATCTAAAAATTGGAAATAGAACTCTAAAACAAATATGGTGACTTAAGCACCCAGAGGAAACAATTACTTAAAGTGATTTTAAATTACAATAATTTTACTATTTATCCATAGTGAAATACAATCTAAGATTAAGTAGGACTGTTAGTAATCCTAAACAGCATTCAATCGTGTCGTGTTTCTATTAATGTTTCTACAATTATATTAAGACCATATGTGTGTATATATGTGTACACTCACTGCAAAAATTCAAATAAAAATTATGTCAATAGGGTGGATGGTCTCAGTATACAAAAAAGAAATACAAATATCGAATCAGATACTTTACATAATATTTTGTCATGTTAACCCTATATTTGAAAATAGTAGTGTAGACTCACAGTTTTTACTTTTATTTTGTTACTTTTGAACTATGCACCCCCCAGCTCGGCCCACTGTGCATGCCCAGCAGCCCTGCCAACCCAGCAGCAATAACAAGGGCTTGCACCCAGGCTGTTCTCCATATGACCTGCTCCATGGGAAAGTCGGTGATTTCAAGTCTGACGCAGAAAATACCCAAGAGGAGTCTAAGACTTCTTGTACAAAATGCCAGAAAGTTCCTAAAAACAATGTGGCCATTTCAAAAGGACCCAGGAGCAAACATAAAGTGTCTCTTGCAGGTTATAAGCAAAAATTTAAGCATATAGTAGCAATAATAATAGTAGTAGCAATAATAATATTAATAAAACTAATAAGTATGACTAATTGAAACACTGAATATATTAAAATCCATAGTGTGATTCAGAAAAGAGAGGCGAGGAAGAAAAGGAAGGGGGGGAGGGAAAAGGGAGGCAAAGAGGCAACTCACTGGGTACCATCAAAATTTACTGGGATATCAACTTCTTTCTCTGAAAACAGTCATTTTTAAAGGAAATAACAATTTATTCTGCTTTTTTGTATGAACTGTATTTTGATGTCACCAAATAGCTTTTGTTGAAGAGTTCTCTTTTTGTAGAAAAATCCTCAGCTAATAAATGGGAGGACTTAAATAGAATTAAAAAAATCATTCTCTGGTACCTTGAGAAAAGTAATTAATGTAGGCAAGAGTCATCAATGGATGAAACTTTTACACGAACATGTTTTAACGGAGCCATCAGGCCGTGCCAGCCGGAACTTTTTTTTGAAGTCAGAGGAAATATTCAGCGAGACATATTAGAAGAATGTGGTCAGTTTACACTCAATTTTGCTAGAATCCTTTTGCTCTATGCCCGATCTGGAGTATAAATGCAGTGGTAAAATACGAAAAGACAATATCTCCTTGAAATAATAAAGTTTTTCCCAGCTGGGGATTAAATATACTTGGTCTCTCTGTCTTTGTCATGGATTTATACGCGGCCCGTGCAGGCCACTTCTGAGCCCTTGGCAGGCGCAGTGCCGCCTGCGTTGCGAATTCTGGATGCAGCAGGTAAGGGACGCATAGCAATGGTTGTTGCCAAGCGTCTTGGAAGTTTCCAAGCTGTCTTTGGCATCTGTTCCATGCCTGCTCTGCTGGCAGCTAGGGAGTAAGGGATTTTGAAGATAATATTAACATTTTTTGTCAATTAGGAAATGTGTGATCAAATAATTGTCCTAAACTACTCAAGATGGCTCACCTCAGAGAGCTGGAACAAAGCAATGGATGGATGGCTCGACTTTGCCTTAGGAGTTCACTTATGGTTTGGTGCTCACTGAAATATCTAAATTATGAAAGATTCTTAGGGGCTCGTTTGTCCACATGGCTTGGAAAAATCTGCTAATTTGAACATCCTTTGTCCAATGCAAGCTCCTGGCAAAATGAGTCATTCTGTGTTCTCCATCTGTACCCTGAATAGCCTACTTCAGTCCCCGTAACAATGCTCTTTCCTCCACAGGGGAAGCCTGTTCCTCCTTCCCCACCTTCCTAAAAGTTATTTGTTTCATCCACTCCTGGTTCACTCCTGATTCTGCTATTTAACAGTCGAGTGGCCTTGGGCCAATCCCTGACCCTCTTTACAGCCCAGCTTCCTCACCTGTAAAATGGAGATGAGGACTGAACCTGACACTTAGGCTCATTGTAACACTGAACAGGGATGCTGTCCATGAAGCATTCTGCACGTAATAAATGTTCAGTAATCGACACCTGTAAACGTCCTGTGGATTTTATGATACTAGTAGCTTTCTCTGCTGCCATCGCTGTCATAGAATCCTTGCTGATTCTCTACACAGAAGTTTCCTCCGCCTGCTCTGATTTTCCACCGCAATGCACCTGCTCCCTTTGCAAGGAGTGCGCTATTTCTTTCCTTTGGTGTCAGTATTCACGTGTCTGTGCCTCCTGTAACTTCTGGAGGCAAGTGTCCATATTTGTTTCGTCTGAATAGTGGACTACTTAAAAATATTTCACATTTTGAAAGTTATAAGCAAATAACATGTTCGTGTATGTCAGAAGGTTTCATTGGGGCCACCAGATACTCTTGCTTAGAAGATCCTCATGATATCCTGTCCAGTTTCCTTGCTGTTGCTCCCTTAATTTGCTTCCTTCAATGGTGTTCTGTCATCTGTCCAACCTTCAGCCGTAAATGGAACCTCATTATCTCTGACCCCTCCTCCCTCTTTTACTTCCTCATCTCTCACCACTCTCTTCACTTCACTCGATATGTGGTACCCACGTTGGACCACTTGAAATATGATATTTCTTCCCATCTTCCTTCCCTGCTGTTCTGTGCTCCTTTCTTTTTGTCTGGAATAAACGCCTTACCACGGTTATCCAGCTGACTGTGACTCACCCTGTAGGGTTCGGTTTAAATATAACCAGGTCGCCTCCCTGAGAAAGCCTTTCCAGTCTCTCTCTGTTTCGGTTGCTTCCCTGTCCTCTGTGTTTCCTTGTCACCCTGTGTGTATCTCTACCATGACACTGAAAGCAGAGTATTAAGGTTCATTATTTTACCTATGTGGCTCATATCTCAGATTGTGAAATTCTTGAGTATAAAAGATCTCAACTATCTTATTCATCCTGGGCACCCCCTCTGAGAGTTCCCAGACCTCCAGTGATAAAGAGTCTACCTCACTATCTCCCACCCTCCTATCTACCCACTCCCTGCCTTGCTTTTAGTTAGTACCAAACAGTACAAAGTTTCCTGCAGATACCAACTTATTTAATAGGTTCATGCATTCTTGCATGCAGCCACTCTTTCTATAAGACCCACTACAACTTTATTCTCTTAGTATAGACTTAAATTTAATCTATTAGGGACTATTACTTCTAGGAACGGTTTATGAACCCTCAATTGGATTAAGTACCCTTCTATGTTCTCTGACACATGTAACATGTATGGCCTTGGCTTCCTTCATGATAGGTTCTTTTTTTTTTTCCCCAAGAAAAATCTACTAACCTCTTAGTGTGTATCTAGTGGTCTTGTAAACCACTGTGCCTCAACCTTGGCACTATGGACATTTTAGACCAGGGAATACTTTGTTTAAAGGCTGCCCTGTGTGTGTGGTACATTTAGCAGCTTCTCTAATCTCTATGCACGAAATGCCCTGAGCACATGGCCCTGGCCCTGCATGAAGTCACCAAAAGGGGAAAAAAACAAACCTTGTCCAAACATTAAACATTGTCACCTATGGGACAAAGTCACCCTTGGCTGATTTCGGTTGATACTACTGCTCTGGATCCTAAGATTAGAATTTAGAATTCCTCTCTTCTCTCATGGTGGTAGATAGGTATTTAATCCATTGAAGGCTGTTGTGTGTGTGTGTGTGTGTGTGTGTGTGTGTGTGTGTGTGTGTATGGTGTTATCACTGATAAGGGCATAAGATTAGAACTAGGAAATGAAAACTATTTCCTATTAGTGGCCTACACTTATTTAAAATAGGTATTTTACATTTTAAAAAATTAAAGCTTTTCTATTTGCTGACATGTACACAAGGCAAGAACCAAAGAGTATCATAACATAGTACTTATAAGGAATAGGCAGCAAGCGCCAAGAACTGGTAGTGAAAGATCAGCCTAAAATTTTTGCCAAAGAGTTGGGGAGGTAGGAAAGTTTCTATTCATTAAATGCTATTTTGTATTTACATCAATGGTGTCAATTACATCAATATTAATTACTTATTTTTTTAAATCCTGAATCACAATATGAATTACACATACTGCCTTCATGATCAAGGCAAATTGATTGATACAATGCATCCGAATACAGGCCCTTTTTTGTCTTTTCTCCTTTGCTCACAAAATCCCCATCACCTCAACTACCATTTTCTCTTGTCATCAGAAGTCCACGCCCTGCTACCTTGAGGAAACTAGGTGATCATCAACTTTTCAATTTAACTCAATATATCTGAGTTGTATGCAATTCAACAGCCATTATGAATCCTCTTCTGTGTGCTTAACTCTTTTTTAGGACCTTGAACAAGCTACCGACATTCTGGTGGTGGTTTGAGATCTAAAGGATGACCAGAGTTAGGACAGAAGTCCATGCGTTTGTAGAGGCTTCTCAGGGGAAGTGATGCGGGTGGTTGGTTTTGAAGAATGGATAGACATCTTTCAGGTAGACAAAGCAGTGAGAATGTACCAGAGGAAGCCACCAGAAAGTAAATCATTGTATGGCTTCCTCCCTAAAAAATCCTGTGTTGCTACAAGCAACTCAGCGATGTAGATGATTTAGATTTTGGCACAAGCCGCTGCCTGCTTTGAGGATTGGGTACAAACATTCTGCAGAGCAGAAGAGGCCACGGACTATGCTTTGAGTGGCTCTGCTGTAGGCACAAAGAACGACATACATAGATCTGAGTCACAGTATTATATTGGTAAGCATATTCCATCAGAATTTTTGAAAACCTAACCAGAGCATACTACTGAATATAATAAATGTAGGAACAAAATTAGTGGGGGAAAACAAAAACCCCGAACCCTCTCTCCTCCCTACAATGAATTGGGTCTATATCCTGGTATTTACTTGTAAGTCAGTATTTGAGTAAGGAGTATGTGGGAACTCTCCATACTATCTTCCCAACATTTCTGTAAACTTAAAACTATCCTGCAATAAAAAGTTTATTTTAAAAAGACCAAAAAAGTAACAAAAATTAAAAATAGTCTGAACAATGGGAAAAGGTCAGCAGAAGGGAACTGCATGGCAGGCAGAGCACGGAAAGGGGGCTGAACTCCCTGTGTTTTTGCAGTTCTAGACCCTGATCCTCAGCCCCTCCATGATCCCTTTCTTCCCACACGTGCCCTTGCTCTCACTTCCTCCTCTTACTAATTAGGCTATTTTTATGTGAATTTCAGCATGCAATATTTTATATTTAATAACCCTGCATCAGAAGAAGTGGGAAGTCAAAGGGGCTGGAATTTATTGCCAGGTGTTCTGGAAAGCATCTGGGGCATTTATAGCTAGGCCGCAAAATTTCTCAATACCCTGAGGAATCTACAGCCCACACTTTCAGGAATCCAATAAGTTTCAGCTGAGAATCCTATAAATACCACAGGACTAGGGCCATACCGGATCAAGCCCATTCCTTGGATATTCAGGTGATAGGAAGGTGACATTCAGGGGGAGCCCTAATTGGCCTTTGCATTTAGCACCTTGTTAACATAAATTGAGGAAATTCACACCTCTAATCTGTTGTTACTAATGTCAGCCTGCTAGAATCTGAACTCAATAAGATGAGGCTGGTTTGCTAGTCAACCTAATTTTTTTCAACGAGAGGAAAGGAATCTAAATATTTCAGCTACGACGCATGGAATCTGACACAGGAAGTAGCTTAAATCTGGGGGCAGCTTCCAAAGTTGAAGGTTAAAATCATAGAGTAACTAAGGTGACTTTTAAAAACATCACTTTACATTCTCTCTCTTCTAGTTCCCTATACGAAAGGCAAATTGATTGATATGATGCATCCGAATACAGGCCCTGCTTTGTCTTTTCTCCTTTGCTCACAGAAGCCCCATCACCTCAAGTACCATTTTCTCTTGTCATCAGAAGTCCACGCCCTACTACTCCTTGAAAATCCTATTCAAATCCATCCTCTTTTAAAAATAGCCAAGGGATTTAAACTCCTACTTCTCCACTTTACTCTTTCAGATATCGCTGCTTATTTCCATGTGATGATTATTTTTAATATCACACAACTGGACACCTCAGGTTTGTCATTTCTTTTTCCTTGTCAAAGAGCATGCTTCTTGCAGACGAAAGTCCTTGTTCTCACAGTGCTGCAGATAGTGCTCCTGCTGGTGATGGCGCTCTGCAAAAGAAGTCACCTTTGGTAAGCTCCCTGCTGGGGGCATGAGGATAGCAATTATAACTGATGTTTACTTAAGCCAGAAATAAGCCCATCTTCACCAGTGCCAGAGTTTGGGCTTTTTTAAAGACAACACAAATATTATCTAGAAAATATATGAACAAGGGCTGAGGGTTAACATAGCAAAATAAGGCTGATTAACAGAATTCCTCTCTACCAGCTTAGAATCTAATGAAATGAATAAAAAATCTAGATAGTAGAAATAAAGAAATATTTACCTTCAGCAGCCATGCATGGAAAAGAAAACCATCTAATGCTTAAAAAATTAGAGACCATGGCATGAAATAGAAATTTCTATAGTTGCTGAGAGTCTTTATGTCTTGGCAGAGCTGTGAATCTTAGGCGCCTTAGTAATAAACTGAGCGATCCTAAGCCTTTTCACCATCACCCCAAGTTGTGAAAAAAGCAAACTAAGCATCCTTAAATTTATCCTTAAATTCCTTCTCTTCTAACTGGTAGTGTATGTGGTTACTGGTAGAATAGTGGATACAGTGGCTGGAAAACCTGGCCAAAGGAGCAAACTCAAGACCCCACAGCTACTTTCTGAGTTGGGGAAATAACACAAAGCGCAATGATAATTGTGCCATGAGAATAGACTATACTTTATATCTAGGAGAGACGATACGTGATAAAGGACACTTTCATCAAACATGAAAAAGTATAAGTACTGCACACTCACTATTTCGGACCACCCCATTTCCCCAGACCACTCAGTCACAGAGGAATGGGCAGAACACCAAATACCTAAACAAATTGGTCCCAGATAGGTAAGAAAAAGGGAAAACTTTCAGAATTCAAGAAGTCACCGAGCTTTCCAGGAGTAAGCAAATAAAAAAAAGGGGGAGCATAGTAACCGTATAAGTAACCGTATAAGTAACCGTATTTTGCTAAGATAAAACAAGGAAGAATAGCAACAACATAGCATTTTGAAAACAAATAAACAAATTTAAAAAGAAACATAAACCAATGAACAAAAGACAAGTCTTCATAAATATTACATTTAGAACAAATATTACTATATGAATTTAACAAACCAAAGTCTAAAAGACATGCAGATAAACTAACAACAAAATATGTAAAAATATATTGAAAACCTGATGAAGAAAACAATGTCATTACTGAATTAACACATAAATTAGAATTAGCAGGAAATCAACAGAGGCAGTTGAAAACCAAATCACAACAGATTAAAAAAAAACACCTTGAGAAAATCAGAAACATGAAAAAATATTAAGCCAATTATATCATAATTGATATACTTGAAATAGAGAAAAAATAAAAAGCAACAAAGAGAAAAATATGTTTTCAAACCTTTCACAGAAGAATATTCCCCTTAAAGGAATATAGAACTAAATTGGCAGATACTAAGAATAGACAATATTTTAATAAAATATGATAGGGAACAATCACCAACAATAGGCATCAGGTTTAAGTAATTGAACTTCAAGTACAAAGGAAGCTTTCTTTGTGCATTTGAGCAGAAAAAGCAAATTATTCACAAGGCAGATGTAACCAAGCTGGCTTTAGACTTCTCTCCATGGGAACTTCAAGACAGTGAGACAATCTGTCTCCAAAAATCTAAGGGAAATAAATTGTATAGTAAGGATGTTATACGTACATTAATCAATCAAATCAATGGAAAACATTTTATATATTTTCATTTCTAATTTAGACTATTAGCACCTATAAAATGAAAACCCTGAGTGATTACAGTAGGTGCATAGCACATTAAATGTACAAATATTTACTGAAATTTTAAAAGAAATTGTGAAGTGTTGGTAAGTTTCTATTATCAGATAACTTTTAATCAGACAGGAAAAATACATACTGAAATAAATTGTGTCATAAAATGAACTCCAAATGCCATGGTAGCTTTAGGACAAGGATCTTGATTTACTTGGTTAGCCTGACAGTTCTGGAGAGAAGTGGTTTTTAAGTGTAAAAAATGGAGGATGAGTAAAACCTGAAAACAGAATGATGGAGAGAAGGTAGTTCAAGCTATGGGACCAGCACAAGCAAAGACATGCAGTGGACAAGTTGCCTGGCCCACTTTAGATAGTGTAGGTCATGCCAGGGAGGCAGAAATGACAGTGAAGGGAGAAGGAGGTAGCCGAGGAGAGGGTGGACACAAATGTGTAAAAGCCTGTGCACTCCTTATACGTCATCTCCTAAGCAGCATAAACCACAGACACCTTTAGAAATAATGAGTGTATTTCGGGTGCCTAGTTTATAATCCACTATAAAGGGTTTACATACTTGTAGCTATAGCTTTTGTAACAGCAGTGTCTTAAATACAGGTCCTTCTATTGCCCCCAAGATTTATTTTTTCCTTCTTTAAAGAGACAGATGTAAAAAAAGAACTTTCAAAAAATATCCTGAAATCATTTTAGCAGTGATAGATATTGATTAAATGTCTACCATGTGTGATCTCGTGGTTTTGGAGTAGGATCAGTAAATACGCTGCACTATTTCTGTATTACCATCCTATATTATAACCATTATTGTTTAGCAGTAGTAAAACCTTAAGTTTTTTAAATAAAAATATTACCAGGATGAGTCAGGTAAGGGAATCAATACATTGGTTTAGACAGATTGTCAAATGGTTTGACACCATAAGGCTGTCTCAGAAACCAAGAAAATTTAATTATACTAAACATCATATTTCTGTTTTTTCCATTAATTTTTATTAGATTCAGCTTAGTACTTGGTTGTACTGTGTGTTTATGTTTGTACATCAGTTGAACCTTAATTAATTAATTAATTATTTTAACTTGACTTTTGTATGTCTCCATCCACTCCCTCCTTGCTCCCCTCCCCCCAGCCCCGGCCGCCCTTCCCTCTGGCCATCACCACGCTGTTGTCTCTGTCTATGGGTCACACATGTTTTTCCACTGATTCCTTCACCTCTTTTCATCCAATCCCCTACTCCCCCCACCCCTCCTACAGCTGCCAGTCTGTTCCATATATCCGGGCTTCTGTTTCTATTTCGTTTGTCAGTTCATTTTGCTCATTAGATTCTACATATGACTGAGATCATATGGTATGTATCTTGCTCTGACTGGCTTATTTCACTTAGCATAGTACTTTCCAGGTCCATCCATGCTGTCACAAATGATACAATTTCCTTCTTTTTTTATGGCCAAATAGTATTTCATTATGTAAATGTACCACAGCTTTTTCATCCATTCATCTACTGATGGGCATTTGTCTCCATTTTTAACTTCATTAGGAGGATGACACATCATGGCATTGCCAGACAGCGCTGTGCTTCCTCAGACTCAGTGGATTAGGTAAATGTGACCTGGGGTGCTAATTATGCAATGATGATGTGGACACTTCAAGATGAATTCCCTTAATAAGAGTAGAAGTTTTGAAAAATAGATTTCTTCAAAAAATGCCCTTAGTCCAAACTACATTTTCTCATTTTAGGTTTTATATAAAATGAATATAAGTCTACAGCATATAGAGCAGTAGTCACCCCTTACCCACAGTTTCACTTACCTGAGGTCAGTTGTGACCCAAAAGTATTAAAGGGAAAATTCCAGAAATAAACAATTCATCTGTTTTAAATTATGTGTCATTCGAGTAGTATGATAAAACCTTGAGCTCTCCTACTCCATCCTGCCTGGGAGGCGAATTACCTCTTTGTCCCATGTCTCCTTGCTCTATCGCTTGTCACCCATTAGTCACTTAGTGGCCATCTAGGTTATCAGATCAACTGTCATAGCGCTTGTGTCCAAGTAACACAGATTTTACTTAATAATGGCCCAAAGGTGCAAGAGTAGTGATGCTGGCTATCCAGTATGGCAAAGAAAAGTCGCAAAAGTGTTTCCTTTAAGTGAAAAGGTGAAAGCTGTCAACTTCAAATGGAAAAAAAAAAAAAAAAGCATGTCTTCTGATGTTGCTAAGCTCTACAGTAAGAATGAATCTTCTACTCATGACATTGTGAAGAAGGAAAAGAAAGTTGTGCTATTTTTGCTGTTGCACCTGGAAAACAAAAGTTATGGTCACAGTGAAGACAAGTTCTTAGTTCAGATGGAAAAGACATGAACAGGAAATGTGTTCATGTGACAGCAACCTGTTGCACTGGAAAGCGCAGATCTTATAGGAAGACTTCAGCAAAGGATGCTCTGAAATGAACGACCATAGTCCACATAACTTACATTACAGCATATTGCCATAGGTGTTCTATTTAATTATTGTTGCTGTTAGTCTCTTACTGTGTCTAACTTATAAATTAAACTTTATCATACAGATGTAAGTGAAGGAAAAAAAAAAACAGTACAGTTGACCCTGAACAATGAGGGGGGTTGGAAGTACCTACTCCCTGCACAGTGGAAAATCCACATATAACTGCAGTAGTTTCTCCACATACAAGCATTCCCAACTGTGGAGTGGCTCCTTGAACAGAATGAGTTGGACTTGTGCATCCAACAGCTGACTACGTTCTCCAGTTGGATATGCCTAAATGAAACTCAACTCTGCCCACCAAGGGTACAGGCAATAGATCCAGATGACCTGAATTCGTAGCCCAAATCAGAAGACGGTCTAGCACCTAATCAACTCTCAGTTAATGCTAATTATTATTATTCGTTACTGCTCCGAGTAGTTGGAATTTTAATACAAACTTCCAGTTTCTCTTCACTAAGAAACTGAGGAAAATCTACAGCATATGTAACTAAGAAAAGTTCTCCACTGCTACCTAAATGCCTCTTGTTATTTTGCAGATATTCATTAGGTTTTTTTTAAGAGGCTCCCTGTTTTTGCTTTAACACCATTCAGTCTGCATGCTACTTGCTTGTTGTACAAGACACTACTATTCTCAGATTTCTCATTCATTGTCTGCTATTATCTAAAGTCCAGAGTAAGCACACATACCAGGGTATTGCCAACGAACATTTGCTCTTACTTAATAGTGTTCTATACTCTGAAATTTGAGAAACCCTATACTTGATAACTATCCAAAGATTCTGGCTGTCACGGCCCTAGGTTTCACGAGTCTTCTCTGGGCTTCATCTCTACTCTCTGAGCATAGCAGCTACTCCAACTCTTTATGATGAAGAATAGGATTTTACTTTCTCCTAATCCAACACAAACTGACTCAAAAAAAAACAATAAAATAATCATTTGAAAAATGATTACACACTTGTTTGTCATGATGTCAGGCTGCTACAACAGTTTGGAAATGAGTACTGTTGACTTCTGTACTCACCCCACTAAAGACCAGTAAAAACAATAAGTGGGTGAGGACCACTTGCAGGCCACAATAGCAGTGCCCTACAGATTCCACATAGGGCGTGGAGTCACTGAAAACAGGGGGTAAAAAGGGATTGTCCCTAAATATAAGGGTCATTTGGGTTTCTAGAGTGACCTGAGGAATAAATTCCTCCCTGTTCAGGACCCTTAAATCTATGTTTTACAGAGTCTAGGTTTGGGGACTAAGGACCACACCTCTTCAGAAATGCTTTTGAAAGTGCATACACTGACCACTACATTTGTATGTTCATTTATCACTTTAAAAAATAGTTTTTGAACAGATAAGCTGTTCCAGGAACTATTCTAGCTACTGAAGATATAGCCCCGAGCAAGACAAAACTCTTTGCTCTTCAATATTTACATCCTAATAAGATAAATTAGAAAACACACACACAAATAAACAAGCAAAAGCTAATTTGAACAGTGATTGGTATTATGCAGACAATTAAAACAATGTGATTTGATAGATAGTGACAGAGTAGCTTTTCTTTGGGCAGCCAAGACAGCTCTAAAATGTCAGTGATAAAGAAGAATGATATGTCATTAGGAAAACGCATGCTTGGGATAGGAAGAAAAAAAAGAAGTGGACAATTCTCAATGTACTAATGACCTTGGGGAGGTACGGGAGCAGAAAGAAAGTCTTTGTGGCTAAACCGTTGTAGTTAATAAGGACACTCATAAAAATAAAATAAAATAAAATAAAATCATAGAAGTAATCAAGGGACAAATAACATAGGGTTTTTTTTTTAATTTTACTGTTGTTCAATTACAGTTGTCCCCATCTCCCTCTATTACTCTCTCCTGCCATGCATATAGGGTTCTATATGCCAGTAAAAGGAAAGTGGATATTACTCAAAATCAACAGAAATACTTTGGAAGGTTTGAATGCTCTGACATGTTTTTAGGATGTCACCACGGTACGTGTGAAGACAAAGGGAGGCAGTTTAGCCAGGGTGAAAGCAGTGCATTCCGAACAAGCCTCGGTTTTCCATGGAGATATTGACAATGGCACATAAGAAAGATATTTGGGATACGGTTTGGAGATAGATCTGTATCTCGTGGGAAAGAAGGTGAAGATGGTTGAACAAAATAGTCCCAAACATCTGCTTCAAGAAGAATGAAACCACTAAATTTCCAAATAGATGTGGATTGGGAAATGGACAAAATAGTGCTTTTAGTTCATACAATGAGCAAATAGGTCATTGAAACAACTGAATTCTCAATAACTGTGTAATGTGGTAATTCATTAACACTACCAGTTTAGGGGAAGAAAAATATACCCACAACAGAGGAAGATTATACCAGTGAAAAAGCACAGGCTCTGCTCAACACTTTGCCCAAACGTATCGCTCCCCAAGCCCCTTGAGGTATTTGCTATATGTCGCAATTCTTCTAACTTAATTTCTGAGTTGTATCCTCATGATCTGACTGCTGAAAACGAGTTCATGTCCATTCATTTTACCACTATAATAATCACTCACTTTATTAAAAACTGTAGCAGATATCTCTACTACCCAGGCCACATGCCCCAGAACCTGCCTCTGATTTCAGCTGTGACAAAAATGGGCTGTTGCCTTAAGCAGCTCAGATTCATGGGGCCCTCACAGCGTTTAGCCTCAGCCATTTGCCCAGAATCTTTTGCCTTTTGTCTTGGAAGTTCTCCTTAAGAAGAGCCAACCAGTGAAGAATGGAAACCCTCAGTCAACCAATGGAGAAGACTGGATGAATGTGCCAGCCTTCTGCCCTTGAAGTCACCCACTCTGAAAAACATACTCTTTGCTCCGTAGGCAGTCCAAGCCAAGCCAAATCCCTAACGCCCACAGTGGTAGACGTTATCATGCTTCCTTGTATTAGGGTTTCTTTCTTCCTTCTCATTGTCCTCCATTTTTCCTCTGAATCGATCTCCCAGATAAGCTACCTGAACACAAGTCCAGCTTGGGGACCTATGTGGGGAAAGTCCTAAAATAAGACAACTAACTATATTTGATTTAAAAAAATCTATAAAATATTTTATTTTTATTTTCTCTAATTCTCACCACAACCTAAAAGTCATCTTATCTTTCCTGTCATTTAAGAAAATTAGGATTCTAAGAAGTGAAGTAACTTGACCAAGGCCTTATAGCTAGGAGACAATGAGGACAGTTTTCCAAATACATGTGTCTGACTGCAGTATGGTGTGGTCGTTGCTTTACACTCCAGTGATGTTACAAGATAAATTTCATTTGCTTTTGGCTTGGTATGCTGGAAACATCTTTCCTCTTCTGGTCTTGCTCTTGGCGTTATCTCTGGTGTTCACCCTTGATTTGTTCTTCCCTGGGATGTCTCCCCCCACCTCCGTTTAGGAAGGCTCCTATATCCCCAGAGAAGCCTCCTTCCCTCCGACATGAGCCAGTTTAAATTCCAGGGCCACCAGTGCTTAGGGACTGGAAAGAGCCTACCTTTACTGGCAATAGTCTCCAGGAAAGCCTGATGATGCCTGGTTTGCATTTTTGGCTCTAGTGAGCAGCAAATTCCTGGTCCTGGAAAGATCATGGGCAATTTTTTCTCTCTCTTTAGATGTTTTCCTAAATTTAAATTTAAGATATGAATTATTTTAGTTCATTATACTGACTTAATACTGTCGAGATATTATCATTTCAGAAACCCTCAGTGAGTATAACATTATGAATTCACACTCATAGTGTTTCTTTCTCTGGATATAATAAAAAAATAGGCACTGTGGAATGTAAAATTCATTAAGTACTGCCTGATGGTTAACTTAAATTAGGTGCATTTTTTATCAGTTTGGGCTATGAAATCATATTTTGTTAATTTTCATGAACTAAATAAGTTTCTGCTCTCAAATGTGTACCTAGGGGCAGCTACAATTTATTGAGTCCTTACTATTTATTAGATGCTTTTCATGCATATCCAGGGAATTGTAGATTGGCTAAACCAATGCCCAACATCCATTCCTAAACTCATCTTCCTACGTCCACTATAGAAGCTAGAAATATAAGCACATTCTTATCCTCTTTTGCATGTGATATTATTCTGGCCAAGTTACCTAAATGGACATTTACTGGTGAGGAGATTTTAGAAAGGTTTTTGCCATTCCTGATGAAAAGGATGAAGACTGGCATGACCAACCATCACCCCTTTTCCCTGTTTTCAATATGATTTGATGTCTTGAGCTGCAGCAGCTATTTTGTTCCCATGAGGAAAAGACCAAAAGGATCACAATTACTTTGATTGACAAAAGAGTTATAAAACACTTCTTATACTTTTAAGACAGTGTAAGGCACTATAGGGAACATAAAGTCAGTGTTAGCATGACTCTTGCCCTAGAAACACTTATAATGTATTTGTAGAAATATAGAAAATAAAATAGGAAGGAGAGTGTGGTCAAAACTTTACAATAATTGGGAGCCATAATAGCTTCCAAAGACAGTCATAGTTCCCCAAGGCGATGATTCAAAGATCTCTCCAGTACAAAGCATAGAAAGCTGGTCTTATAATGGTGTTGGCATTGGGTCTCACTGATAGGTGTGCTGATTCAGGGGGCCATCTTTCCCATCATTACCCTCTCCTGCTCAGGAAGAGATCTTTTGACCAAATCCCACCATCCAGGGGACAGCCCAAACAGACAGCCTGCACATTTCAGAGCAATACCATGGGGCCATGAAAAGGAGGGCGTCAGAATTTAAGGAACAAAAAACACTGTCATTCTCTCTAATTGCTGAAAGCTCAGAGAGGAACAATATTTTCATCCAAATTGTCTGGCTTTCATTGTACATATTAGAGCCAGACATGTAGTAAACCAGATGCAATTTGAGAGTTGTGGAATTTCTTTCTCAGCCAAGTGAGAAACTGAATTAATAGACTTTTTGCTTTTACTTTTGTTGAAATGAGAAAGCTGAAGATTTTCCAACATACTCCTACCAGATGGCATGCTCCATTGCCTACACTTCTGCTCCCTGCTATGGGTCTCCTCCAACTTGGTCTCCCCAAAGGTGAAGGGAAAAAGACATATCTGCCTATTTGTATGGTAATAAAAGCAGGAGAGAGAATAGCAGCCTGCCTACCTCCAGCTATGGCTCAACTTCACCTAATGGTGCAATTCTTTCAGACTCTGTTAAGATAAGATATGTCTTCTTGAAATATAAAAACAAGGCATATTAATCAATTTTGGAATGACAAAATGAATAGATATTTGCTGGCTAATGACCTAAGTATAAGAGAATGTGCTGATAAGTGAGACCCATGAGTGACGATAGCAAAGGACTTAATATGTTGATCAAAACCAACTGAACACATTCATCACTCTAAAGACAGTGTTTCAATTGGAGGAATCAATTTGTTGCTCATATTTTCATATGGGATCTCTTAAAATTTTTTGGTGTCCCACAGAACAAGGACATATGAGATTGATCATCTTCAGAGTTATTAAAATAGCTAAATCAAAAAAGAGTAGTATTAAAAGTTATATTTAGGTCAGTCAAAATTTAAAATCTCACATTTTACAGTTTACATAAGTGGTCCAGAAAAGTGAGAAATTTCATAGTAACTTAGGAAAGAGAACATTTATTTAATGAATTGAAACTGAATTCTAATCTCTCCCAGATAACTGATCATTACAAGTAGCATATTTCTAGTAACCTCCACAAAAATACCAGTGAATACCATAGGGATAGTTTTCAGAATAGCTGGGTTATTTTTTTCAGGATGGCACAAGTCTGTTAACCCCAGCTTTGACCCACGTTTTATATCTGTTGCTGGAAAAGCAAGTGATCATATACTTACCCGTGTAGAAACTGACATCAGTGACATAGAACCAAATTTACAATTTTCTACCTGTGCCCACATTGATTTCAATGGCTGGAGAACACCTATAATATATTTCACTTTGCCATGAAGTGTGCACACAGACATCAGCCTTCCAAGGGAAATTGCTGGAGACAATAATTCTTGAAACATAAGGAATACTTAGTCCAGTAGTTTGTAAGTTATGCTCATGTACATCCTCTCTTTTGAGCTCACGACACCTCTTTCCATTTCAGGTCCGTGCATAACTTTCTCAGCTGTCAAAGTCCACGGAGGGTGTTTGTTGTTGGTCCTTGCTCGTGGCTGTGATAGGACTGGGAAAGCACGTTCTGATTCCTTCATGACCCTGGCAGAGTGTCCGTTTACAAGTATCCTTCCCCATTAATGCATACGATAGAAGGCAATGAATCCACAGAAAGGTATTTAGAGGTAAGTCAGGATAAAGGGATAGGTTCTGGAAGTCACAAGAAGAAACAAAATCTACATTTCTCCACAACAGTGCAGAATTAGAACTCCCCTCCCTCCCCACCCCACCCCAACCCTGTCTTCTTGTCATTGTCCTTTGGCTATTTCCATCCCTCCACACCTCTGAACATTCCCCCAATGGATATTTTCATCTACCAGTTATGTCTTGACATCCTTGTATGAGTCTCTCTCTCTCTTTCTCTCTCTGTCTCTCTCTCTCTCTCAAAATGTATTTTATAAAATTTCAAAAACTCATTTCAGGTTCTGATTGGCTATGTCAAAAATATCACATTTATCAAGTGAGTGGTCTGAGTGGTCTCTTATTGTTCTATAATATTCCCTTGACTGTAATTCTTTCATATGTTGTTCTCTGCCTTTCCAACATGCCTTATCACACCTACTAGTGTTTTAGAGAGCTCATCTTGCAGCCATGTCATATTGTTAATATTAACATTGTATGTGTTAAGCTTTTTTATTTGGAAGGTGATTCAAGGCTTACTTTTTACTACAGTCGTGATTTACTTCTTCCAATAATTTCTCAACATGGATATTAAATAAAAGTTAATTTATATTTACTTTGTGCTGTGGGAGTATCAATAAGTTGCAGCAATATTTACTGGACAAATTGAAGGTTAGGTGGTAAACTACATGAGAAATTGAAACATAGTGATTTATAGCTTGAGGCAAGTGTGCTGACGCCATCAAACACAGCTCCCTTATTTAGAAATAAAAAGCTGAAGCTATCCCATCCCACACGAGCTCTGTAAGTAACCGTTCTACCTATTGGTCTTTATAAATAAATTATATAAAGTGATGAGGTTTTTAAAAATATTCTTTCCATCTTCTCATAGGTCTTAACTGTTTTTTACTAGCTCACTGAAGACAGAAATTACCACTGCACTCCTCTGTCACGGTCAGGGAGTCCAGCCATTTCCTTTTGCCAAAACTCCTTTCCATGTTCCCACATTCAGTGCATCGTATATCAGGTCAATGTTCTCCGTGGATGCTGTTGCCTGCTTATTTCTGACAACCAAAAGGATAACAAATTAACCTCATCTGGACAAAACTGCAACAAAAAAGAATCTTTTAAAATGAATAAAAGAAACTGTTAGTGTTTTGTAGATATGATTATTCCAACTCCTGCTTGTGTATATCAACTATGATGAAAGCCGTCTTGTAAAATATTCTGAGTCATCCACCCTGTTCTAGGATTGTGCAATAGCTTTTCTCCTCCTTTTGGCTTTTCCAATCAACAGAAGGAAAATCTCTCACTCTCCAGCATGCTTGGCTATTAAGCTTTTAATATACTGCCAAAAAAAAAAAATCTTGTCAAACAAATAACCAGACAAACCACAGAAAGCAAATTCTAGAATGATGAAGTAAATTCTGATCATGCTAATAGGTACTATTGAACGTTTGTGTGTGTGTGTGTGTGAAATATTGCATGCTTAGTGAGCCTGAAGTAGTTTATGAGTTATTTAAATATTTTTCCCAAATCTAAGTCATGCCTTATACAATTCCAGAAACTTCCATTCATTTCCCCACATAGACACCCTCATGAACGAGGGCCCTGCTGATTGTAGAATAAATGCTTCGATTTTATTTCCTTTAATTTCTGCTCAAGAAGGAGAAGATCTTTGTTTTTCTTCATTTTTGTTCTGTTATGCATAGTGTAGAAAGGCAAAGGACAAATACACACACACACACACAAGCAGAAAAGGAAGGGCAGGGACAAGGAGGAAGAAAAGAGAAAGAAAATGAGGTAGAGGAGGAGGAGCAGGTCATGGGTGAGAAGGAAGAAGGAGGAGAAGAAACTATTCACTATATAAAAGTTATTTTATTTTATAATAATCAGAGAAATTCACACATCAGAGGAGAGTAAAATTAACATTTATAATACAGCAAATTGATAAAGTTCCTCACTAATTTTTTTTAAATTTTAGCTTTATTGAGGCATAATTGACATGATATTTTAGGATATTTAAGTTATACATCATGGTGATTTGATATAGGTATATGTTGTGAAAGCATCTTGCTCATGTAGTTAATTAACACATCCATCAACTCGCCAATATTAATTTCTTTATTTAGTTAACTAATTAATTTTTGGTGAGAATACATATGTTCTATTTGCCAGCCAATTTCAATTATATGATACAGTGTTATCAGCTAGAATCACCATGTGTTACATTAGACCTTCAGACTGTATTCATCTTAAACCTAAAAGTTTGTACTATTTTACCAATGTCCTCCTATTCCCCTATAGCCAGCCTCTTGTTAACAACTTACTACTCTATTCCAATGATTTTAACTGCTTGGCTTTTTTGTTTGTTTTTCAGATTCCACATAGAAGTGATCCCAAGAACTGTCTTGTCTTTCTCTGTCTTGTCTTATTTTATTAGTGTAGTGTCCCCAAGGCCCATCCATGTTGTTCTAAGTGGCAGGATTTCTGTCTTCCTCATGGCTGCATAACCTTCCATCTTTACCCATTCATTCATTGACAGACTCCTGGGTTGGCTCTACATCTTGGTTACTGGGAATAACGGTGCAATGGACACGGCCATGCAGCTACCTCTGCTATACCCTGTATTCATTTCCTCTAGACATGTACTGAGAAGTGGGATTGCTGGAGCACATAGTAGTTTCGGTAGTATGACTGTATGGATTTATTTATTTAGTTATTCTAAACCACAGTAATGAACTTGCTGCAGTTCTGAAGGCTAGGAAGTCCAAGATCAAGGAGCCAGCCCTTGGTGTCTGGAAAGAGCCCATTCCTGGTTCATGGATGGCTGGCTTTTTGCTACGTCCTCACATGGTAGAAGGGACAAAGGAGCTCTCTGGGACCTCTTTTTCTTCTCTTTCCTTTTCTTTTTTTTTTTTTTTTTTTTTTTTTTTTTTTTTTTTTTTTTTTTTTTTTTTTTTTTTTTTTTTTTTTTTTACTTTTTTTTTACATTCTTATTTTTATTGTATTTTTTCCATTACAATTTATTTCTGTGAAGTGCTTCTTCAAATTTCAGCTCTGTTGTGTTGTCTGCCTTTCATGCATTTACATATGTTACTATTTGTTCTATATCACAGATATTAATTCTAGCATACAAAATGCTTTTGCTAGAAGAAATCTTAATATTTTAATATATTCATATCAGAACTTTATAATGAATTCCTCAGATTTCTGTAACATTTCTCATTTTAATATCAATGATCATCCTTGGTATTTCAGAAATCTAGTTTTCCAGTCTGAAATTATTTTCTATAATGTTCCTGTAAAAATCCTCTATTTTTAAAAAATATTTTCTTTCACCTTTTCTAAAGAGCTCTTTACTTGTCCTCATCTGTAGATGATCAACCAATCCATCTACACATATCTGGGCTCCTCCAAATTCTATTCTTGAGTCTCATCTAGAGATGGATTCTTCTTTATTTTTCCCATTTTCTGTTCATAAGCAGTAAAGGAAAACTAATATTTTTGTATCTGCTCATTGCATGTCAGTCCTAATATATATATATAGATATAGATGATATAGGTGTAGATGTAGATATACACTTATCGATATGTAAATATTCAGGGAATGATGTGGTGATGTGGTAGAACATAGAACAGAACACATTTAATAGACGACAAACTGAAACTCGGGTCTCGTCGGTGTCCTGCCCAAGGAAAGAATGGCTGTAATGATGGTAAAGCCAAAGTCCAATGCCAGTCTTTCTGCCTAATGCCAGTACTTGTGCTTCTCCACTGCCCTGTCCCACTGAGAGGTACTCTCCTGAGCCCTTTAGTCTGTTTATTTACATATAGAGCATAATCTCGAGGGCTGGTCTGCCGAAGTGCTTGGAGAAGTGGGTCTAGTGGTGGCATGTCCTAACTCTGAAAACCTACGAGTGGGACCACATTAAAAAAAAAGTCTTTGCAGATATAATTAAATTAAGGACTGTAAGATGAGATCCTCCTCTATTAACTGGTGGGCCCTAAATCCAATGACAAGTATTCTTGTAAGAGACAGAAGAAAACTCCCAGACAGAAGAGAAAGAGGTCATAGATGGCACAGCCGAAATCGAGGCGACGCAGACACAAAGCAAGCCCACAGCCACCAAGAGCCGCTGAAAGCAGGAGGAGGCAAACAGCAGTAATGGCAATGACCTTCCCAAGGGCCTGCGGAGGGCTCACAGCTCTGCTGAGGCACTGATTTCAGACTTCTACCCTCCTGAGCTTGAGGGAGGACTCTCTGAGTTTTCTAAGTCACCAGTTTGTAGTCATTTCTCACAGCAGCCTAGGAAACTATTACACCTGGAGTTGCCATCTATTTCACGACTTTTTTTTATTTTGCCATGTAACCTAGTGCAAAATATTAGAGCTCTCTGGGTATCTGTTTCATATCTATAAAATGAGGCTGAAGAAGCAATCTGGTTGTTTTAATAATTAAATGAGTAAATAAATTCTAAGTGCTTAAATATTGTATGGTGCCTAAGTCCTCAATAAATCTTACCTAATTTTATTGTTGATGCATTACCTTGCCAACCAAATTTTAAACACTTAAATCAGGAATTAAAGTATATTTATCTTTATGTTCTGACAGAAGAGTCTAACACTGTTCTTATTCAAAATATTTACCAACTTTAAGTAGGAAATAGCTATGATTTGCCAAACAATTAAACCGCTGCTCCAAAGCAATTCTGGAGATTTAGGTTATTAAGAAAATAGCCATTATCTGAAATTAAAACACACCTCAGTCATTACTAAAATTTTAAGAAAACATCTTCCTGGTAATTCAATAATACAGTACTTCTTAGAACATATATGAAGTTCAATGTAAAGGAGGCTTTAAAATTTCACCAAATGGAAAAACTTTTTGAAATTATATTTTTGGAAAATAGCTAAAAATTAAATATGGTTGCCTTTCACTAATTGCTTCAATTCTCCCAAGATAATCGCTCTTTGGCAAACCAATTTCAACATTATTCAACCACATTACTTCTCAGATACTCACGAAATAAGTGGGTGTGGCTGTCCTTTATTCTGAGTGAACCTGAGACCAAGACTTTTTCTCCCAGACCTGTCAGAAGCAGCCCTTGTTGGAGGGCCGGTTACCAGAGCACAGATGACGTCATCTGTGCATCTTGGCTGGCCCTTCCACAGTAGAAGTCTTGGCCGTGTTGCTCTGGCTAGAGTTTCTTGTTTCACCTATTAAGGTACTTCATTACCAGCAAGCCTGCCACTGTATTTCTGGGCTCCCCACCCAAGGAGCTTGTGTGCAAAGCCTTCTTGGGATGCAGACAAGAAGCATGGAAAAGAACTGTATCTGACAGGAATCTACCAGCCTGGACAAGGGGAGCTGCCTAACTGGATGAGTGATCTTTCTGGTAAGTTTTTCAGCAAAACCAAATGACATGGATAACTATTTCAAGAACGCATCATTGCCCCTATTTTACATTAACCACACCAGAGATAGTATCACAGGTATCAAGAAGATATGAAGGGCATACCTACTACAGGGTTAAACGAGCATGCATGGACACAGAGGCTCTGAGTTCAAAATTTGGCCCTATCATTAGTTGTGAGAATGTGGGCAAATTACTTGATCTCTTTGCTATTCTTTTACTTTGCATGTAAAGTGGGTTAATAAAAAGACAAAAAAATATACATTTACAATAAAAATTTGATGAGTTGAGGAACATATGATTCACAAATGAGTAGTCAGTAAATAACAGCTAATACTTTGGTAAATATTCATCTTGACGGAAAGCTTAAAAGACATGGAGTTTTTGTTTTTAGGCTCCAGAACAAGTAAAGTTGTCCTTTTAAGGAATGATTTCCTAAACTTTTTCAAAATAGTTTGTTTTAACATAGGTACAGTCAGAGCTCATGGAGAGGAGTAACTAAGAAGGTAAAGAAATATTACTGCTTTCTCTAATGAATATTGGAACCGAGGGTGATGTAAAAGAAAAGAGTGAGCCTTGTCATAAAGGCAAGGGTGGCGGGTACCTTCTGGGATCTTCCCGTCCTAGATGTCATCTTGGATCAACACCCTGAAGTGAGAAACTGAGTCTGCAGAACAGGCCCGAGGCCAGGTCCCCGCCTCCCGCCAGCCTTGGAGAGGAGTGCCTTAGTTTGTTCTGGCTACTTCAACAAATATTAGCATAAACTGGGCGGGGTCCAAAACAAACCTGTTTTTTACACTTTTAGAGGCTGAGAAGTTGAAGGTCAAGGTGTGGGCAGAGGACGCTACCCAGGGCCTTCCTTCTCATCTGTAGACAGCATCTTCTTGCTGTGCTCTCACAAGGTGGGAGGGGCAATGGAGCCCCCTGGGGTCCTTTTTTTATAAGGACATTCATCTCATTCATGGGGGCCCCACCTAGATGACCTAATCATCCTTCCCAAAACCCCACCTCCATGGCCCCACCATCACATGGTGGATTGGGGCCAGTGTAGGAATTTTGGGGGGTACACAAACGTTCAGTGTGGAGCCAGGAGGGAAGAAGCAGAGCAACACAGCCTCTGCAGGTGCTTTGGTAGACTCATTCTCCACAATTTACAATTTACAGTGTGGACCACTGGCTGACCTTCACCATTCAGGCACCCCTAGCACGTCAGGAAAGGCCTGTGGTATGTGGTGGATTTAATGATGAGGAAAGAGCATTGTGAGTAATGGCACTGGAAAAGCGCTTCCCAGCGTCGCAACGGGTTGGCCACACAGGAGCCTTCAGTCTGTAGAATGATAGCTTCACAAAGTCTTTTCTATGTTGCCGACGCCAAACTAATGCTTAAGAGAGAAGAGGACATTTTTGCGATTAAGAATCACTGAAATAAATGGCTCCTCTAACTGATGGGCTAAAATATATTTCAAATATACTAAGTCATGACCTCCAAGATGGAAAGCCCTTGTGCACTGATGGAAAGAAGAGACCCTGGAGTCAGACAATCCCAGGTTTGAATGCTGGCTCTGCCCAGGATGCGCTGCATGACCAGTGCTGAGCTGCATGTCCAGTGCTGAGCTGCAGTGACCTTACATGACCTCTCCGAATCTCAGTGTTCAATGCAAAGGATGATATGAGGTTTAAAGGAATCCATTGTTTAGAAGAGTGCCAAGCACATAATAACTGCTCAATGTTGATTAATATCATTGTTCTTAAAGTGGCTTTTGGCCCCTTTGTAGCCTCCACAGTAAAAGGCACACACACAACAGATGTTCAAAAAAATGTTTGATGGGAATATGGACCCAAATGCTTCACCAAATACTCTAGTATTATATTTCAAGGGCTTATTATCATGTAAATATAGGGTCCAACACAAATAACACCCCCTTTTTATTACAAAATCTTGTATTACAAAATCCTAAGTATGCAATTCTGTAACATAACAATAGCACAGTCAAGCACGCCATATGACATTTTAGGAGAAATCTTCAAATTAAAACTATAAATGATCACACCCGTAGTAGTGCCCTACCAGCCACACTCGAGTGGGCCTTCCTTCTGCCAGACCCTGCATAATGCAAGACACCTGCTCACTAAGCACACCTCTATCAATGCAGACAACCAGCAACGTGAATTTTAGTTAGGCAGAAAGGAAACTGATAAACAAAAATTAAAACAAAACCTCACAATGAGCCACTTGAAAGTTCAGAATCGATTGATCAAAAACGTATTGAGAATCGTTTCATCAAGCCAATGTACCAAGATGGTGTAGTCGTGTGGTCATCTCAGTCCCAGGAAGAGCCATCCCTTCATGGAGGCCTGGACTTCACATTGAGGGACAGGGTCAATGGAGTCGCCGTTTGCACTCTGTAAATGGGACAGAGAAATGCACGGCACAGGGAAGAAATGAACTCAGACTGCGTGCCAGTCTTGTGCTGGGAACTGCACGAGCGCTTCAGATGCTCAGTCTTGTTTTATCCTCACCACCAACCACCCTGCAAGGCAGGTATAATTATCCTTTTATTTCCTTCTTTCTCTGTCTCTCTCTTTTTTTCTTTACAGATGAGAAAATATATGCTCAAATGATTATGGGAATCTTTAAGACCAGACAACTAGGAAGTGCAGGAGCTAAAACTGGCACTCACGTTTATTTAACTACAAATATCTTGCTGTTAGCAATATTGAAAGGAAGCTATGAAGAGAGATAGGAAGGGCAGAATTTTACTACGACTCGAAATGACTTTTCGGCTTCAGTAAATCTGTGCCTACGCATGTAATGATATTTTACTAAACATGAAAATGCCATATTTAGGAGAAAGGAGAATAAAAGGATATAAATGGGAATTCACATGCATATGTTATTTTATGATTTTTAATATTACTGTCTAAGAAATTCCATCAGCTGGAATTTAAAATATGAAGGCAATTGAGAATTCCCATAAAGGTTCAGGCACAATAATTTTGAATGCCACTCAATGGTAGGTACTCCTTTGAACCTATCCTGCTATTACTTAAAATGAATTCAGCATCCAGATTGCTACCTGGCAAACCACAGTGCTAGTGTGCTCTGGTTCTCACAGGGCAGGGAGCTTATGTTGCCAAAAGTGCTTTTAAAATACAGGATAAAAATAAATTGTGGCTGAATAGGTTACCTCAAATGCATCACTTCTAAATGCAGTTATGTAAGCCATATACATATTTTAATAGTAAGCCCGCATACTGTAGAGGGTTCTAGAAAGAAAGTAGCCAACTTCTGCAGAGCAAACTTAACTTCACAGACAGCCTCCAGCTCTCAACTCAAACTAAGCATACAGTAAAATTTCACTGTGAGCTTTCTGATAAACACTGAGCTTTCGAGCTAATTTCCTTTTAGAGAGCTCATTGGAAAATTCTATGAGGAAAAATGCTGAGGTAATCTTTATGCCCCCCACCTCTGGAGTCATCACCTCGAGCGATGCCTGGCCTGTGCCCGTCTCTAACCAGGATAATTCAGCAACAGGGAAGAGGTGTGACGACAAGCCGGTGTTACGTCAGGCAGGTGGTAAGCCCCATCTTTCTGGTTCTCCTTTCCTGCCTTTGAGGAAGCAAGTAACCACTTTGGGAAGGCTCACCTGGGGAGGAAACTGATGGAGGCCCCTGGTGGGCAGATAGGAAGAAACTGAGGCCCTTACCCACAGCCTGCTGGGAACTCAGTGCTGTGAACAGGCACGTGAGCTGGGAGAAGTAAACGTTCCCCACTCAAGGTGAGGTGAGATTGCAGGCTTGGCCAACCCCCGGATTGCAGCTTTGTGGGAACTGAAGTAGAGGGCTCTACCCAGGCAAGCCAGGATTCCTGACCTACAGACACTGTGAGGGAATAAATACGTGCTGTTTTAAGCCACTGATACTGTAGTAATGCTGTTCTGCAGCAATGGATACCTATACATTGCATATGTATAGGGTCTTGATCTAGGATTTTTGATCAACAGTCATTTATTAAGCATCTACCATATGCCAAGATTCATCCCAGGGTAAACATATGGTCACTGGCCTGGAGGATGTTTATTCTTCTGGAAAAGACCAGATGTGTATAGCTCAAGCAGCAAAGAACAATACCTATTTCACAAGATTATAAGAGCAAACAAATAAGACTGTGTATGAAATTATGTAGCGATATGTCTGATACATAATGGCTATTCATGCATTTAAAGAACTTCTTTTCTTACAATTAAGTGCTGAGACTACTAGGTCTTTAGGTAAAGAGCTGAGGGCGGGGAGAGTGCTGAAAGCTGGGGGGATAGAAAGACCTGCGTTTGCAAGGAAAAGGAAAACGGTAGAGTGTATTTGGGAGTCCCAGAAGTGCTACATTTGAATAGTAGGAGGAGGAGGAGGTGGCGTCACAATAATGGTAGGAACGTAGTTTTTAAACGGTGAAGGACAAAGGATAGATAATTGAGTTTTCATTGCCTGAAGTTCTAGACCCGGAGCCAGATATAACCCTGCTAATTAGAAATCTTACTTCTTGACTCACTGCACTTAGAAGAGTTTTATTATCTTTAAAAATTTGCCAAAATGCATTCACCCAAATTAGAAAATATTCAATTAAGAAATATATCACCTGACCTATAACGTTGGGGTTATGAATTATGTCGGAAATTTCAGCTGTGGCATTTATGCGTAGCTGCTACCAGATACATTTGTGCTTAGGAAATCCATGCCAACTCATTAGTTATTAGTTATTTTCAATTATGCTTGGGAAATCTATTTCCAATTCATACTTATTACTAGTTATGCCTAATTTTGCCTGGGAAATCTGTTGCCAGTTCATTGGCTATCACAAATTGTGTCTGAAGTTTCATCTGTAGCCTTCAGCTGGAGTTGCTACCCGATACAATTATGCTAGGGAAAACTGTTGCCAAGTAAATCTTAACGCGCTGCTCCTTGCTATATTCTAATGAATTTTACTTTGCTTCTTAATTAGAATAGTTAATTTAGCCAATTAACACATGCTTAAAAGTGACAAAACATTTTATAAAATGGGAGGATTTACAGCAATGGATTTGTTATTTGAAGCGGCCATCCCAAATATCAAAGACCCACAAGATTCACTGAAATCAGACCTGTCCAAGAGAAATCAGGAAGGATTCACACACATTATCACTCAAAAGTGAAAACAAATACAAAATCCCATCACTAAAGTAATCGTGTAATTTATTATCCAAACTAGGATCCTTGGGAGAGTGAATGTGTCACTACCCAGATGAAACCCCAAGTGAATGGACAGAAGTTGGACAGTCACAAGCACACTGGGATGTACAGTCAGCTTTCACACTGTTCATCGTTAACTGTTGTTATTAGTCACGTTGTTGGCCCTCAACCATCCCTTTGTCCAGGATAAATTCCCTCCTAGTCGTAGCAGTGGTGGTCTGAAGAGCAGTGATGGAACTGTGAAAGCTGGAGATGCTTCTGATTATTGATGTTGATAGTAATATCACTAGATGCCTGTTTAGTGCTGTATACATAATAATTTTAAAGTCAACCTCACATGAGCTCATTACATGTGATAGTAGTTCTATGACCTGAGTATTCATTGAATAAATACTCACTCTGTTCTACGCTCCAGGCACTGTTGCAGTTGCTGGGTACACACTGAGCAACAAGACGAGGTTCCCACACCCTGAATTTTATATTCTGGTGCAAAGTAGAAAACAATTTCACTAGAACAAAGCTAGCCAAGTTAACACCAATATTGAAACATGTATCCAAGGCCTAGGGACATCCTTTGTTTACCAACCGAGAGAAAGAACATGTCAATCTACCAGGTATTATGCTGCTTTAGAGATAAAGAAACTACATAATCCTCAAACTCACCAAACAAAGCAGTGATTTCACTCTGTAATGTAATTGATAAACAAGCACGTGTTAAATGGGAACTGGCTCGCATTTTAGATATTGTGGAAGAGACAGCTGATTACCCAAATTCATGTTTTCATGTTCTTCCTAAGGACACAGAGAAGTGACAAGTGCAGCTGCCCCTTCAGTTAGACTTGGTCAGGTGAAATGAAACCTAGACTGTGGCAAGTGAGTAGAGTGAGGGATGATATTCTCAGACTGGATCATAAAATCGTCCCAGGCGGTGACAGTCACAGCCTTCCTCCATCCACTTCATCTAGAACCGAAATCAAGTTCAT
Source organism: Micronycteris hirsuta (assembly GCA_004026765.1). Taxonomy (NCBI): domain Eukaryota; kingdom Metazoa; phylum Chordata; class Mammalia; order Chiroptera; family Phyllostomidae; genus Micronycteris; species Micronycteris hirsuta. The sequence continues at coordinate 181,329 of PVJI01000140.1, forward strand.
CGGGCTGGGTCCGTGAAGGCCTGCATGTAACAGCCCATCAGACCAACTTGTTCCCTTGCCCCACATGGCCATGAGCCTCAGAAACTTCTATTGTGCTTCAGCTAGTATACATTTTGGAGTCTCTTTGTTACAGCAACTCACCTACCTGCAGTAAAACAGAACCTTCTGAAAACGCCTTGCTGTTATACAACCACTTCTCTCCAGTGTCTCTTACTAACAATCATGCCTCTTTTTTTTCTGAATCTAGACGGAGCTCAAAATCTTTCAAAACCCAGTGCTACAGAGAGCCAATGTCAAATGAATAGACTTATCATACAAAGTTAAACATGAGGGTCATTTATTAATTCCCACCAATTTATAGACTTGGAATTGAGCCCCGGAGGGGTAAGGATATTTGACTTATGTCACCAGAGAAGGTGGGCATGGACATCAAGAGCCAGCTGTCTGCCACGGCAGGCTGGGGAATATCATCCTGAGGGTGAATGCAGTTGATCGTTTAAAAATTCGGGATAACCTTTTCATTTAAAATCTGTTGAAATATCATCTAATTTGTATTCTGGAATCTTATTAAAACCAACTTTCCTTCTTTTCTCCTTCTTTTTTTTTTTTTTTTTTTTTTTTTTGGTCAGGGATAGGAATTAAGTCATATTTTACTAAAATTAAGGTGTTGTTTCAATAGGCCTTAAATGAATCAAGTAGAGTTTTAAATAATGGAGTGACAAGATCTAAGGTAAATTTTGTTATATGAAGTTTCTCTTAAAAAGATTGATTGTGATAAAACTTTACTACTTTACTTCTGTTACATTATTTAAACATAGATACAATAATAGTAAATCTAAGTTATAATTTAGCATAAAATAAATTTTCCATATACAATAACTCCATTATTGTTGTTGTGCTATTTTTTCCAAGAGAATATGGAGTAGTGATTAAACGAGCGGGTTTCTTTCTCACTCTACCTTCTCCGATACTGACTGTCTGATGCTGACAAGCCACATGCCCTCTGTGCTGTATTTTCTTCTACTCAAACATCAAGAAATTGAAAGAAATGCAACATACATGTATTAAAAGAATTCAATAGAAACTGTAGGTTAAGTACCTAAAACAATGTCGGATGCATAGCAACAACTCAATTAATGGTGGCTTTATTAACGTAAGGCACATGCAAAGGATTTCTTTCTTCAAAGTTATCTGCCGTAGTGGAAAAACAACAAAAACTAATTTTTGTCATGTATCTTTCATCCCAGAAAAAGAGCCAAACAAACAAGTATGGGTAGTTCTAGGATAAATTGTATCATTATGGGCTGGAGGTCACCCCATAAGTACTTATTACAGTATTACTAATGGCACTGTAGAAAAAAGAAGACCAATGAGGTTTAGGGAGTTGGAGCCACTTGTCTAAAATCACACAAGAAGTGAAGAACAAATCCAAAGGCTGTCCCTCTGACTCTGTGACGAGCACTTTTCTCTGGGACCGTCTCTCATTAAGTAATGCTGAGACATCTGCTCTCTTACCTTTCCTGTATTAATCTCTGCAGCACCATTAAGCTTCTTGGCTAAATCTGGCTAATGCCCGATTCTGGTGTCTATGAAGCTATTAACATTCTAAAGTCTCTGTGTCCCATTGGCCTGCCCTTTTCAATCCTTCTCTTCTTCCCTTTGTACCCAAGAGCTAAAAGGAGACTGCTTTGTAAAATATGGGCCTCCAGAGGAAAGTTGTTCTAAGAACATTAGGCTGCAAAACTCTTGCAAACTTTTGAAGTATATTTTGAACATGGCTGCCTCCGAAACTGAATGCATAGTATTCTGGCATTTTTCTCTCCATTTCTGAGGACATTAGAATAAAGTTCGTTTTTTCTTTTCAAATGTATGGATCCCCAAGGCCCATCCCTGATAATTAAAAATACTTAATCAAAAATCATTTTGTCAAGTAGAAAGCAATATACATGTGAATATGTAAAGCACTCACTAATGCGTTGACATGAAAATTGTGTCCTACCAGCACGTACTATGAACTTGTATTTTCAACTGGGCTACCTTAGGACAATTACAATATTACAGTTTTTGTGAAGAAATGGACATTCTCAGATAACAGATCACTGAGGTCAGTCCAAAGGCTGTGATTAAAAGGAGAAACTGAAATTCAAATTTATCTTACTTTTCCTTGTGTCTTTTTATTAGGTGACTGCATGCAATTGGAAAGGAAGATATTAATCAAAAAATAATTACCATCATTTTTCAAAGATGTTGAGAAGAAAAAAAAAGTTAAAGGTTGGCAACCCAGCATTTTGGAAACTTTGCTAAGTCTTTGAAATTCGAATGTGAACTGTAGGAAGCATGCAGGAAAAGAGCAAAATAAGCAGGTTTCATTGTATTTAATTTGGCCTCTTAAATGTAACATGATGGAACTTGTAACCTAGAAATATTTTCTTAGGTATATATTCACTAGGGAAGGTAAGCATAATTACAGCTGTTCAGACTTCATGCAAACTAAATTGGCGTTATGGACAATTAATCTTTAGAAACATTAAGATACCTCTGTAATTTCTCACTTTTGTAAAAAGTAAAAGGAAAGCAACATAAATCAAACTTCAGTTAGTAGGCCAGAATTTTACTTAATTGACAATGTAGGACAAAGCATCACTAAATTTTTATAACTTTGGGGCAACCCATAATTCACAAATCTATATAGTCCTAACATGCATAATTATCTCCTAATTCATACCTACATAAGAGAGTTAAAAAAAAAGAACCATGGTTTCAGTGGACTTGATGAATTAGAAATAAGGAGGTTAGCTTCTATGGATCTAGCAAAATCAATCAACATTTTAAATAAAAATTTCTTACTGTGTTATAATAAAAAATATTTGATCCTGGCACATATCTCCTCAAACCTTCAGAATTTCCAAAGTGACAGGAGTGTATTTTGCCACTCATTAGGTGCCCCTTGTGAGTTTATGCTAATGGGGTACCTTAGGCTGGGGTCCCTAAACAGTCTCAGGATGGGGTGATCACCAGACTAGTGATTAGAAGGTTGGGACTTTCAGCCCCGCCCGCCAAGCGTTAAGTTCTATAAAAACTCGTGAACATCAGTATTTGATAAGCTTCCAGGCTGGTAAACCAGATGCACCCACATGCCAGGAGGGTGGTGCTCCCCACACTCACCAAGGCAGAAGCTCTGGTGTTTGGAATGCTTCCATCCTCATCCTGTAGATCTCTTCATCTGGCTGTTCATTTGTATTACTTAATATTATCTGTAACAAATCAGTATTCTACTAAGTAAACTAGTTTCCAGAGTGCTGTAAACTACTCTAGGAAATTAATGGAATCCAAGGAGGGGGTCATGCGAACCTCCACCTTAGAGTCAATCATCAGAAAGATAGAAACAACAGACTTCCAACTAGCATCCGAAGTGGGTGCAGTCTTGCAGGACTGAGCCCTTAACTTACAGGATCTGACAGTACCTCCAGGTACATAGTGCCAGAAATAAGTTAAATTTGTGAGACACCTGATCAGTATCTGCTGAAAACTGGAGAATTGCTTGGTGAGGGGTAAACACAGACAAACACACACACGTATTGGACTTACCATTAAAGAAAGCAATTAAATTTTGCCTTAGAATGATTCCCAGATGGATAGGGAGTAGATGTGTAAGTAATGGGTTTGATGTGAAGCATAGCTTAAGAAATTGTCCAAGCTAAAGTAATGTGGGACAAGGACCAATAATATTTCTGACACTTTTATTGAAAGTCAGGGCTGGCTATTAGATGAGTTTCCTATAAAAGTCAGAAACATGCAGATTAGTATATGTGCCCTGACTAATTATGTGCCTCCACTTAACAGAGAGAAGCTAATTACCTTGACCATATGCTTTCTCCCCTTTTCATTGGGAGTCTCTCATATTTCCCTTTGCCCTTTTCTTGTACACTGCATTGCATTTTATTTTAATTGCCACCTTACTATCAAATGAAAGGGAAATATTGCTATAGGGATGGGTGGAAATTATAGGGTTTTCATTTCCCCAGATGGGCTGGCTCCCAGACTTAGTGGCCTTGTTTTCCAGAATGCAAGTTTGAAGGTCATGGCCCAGTTCCTAACCTGAGATCTATGGATGACACGTGGCTTGGAAAACACAACTTCTTGAAAAAGCTCTGCCGCTGTAGGAGGAGCTCTGAGTTCCTGGTTCTTTGTCTCTGTGTTTATGTCGCAGAACCTCTCTCAGCCTTGACTCATCAACGTAAGTTTTGTGGAATAAACTTCTAATGCCTCATTTAGTCATAATATCTTTTTCACCTAAATTTTAGATGAGGCTCTATTTCTTTTTTAAGACTCCCTTGCACATACCCTCAACCGCTCCCTAGACCAAGTTAGGTGCGTTCCTTCATAGAAATGCATTATGGCAGTTCATGTTCCCTTGTGGGTCTTTCCTGAGGTCATAGCCCTGCTTCCTACAGCCAGAGACACTGCCTTGTCATATTAGATCATCATTCTTTGCACAACGTCCAGCCCATGGCGGGCAAGCAGTAATCACTGGTTAAATCAATGAATGGATGAATTAATGAATACATTAAAAAACAGAAATTAATGACTTCATGACATCAATCACTCAAACAATTACAAATGGTGAACCTACTTTTCTTTTCCTGGTCATCTGAGTGCAATATTGACATTGTAGGGGCTTAGAAGTTAAGAGAGGACACCCTTCTCATTTCACAAACAATGATACGAACAATATTAACTAACATGATTGAGTACTAAGCACAGACCCATGAATAAAATTAACATGGATTAGACACAACAAACCTCTGAGACAGGCACAATTAATAGCGTCACTCTAATGACAAGAAAACTGAGATTTAGTCATGCCCTGTGTCCGAGGTTTCCCAGCCAGTGAGCAGGGAAGCCGGGATGGGTGGTGAGCCTGACACCAAAGCCACCTTTTCACCCCACGGAGTTGTGCCCCAGGCCAATGCGTCACACTCAGCCAGAGGCTGAGCGAGGCCTCAAATACTAAACCTCCCTTGCCGGCATTTTCTGTCAGTCTTCATGGAAGTGGACTCTGCACATAACTATTATGAGAACTACCCGCCCACAGGTTTGTGCAAGCAGACCAAACTTAATTCCGTGAAAGTAAAATTTGCCCTTGTCACTTGTAAGCTAATGAACGGGGGCGGGGCGGGGGGGATGCCTTCCATCCACACACTTCCTCTTGATTCTGGTCACAAAGAAACACAAAGCATCAGTGACTACAAACAATATGCAGACACCAGGTGGCTGATATGATCATGAGATTTCCACTTTAGGAGAAAAAAAGATACGATTAGCAAATGAGATTTGGTGAGTTGTTTCCAGAAAAGTAAAGTACTTGGATAATACAATAGCAAAGGACATGTTCTCAAAAGGAGAAATGAGTGTCAATGGAGAGAAATAAGTATTTATTTGCATGTGTTGCATATGTGTGTATGTAGTATGGAAACAGATAAACAGCATATATATTCCATGTAGGCATAGGTATGTCCAAACGGTGGTGAAGTGAGGCAATTGTTTATTCTTTTCCTTTGTATGAATATCACTGTGAGTATTTCTTCTATAGTCATGCACACCAGACGCCTTTGATGATGTCACGACGTGACATGACTTTTGCAGGGGGTTTTGCCTGTTTATGTAGCAAGGTCGCTCCTGTCCCCCACTGCCGGACGCTCTCCATGGAGATGGTGTCGTCACCCAAAGGGACAGATCTGTGTTCTTCTACAGTAGTCTTGGCTTCTTAAAAACCATCCGCACTGAGCTGGCAAACCAAGGCCTGTAAGCCCCGCGGTGGGTCTCACTTCCCTGCTGTATGACGCCCCTGGTGTTACACATGGTCACATTCTGCCGAGATGTTTTTATTAAGTGTCTTTTGTTCAACCACGGATAGGCGAATAGCACAAGAAGGAAAAACAAAAAACACAAACCTCCTTTCCATTTAGACTTATTAAATATTCAGGCGATTCCTCAAATACACTCGGCCTTGCTGTGACTTCATTAAAGGGCAGCTCCATCGCATCTTACAAAGCGACACAGGTATAGGGTGCTTCCTGCAGTGGCTGCCCACAGGCAAATACATTGCTGTATTCCTCACCAGCCGAAGCTCAAAAGTAGCCCAAAGTCAAGAGTATTATAGTAATCAAGGCCCCAGTTTAGACGTATGGGTAAGGATGGCAAAATCCATGTCAGTGAAAAAAGAGACCACAACTTCCTCATCAAGTGCAGGTGGAAGTAACAAGCAGCTATTTCTCGTCAAGGGATAATGGCCTTTATTTAAGAAGTCACTCCCAGAGACCCACTTCAGAAAGCCTGCATGTCCATCAAGGGGCCATGCTCAATAGAGACAGTATTGGAAATTATTAAAAATGATCTGTCAAATGCAAGATATGTCAAAAAATCTAATGTCTATCATAAAATGATAAGTGAAAAATAACAACAAAGAAATCAAGGGTACATATAAACTGTGACTGCAATTACTGAAAGTAGGAGGACATGGGGAAGAGATGAGAAAAAATAGCAAACTGTAAAAGCTGTAACATGAGTTTTATGGAGTAATTATTGTAGGCCAGGCATTCTCTAAAGCTTTTACTTTATATTTTTATATAATTAAAACTATCCCAAAATATAGATATTTGTACACATTTATAGACCAGAAAACTAAGCAAATACTAAAAAGTGAGAGTGATATACCCAATGTCATATAGTTCACTAAGAATATAAAACTAGCCCTGGCTGGTGTGGCTCAGTGGATTGAGTGCTGGCCTGTGAACCAAAAGGTTGCTGGTTCGATTCCCAGTCAGGGCACATGCCTGAGTTGAGGGCCAGGTCCCCAGTTGGGGGCTTGTGAACTGTCACGCATGGATGTTTCTCTTCCTTTCTTTCTCCCTCTCTTCCCTTCTCTCTAAAAATAAATAAAATTTTAAAAAAGAATATAAAACTATCTCCTGTTGAACTCTAGGTCCTTTGTACTCTGCTATGTTGCTTTATCATGGTAAATGATGTTTGGTTGAAAGATGAAATTATACACATTGTTGTATCCTTTATTTTTGTAATTTTATTATACTGCCTTTAAATTTTTAAAATATGTTTCAGATTGTACACTATGTTCCTCTGTGCATGCAATTTCAGCCTTAGTTTGCAGAGCTTTCTCTAACCGAAGTGGACATACATTCTGAGGCATGCTGGAGCTTGTTTTCATCAGCTTTAGCTCAGATTGTCTCTCTACTTTTATAGAATTCCACCTGAACAAAAATCCATAGTCAACAATTAGCCCAGAACCTTCAAATTTGAAAGGGAAGGTTCAGTGCACCTCTTGAGAAGGGATTTTGAATCTGCACAAGGACATGTGATATTCTTTTTTCACAAAATCTTTTATAAAAATTGATGATATATGAGGATCATTGCTCCTTAAGTTTCCATAAGTCAACTTAACTATGTTAGAAGGATTTATCTGTACAGAGAATCCAGTAAAAAAAAAACATGAAAGGTGTCAGTAATAAACCCCCTCAAAGTTGACTTCTGCATTGTTCCCCAACACACAAATTCTCTAGAGGGAACTACCTTTAATTTTGATTCTAATGAGCTTTTCATTCACTCATACATTCCAGAAATATTTCTTGTGTGCTGATGTACTGTTGGGCATCTTCTAGACCCTGGGAAAGGAAGTGATTATCATCAATAAACTGATAGAGGAGACAGTCAAGTAAACAGGTGATGGCAATTACAGAATGTGACCCTCAATAGATTAGTCTGTTGGCAAATATTATTAATATGAGCTCAAAAAAAACAGGGATGTAAACTTACAAAGCATAGTCTTGGGCTTTCCAGGCCGCTGCCTAACAGCACCAGAGTCCTGCAAAGTATTTCGTTGCTCTTTGTTATGAATTGGCCATCATTATTCATGCTCCCCCGAAATTTCAGGAAATTAATGTGAGGACAGTCCGTAAAACAAACAAGTCAATGCTTTCAGACTGAATGCTCTTGGTGCATTTCATCTTTGACTTTTGCTAAATGCCAATAATTATCTTAGCAATAAATTAATTCAACTCACCACCTCTTTTATGTAGAATAGTGCTAAATGTGCTAATGACCAAGGAGAGAAAACTAGTGGAAAGTACAAAAGATCTAAACTAATTAAGAAACTTAGACAGCTAGAATTCAAAGAGAAGTTAAGGATCATTTCATCTAATCAATTTATTCATTTCTGTAAGCCTTCACCTTCTTCGTGAGAAAAAGAAGAAAGGCCATGTGTGGGTTTATGGGTGAATGTGCTGGTGGGCCAGGTACCATGCTAGGCATTCTGTGTGCTGACGAGTTGGGGAAGATGATGGGGTGTTTGTAGCTGATGAAGCAAAGGGCAGAAACACAGATGTTTAGATACGGCCTCTATCCCCAAGGAGCTTACAGTCGAGTGTATACATTAGAAATGAGTGATGATACCGTAAGGAAGGAGGAAGGATACCACGAACTAAATAGATTGTTTGGTAGAAGTTTAAAACAGGAGAAAGAACGTCAATCTAAAAAGCCATCTTGTAAAAAGTTTTATGGATGCTATGGAATAAAAAAACTTAGTTTCAAATAACTTAAACCTACAGCCACAGTTTGGCAGAGGAGAAAGCCCAAGAAGAAAGGCTTTCTTTCTACCTTTTAATCCAGTGATTTGCCCCCAAATTATATGCGCTCCAGGGTAAAAGCAATAATGAAAATCCTTTCTTCCTTACCAAATGCCATACTCTGTAGTTAAATGTTTTTTGATTGGGAGGTAAATGCTTCTAAAGATAGCTATCAAGTTAATAATTGAACAATAAATCAAAGAGAAAAATTAGCATGTTTATGATTTCTTTGTCCTTTCAAGCTATTCCATTGACAAATATAAAAACAAATATACATCATGTTATTTCTTATTTTATAGCATTGTACATAGAACATTAATAGACAAATCATTTGAATAATGTAAACTTCATGGTTTTGTGATTTTTTTGTTTGTTTAATCTCATTTGGATGAAATATCTTTCCCATTTTTAATAGTTTTATTTTTATTCATAGTCTTACCCTGAGATGCAGAATAAACATGGATAACAATGAAAATACCAGGTAGTATAGCTATTCGATAGATGATATGGATAGGTGTGGGTGTGGTACAGCTGTATTTAATAGAGAGAGAGACAGAATAGGAGATGACATGAATATTTGCATTGTGCTTACTAAGTGCAGGGTGATTCCGCATTCATCATATGAATCAACTCCTCCGTTCTCCTAACAAGTCTATGAAATAAATGCTATTTACAGCTTGAAGAAATCAAAGGCAAGACATGTATGTGATTTTCCTCTGGCTGCAACAATGAACACCCACAAAGTGGCTTAAAACAACAGAATTTGAGTCTCTCATCATTCTGCCTCCATCTCTGCATGACCTTCCCGTGTGTGTGTGTGTGTGTGTGTGTGTGTGTGTGTATGTGTGTGTGTGTGTGAGACTCCTTCTCTCCATCGGTACCACGTCTCCCTCTGCCTCTCTCGGTGACCGCCCACAAGCAAACTCCAGGGAAACCCCATCTCTCCAGACCCTCAAGGCAGCCGTATCTGTAAAGGCCCCCATTTCCTTCTTAGGTAACAATTAGTTTCCAGGAACTAGGAACCGGTATATTGGGATGCCTTTTATTCAGCCTACTACAAAAGATTAGGTAATTTGTGAAAAGATCACAAGGTTTTTAATCTGCGGAACCTCTCAGACGCTAGTGTACAAATGCTGTAGACCAACGATTGTTTCGCTGACCACTGTCAACCACTCACGTATAAGGACGTAACACATTCCTAAGGACTGACTGTACACTAATTCTGAAGGCATGGAAGGCTTTAGTTTTATAACACATGAGATTTAAACTTCATTCATGTCATTAGAGTCTGGGATTTTTCAAGACCCACTTTTACCTCAGGGTAGCTTTTTAAAAAATTATTACTACATTTTAAAAACTTTCTTTCAAGGTTGACAGCTGGTCTGAAAAGGGTGATGGTAGTGACTGAAAAACAGGTCCTGGTGCCCACCCAGCTCAAAAACCAGGGTTCAAGTCCTGCTCTGACATGGCGGCAGAGTACCAAAAACCAGGATTTGTTTCCATTTTTTAAACTTTATCTCAAAGGCACATTTTGATTCTAATGGCAAGCTTGTTCCCCCTCTTTTTTTTTTGCTTGCTTTCTGAATAATTATTTCATATGGTTTAAAAATAGTTTCATGAATTTTTATCCATCTTATAATAATGAGAGGAATGCTTACAAAATAATGTGTTTTTTTTTACAAAGTCCAGTGAATTACACAAACAAGCCTATCAAGGTCCTGGGAGTTATTTTTGTCATTAATAGCACTTAAAATATTATCATCGGCTATTTTAGTGTTGATTTTCCCCAAGTCCAGTGAAACCACCTGAGAGACCAGATGCTTCCCTCCACCTCATGCAATCGGAGGGTACTACAAACCCTCCCGTTGAAGTTATTTAAATTCCTTAGTGACAGCAGTGCAACGGAAATTAGTCAGAGTACCAACTTCGTTCATTCATTCGGTGTAGGCAGTCTGATATTAATTATAAGTTATGGTAGAACTACCACTTTCTGGATGGATTGCATAATCAACTGAATCATAATTTGCATATGTTTAAGAATCTAGTTATGCATTTAGTTGTTCAAAATGTTAAGTTATGTGAATACTGATTATGTATAGATAAATCTATATATGTACACATGTGATCATATGACATATACATTACATGTAATATACATATGCATAGAATCTTGCGCTTTGTTATAAACATCAGTGGAGATTTGACTGCTACTCAGAGAAAACTTGTGAACACGGTACATGCTGAGTGACAGCATGAAGTCATGGAACAGGATGCACTGAGTTCAAGTGCAGGGTTTATTTTCTGGCTCTGCACCAATTACTAGCTATGAAATCTTGGCGACTTTGCTGATTCCCCTGAGATTCAATTCCTTCATCTCCAAAATAATGAGAACACTGACACTTATTTCATAGCATTGTAAATAAAATTATAAGGTATAAAAATGGTACAGTCCCCCTAATTGACAAAGGAGAAATTTGAGTTTAGGTAAGTTGCCTAGAAACATTTAAGCCAAACACTGGGACACCATCCCTTGCCTTCTAGTAGCTCCCATGCAGGTAAACAGATCTTCCTTTCTGCCCAGCTTAGAGTCACCTGAGGCAAAGTAGGAAGAATGCATTGTACTACAGAATTTGGATTCCCACTAATTCTCGTGATGAGTGACAGCAGAGGCATCCCTGAAGAACTGGGCTCTGCAACCCTGAAGTCACAGCGCCAAGATTCTTGTATGATACAGAGTCATTTGGGGACAATTTTAAGATAATGTTTATTGTTTTACCACATTATTACATGCAATGACATGTATCCTAAAGGTGATCAAAATAATTAACAAATGAGGAAACTGCACAAAAGTTGATTGAGTGCAAATACTAATCTGTGGTTATTTTGGCAGAATTTCCAATCATAATATGCCACCTTTGCTGATCAATAAGAAAAAAGTTCAACTTCTTCCTGCTCTTAAATCTCCTTCCCTTCTTCAGAAACTCATCACGGAGCCAAAACTCTGCTGGAGACATGACATGCTGAGCATCTGGCTCCCTTCATGGCTCCAGAGCCGGTTTTAGTGGCTGTGTTGGAGTCGCTGCTGGGCCTGGGTCTTTGGAGCAGGCTCCTGTTCTGATTTGTCTAGAATATCTGTCTTCCTGGAAGCTGTTTCCTTTGACTAATCTTCCATTTTCATTTTTAAACTAGGAAAAACAGAAGTTAAAATTCCTTTGGGGTATTTTCATATTCTGGAAACATAAAGCAAGTCAAATATGCTAAAATCATAATAGTCTTTATTCACTACTCTGTAGTTAAAGTTATGGAATCACAAGTGATCATGTGAAATTTTGTTTCAACAAATTTTGAGTATTTTACTATTATAACATGCCACCTTTAGATATAGATTTAATAAAAGGAACAATGCACATTTTGGGGTGTTTTATTTTATGAGCATATCATTACTTATAAAATAATGTTTTATGAATGTTATTATTACTCAGCACTATGACATCAGAAAACTTTCCATTTTTCTGTTTTCTAACAAATTATGTTCCTTACTTTTGTTATTTTTGTAATACCCGATCATCAAGATACTTATCACTTAAAAATAAGATATTTGAGAAACTTTGGGATATTAGAATAATAAAAAGTTGAATTAAGCTAATAGATTTATTTTGAATAGGTCCAATGTGGATGTGTTTTGCAGACTTTCAGAGTCAGCTAAATTATCATAGTGAAGAGATTATGTAAGTTTTGTTAAGCAGACCACTTAGAATTGTTATATGGGCAATGGGGAGGTGGACCGAATGGGCAGAACTGGAGAGTGAAACTGCAGTGTGGGACATAGTACGGGAAGAAGGGGGTCAGAGTACCAGTCATCAGACCTGTATTGATGGCATGCACAACAGAATTGGCTGGTCATTTTGCAAAGAGATTCCTTCCAGGCCCTGGGGTTGACGTGGGTTATGACAGGCCCTGAGCTTAGTCCAGGCTATGCCTGGACCAGGGCAGATTGCATTGTTGCATATTCCTTGCCCTTGGTTTGCTTGCTAGTGATTCTACCTCCCTTGCCCCCAATACTTTGACTTCCATTTTATCGAAGACTCTCTTTGTATTTATGCAATAGTTAGAAATCTATTGTAGTAAGTTGTGCAGTTTGGGGACATCATGAAGGGTACTCAAAAGTTTCTTGTGGACCTGAACATGTATGTACATGTATGTATTTGAAGAGGGTGTGTTAGAGTGGGAAGGCTCTACCTCAGGGCCCATGGAGTCACCATTTTTCTCCTCCAAGATGGACACTGATTATTTGGGATTGGGGTTTTATGACAAGGGCAAGGGTTCAATGTGGGAGGCCAGTGAGAACTTTGTCACGTATGTGGGAGATGGGGAGGGCGGATGCCAAAACCAACAAGCTCATGTGTGTGGCCCCCCTCCACACTCACATGCAACACTCACACACGCACATACACACACGACACTCACACACAAATTTTAGGACAAAGTATATAATACAGGCTCTGCTTCAGGTAGACCTGGATTCACAAGTCAGACCACAGCCAAGTTATTTAAACTCTAACAGCCCTGACCTCCTCACCTGTGAAAGGAGGATACAGGTCCTTATTTCTCAGGATTGCTTTGCAGATTCAATTAAAAAAGAAATCTGTTTAATGTTTCTAGTAGAATTCCTATCACAAAGGAAATGGCCAGTTAATGATACCTACAAATATGGTTTCAACAGTCACAGTTTTGTGTTAACTAACATAAGCTCGAACAGACACAACACATCATATATTCCCAGGAGCATTTGTGAGATCAATGAACTTTAAGGTTCCGCAGCCTCAATCAGTCTCTGAACTCACGCAGTTGCCATGGAACTTAAAACCGTTTGGCTACCAGCGAGCAGTGATGGGCCAGTTTATATTTGTCTAATATGGTCTCTCTCCCACCCCACCTGCTCTTCTGAAATGTGAACTGCCATTCCCTTTAAGAGGGAATGCAGCCCCGAATGAGGAAGTGGTGAAAGGGGGCTCTGGCCAACAGAATGGCCAGCAGAACTCTTCCATGGCCTCCAAGGGTGATACTTAACTGGCTTGGTTTGCTTTTGCTGCTGCCTCATGAATTCTGGCTTTTATGTAAAAAGCGTGGCCATCCTGAGCCCACCAGGTTGCAAGACGCCCCAGACAGATGGAAAGAGCACAGAGGATGATCCGCCATGTGGAGAAAGAGGTCAGGAGGACAAGAGACCAGATGTGAATGGAGAAGACAGTTTTGCATTGGCGCCTCCAGCTCCAGATGCCCCAGTGACACTACATGGCTGAGAGACAAACTGCCCAGCCGAGTCCTTTCGTGATTCCTGACCCATAAAATTGTGAGAAAAATGGATGGCTATGTTCAATCACCAAGACTGGAAGTGGTTTGTTACTCGGCAATAGATAAGCAAATGAATGCCATCAGCTAATTTATAAGGATAGTACCTCTAATTTTCTACCATTAGACCCAATTATATCAGCTTATCTTGTTTTTATTCTGTAATTGAAAAATACCTGTGTTAGTAGAACCTCTAGATCTTTATACTGGTGACTGAGCCAATCTACTTTTAGGATCTATGTGACTGGGAAGAAGATCCTCAAAACTACAGTGAGGAAGATGCCAGTTGATAGCAGCTGAGCTAAATTTTTGCTAGGCATTTGTCCCTACCTGAATAAACCTACATGTTTCTTTGAAGGTGACAGTCAATAGGAAAAATTCCATAGGGAAAATTGTGTAGTGTAAGGGTTACTTCCAAATTCAAGTGTCAACTCTGGGTTCCGTATTGTAATATTCTAAAATTGTATGATGCTAGATTCCAGTAGGTTTGGAGGTAAGAGTATAGATTTTGAAATTAATACACTTAGATTCAGTCTTTGACCCACCAGTAATTAACTTTTAAAATTCAAGTCACTTAAATTCTCTAAGCCTTAGTGAGTTTCCTCATTTATTAAAGTGGGCTGTCACAAAGATAAATATGTAAAATGTACAAGGGGTTACAATACATGTGTGGCATCCCTCCCCTCCCCTAAGGTAGGTCCTTGCTCTACATTCATATGGCCAGAGCTGTAACTATCATCCTCACTCACGACTCAAATGAATTAAATGAATTATTTTTCATAACTAAACCAATGAATCAACTCAATGATTGCAGGGACAAGACCTTACCCCAAGACAGCTCAGTCAGAATACTTCCTCAAAACTATGGTACATTTACACAATGGAATTCTATGCAGCAGAAAGAAAGAAGGAGCTCCTACCCTTTGCGACAGCATGGATGGAACTGGAGAGCATTATGCTAAATGAAATAAGCCAGGCTGTGAGGGACAAATACCATATGATCTCACCTTTAACTGGAACATAATCAGCAAAAGAAAAAAGCAAGCAAAACTTAACCAGAGACATTGAAATTAAGAACAATTTGGCAATAACCAGAGGGGAGAGGGGAGGGGTTAGTGAGGGTAAGGGGGAAGGGTTTTCAGGAACAACTATAAAGGACACAAGGACAAAACCAAGGGAAGGAGGAGGGGATGGCTGGGGTGGGGTGGGTAAATGCAGACAACTCTAATTGAACAACAATAAAATAATTTTTTTTAAACTTAAGAAAAAAATATATAATAAAAAATCAGTTCCAAACATATGTTCACATCAAAACCTATACATATGTTTAATGTGGCTTTATTCATAATTGCCAACACTTGGAAAAACCAAGAATGTCATTCAATAGGTGAATGGGGAAAATTATAAAAAAAAAAAACTGGCACATCAGATAATGGAATGTTATTCAGCAATAAAAATAAATGAGCTATTAAGCCATGAAATGACATTGAGAAATCTGAAATGCATATGAAGTGAGAGAAGCCAATCTGAAAAGGCTGGATACTCTATAATTCCAACTAGACAACATCCTGGAAAAGGCAGGACTATGAAAACAGTAAAGAGATAGTGATTGCCTGAGGTTTACTGGGTAGGGTGAGGAGGGAGAAATGAATAGGTGGAGCACAGAGGATTTCTAGGGCAGTGAAACTATTCTGCATGATACTTAATGACAGTTCATGTCATTATACACATTTGTGAAAACCCAGAGAATACACAACACAAAGAACGAATGTTAATGTAAATGACGATCTTTAGCGAATCTTAATACATCAACATTGGCTGATCAATTGTAACAAAGTAGTTAATGCAAATTAATATGTATCATATTAAGACAAGATAATAATAGGGGAAATGGGGAGGAGAACTTGGTGAGGGGAGTGTGGGAACACTGTTATGCTCATTTTTGTGTAGACTAAACTGGCTCTAAAAAAAGTCTAGTAAATAAAAAATAAAATTAAATCCGCCCCTCTGGTAGGCAGAGTCAAGGACTATGCTGTTGGCAGTCATTTGTCCCTCAGGAGGAGACACCAAGCTGAAAGGGCATTAACAGGACAGAGGTCCCAAAAAAGCAGTGGTGAGGGACAGAGAGAGAGACCTGGAGCGTTCAGACCCTGATTCCAGCTGTTCCTGCAGTTCAGGTTATTCCTGACCCCCTTGTACTGTCAGTGTTCAACTCTCACTTGGGTTCTGGGAGTGCGCATGCTACTGTTCCCAAATTTCCCTCTCAAATAATTAAAATTCAGTGTCTTTTACCTACAGCTAAGAGTGCAGGGCCTGCCAAGGTCCTGCGGAGTGTTGGTACCTAGTCAGCTCCGCATTAGAGAGCCCCCAGACCTCGCCATGAGGAGAGGAGCGGCATTTCTACAGCCTATGCAGTGTCAGGGAATTATCTTTCTTTAGTATTCATCTTATGTATTTTTCAAACTGTATTATTATGTATATTTTCCCTAGCTTGTTCACCTCATTAATGTCACTTCAACCTTAATATTCAGAAAAAATGGTAACCCCAAAACAGTGTTTTCATTTCTAAAGAATACTTTGAAATGCTTACATGTGTAAGTAAATAAAACCAGAATCCATTCTTCCTACACAAAAAAGTAATTTTAAAATATACTTTACAAAAATAATGTGTAAGGAATGTCCAACCACAATACATGTGTTTTGAGAAAATGCTGAAGAAGCTGCCTTGAGATGAATAATGGTTAAAAATTGAATAGGATATCATAGCCTCTTCAAAGTACTTCACTGTCTTCACACAAATGTGCTTCTTTGCTTCTCACAACAGGGCTTTGCTCCTCTTCCCTTCTGCTCGTGAACGAAGGGAAGCTCGGAAAGGTACGTGACTCGAGCACCCTGAAGCCAGACCCCAGAGCTGAGCTGAGGGTTGCTGGAAGTCGACCCTCCACACTCCACCCTCACGTTCAGCACACAACCTACTGGCTCGCAATGGTGCTCACACATTCATGCATTCAGCGAGAAGCTGTGGGACACGTAGTATAGGACAGATGCTAGGCCTCTGCTGTAAAGCGGAAAACCTTATTCTGTTCATCACAGTCTTTTTGATCTAATGAAGAAATGAATGACACTAACAAGTAATCATTTTTTAAAATATATCATAATAACAGTTTCTCCAAAAATTCAACATAGAATTACCACGTGATCTAGAAATGCCACTTCCAGGTACACAGCCTCTCTCTCCAAGGTTGCGGGGAGAGGGTAAAGAGAATTAGTGTTTGGAGTGAGTGGGGTTTCAGTTGGGAAAAATGAAATCTAAAGAACGGTTGCACAACAATATGAATGTATTTAACTCTAGTGGATTCCAGACCTAATGACGGTAAAAATGGTAAATTGTATGTTATGTATGTTTTACCACAATAACTAAATAGAATGATAAATATGCCACGTATTGTACTAAACACGTGACTGATATTGCTATCTTGTTTAGTCACAATTAGAACCCTAAAAGGGATATATTGTTATTTTTTCCCATGGTAAACACGTGCAACCCCAGGTTCAGAGGTTAAAAACTCTGTGGATGGTCACTCCACTGCAGAGAACACAGAACACAAACATAGTACTCTTTAACTGCAAAACCTGGCCTGTGAATCACCACGCTCTGCTCTGGTGCGTATGGACAACAAACCGAAGGCATCATCCTACGGACTTGTGGCTCCGACGTGTTGGCTGAGAGGCTGTCTGACCGCTGTGTGTGCATGTGTGTGTTATGCTCTTTTCAAAAGAATGTATCTTTTTTTCTCACCCTTTCTTTTTAATCGCCAGAAAGTTTTACTGTAATATATCTGGGCGTGATTTACCTTTGACTGAGAGTGCATGGAGTTCGAGGAACATCGGGAACCAAAGGCTTTATGTCCTTTCTAAGTTTTGCAAAATTCTTGGCCATTTTCTGTTTAAAAATTGCTTCGGCTACATAGTCTCTTTCTCTCTTTTTATTTTATCAATTTAGCAATTACTTCAATGTTAGATTCTTCACCATGACTCACAGATCATTATTCCCTTTACTAGATTTTTCTTCCAGGCTTCAACCTGTCTGGGGTTTTGCTGTGGTGTTGGTTGCTTGGTTTTGGTTTTAATTTTTTACCGACCTATCTTCCAGTTCACAAATTAGTCTTAGTCTTTTCTTCAGTATAGACAAAGCTGCTCAATCAAAATTTTAATTTTAGTTATTTTATTTTCCACATCTAGAATTTGGTTATATTTATTTTTTATATATTCCAGTTTTCTGATTAAATTTTTCATCTTTTTTTCTATTATCACAAGCTTGTTAGTCAGTTTTTCTCAACTCTAGTTCTGATATCTGCCATAAATCTTTTTTCCATTTCCTATTTGTTTATGAATACATAAATTTCCTAAAAGAGTGTTTTTTGATTTCAGATAAGATAGAAACTTTTACAAAACTCTGTAAAGGAACTACAAAGCCATCCCTTAAGACATTTTCAAGAATTATCTTTTTAAAATTTCTTTTATTGTATCTTTCCACTACTGTTCAGCCCCCTTATGCCCCCCATCCCACACTGTTGTCCATGTCCATGAGTCCTTTTTCCTTTTCGCTCAATCCCTCCACCCCTTGATGATATCCCCTTTCCCCACTCGCTGTCATCCTGCTCTGCATATATGAGTCTGCCTCTATTTGGCTTATTAGTTCAGTTTGTTCATTAAATTCCACATACAAATGAAATCAGGGTCCGGGGAATCCATGCAATAGGATGTTAAGTAATCATTGAAAACTTCTTTTGGAAAATATTTTAAGGGCACAGGAACACTCAATATTAAATTTTTAAAAATTAAAAAATGACTTCATAAAACTGCAATTAAAATATATATGTGAGAGAAAAGGACTGGAAGGAAACATCAAAAATTTTATGTAGCTCCCTCTGTATACAAATCTTAGAGATGATTTTAATGTTCTTTTTTAAACTCCTCTGTCTTATGAATTTTCTACAATGAGTATGTGTTACTTGTAACACTGGAAAAAAAGACTTCCTTTTAAATAATTTAAAAATTGATTTAAATGAAACTAATCTTAGAAAAAAAAAAAAGACATTTTCATGCCAGGCAGTATCTGTCTTCCAAACACTCTCAAGTGGAAAATAATAATTTTCACATTTTATTTAGAGAAAGACAGATGTTAAAGTTTAGGCTTTCAAGGATTATTCACTAATATTTGTTTAGTATTAATACTTTATGAAGTTAGTAGATCACAGTTGAAGATCTATATATATATTTTTTCATGAAATAAACTTTTGCATGTCAATATCTTTTATCGATGGTTTATATCCTTCTAGTGAGCAGGAAAGAATCATAGAGGAATTTAAATATATTTATGATAAATTCAGGGCTTTATCATAAATATATTTATGATAAATTCAGGCTTGTTTCTTCTAGTGGAGAGTTAGGAGGAAAGTATTTTCCTGGGTTCTCAAAGGTTACGTCAAAAAATAAATAAACAAATTTTAAAAAATCCTGAGATACGCACAGGGAAATGATGCATATTTCCTTTTGCTTAAAATTTAATTTAATCATGAGTCAGATGTCAAGAAGTAACCTTAAAGGAAAATTCCTTTCATTGACTAGGATAACGTTCTGAAAGTAACAATCCTGTGGATGATTACAGACACCGTATTTGAAAATAAAGATTCAATTGCAGTGGTCATGTTTTGGCGTTGGGCATATTTTTAGGAAAATTGGCTTAACTCACTGCTCAGCAGTGAGTCATTAAATGGGTTAATAGAGGTGAATGTAAGCTTGTGGTTGGAAACCAACAAATTTTATAGTGATGAAATTGATACGTCTTGAGGTCGAGTTGATAATTAGTGATATCCCAATTATAATAGAAAAATATGGTATGTCCATTCTACCTTGGCTTATGAAGTGTGTACAATTATTATCTGAGTAGCATTTTGTTTTTCATACCTGACCTCTGAGGTAAGTAGGGCAAACCTGGAAAAAAAGACACATGAGCTTCTGTGAGGCCCTAAAATTATAAATGTAAAATATAAGTCATCTGATTTGGAATTTAAAGCAAACTTTCTATTTGTTTTCAAAAACATTGCAATTTGTGTTTGATGAGCACCTACTACAGGGAATTTGATACTTGGGAAACAATAGCCAAGATACAAAGTCTCAAATTTCAGGGACTTCAAAGTCTAGTGAGAGAGTGGCCTGCCCAAAATTTCTAAAAATATATTGTGCTACCATTTGGTGAGATCTTTTACAGGGGAATGTACTGTAGAGAATGCTAAGTAAAAGACACCAAAACTCATTGGTACTTTTCCTCAGGGTATTGAAGGGCTGTCTACAGGCAGTCTTGTAGAAGACAGGAGAAAATGACATCTCAGGTGGAAAGCACAGTGTACTCAACAGCACAAAGAGGAAGCATGGCCTGGCTAAGCAGTACAGGAAAACTGACACGGCCGGATTATAAAACGCACATTTTGATGTATGTGGGGAGGGGAGGTCAGCATGGTTCACACCATAGAGGGCTCTTTCATTTCCACGTGTATAACATGGAGATGTTAGTGGCTACACCGATAGATGCCCTGATCAGACATTCTGCCTTCGGGAATGAAGCACAGATTTGCCCAACGCTACAGGTGTCAGTGGGGAATTGTACTCCGCTGCACAAAGCCTCCTTACTCATGGTCAAGCTTCCAGGCAATTCTTGTCAACGAGGGAGAATTCAGCCCAGGCCCTGTTGCCTCTCTATTAGGGACAACTCTGAAGGGCCATCTCATCTCAAACGCCCCCTGTAGAATCAGTGGAGGGCTTTGCTGCGACTGCCTTGCAGTGGCCACACCCTCCTGCCCCGTCCAGCTCCCTTATTCCCACGTGAGTGCTCATCTCTAGTGCTCTCCACTCTGAAACACAAACCTGTCTCGGGGGCTACTTGTCCAAGGGCCCTAACCGAAGTTCCCCGTGTTGTTAAAAAATGTACAGAAATCATAAATGTGAAAGATATTCCCCCTATATGAAACACTACAAAAACACGAACTCTAAAGTCAATGATTAGGTAAAAGAAGCAGTAACTGTGAATAGCTGTATAGGCAATTTAAGAATAATGGCTGGCATATCAAAGGCAGCCTATACAGTATTATGATCAGAGTTTATTACCTTTTCAGCTACATGGATAAAATTTTCATTAATTCTTTAATGTGTATTAGCAAAATAATATCCACACATGTTAAAAAAAAGAAAATTGCATGAGAAAGTCTATGATACAAAGTAATAGCCTCCTATCTTACTCCACCACCATCGCTACACCGCACACCCACCATCCACACCCCTTTTCTTAGCTATAATCATTTTCGACAACTTTTTTTGTGTTCGTTCTCCTGAAGTTTCCTTCATCATGTGGAATTATATCTTTACTGACCTTTTTTGATTATTAATATGTTGTCTCAATTTCCAGATTTAACTCGATCTTTCACCTCCTTGCCCATTCCAAACTTTTGATTGTTAAAAGTTTATCACTTTAGTAAAATAATTACCTTTATATGACAATCTCAAACCTTTATCAGGTTTTATAAATATAGATAATATGTCAATTCCTTAACTTGATAGGTTAGAAAAGGATATCAGCAAGTTTGTCCTCCTTCTTCCACTTGCTTCCTTTTGTGTTAGGCTCCATCCATTGTACTTTCATATCTTAGGTGACAAGGACTGATATGCACAGTAAACCGAATTCAGTCCCTCATCCCAGGAAAACCAACAAAGTGCACATTTCTGTGACTCCCTCAACATTTGTATTACAGATAAAAAATAGTGCCAGAATTGACATTTGCTTCACTATAACCTCTGACAATGACCTGAACACTGCTGTGACAATGCATACCTGGATCAGGTCAGAGCACATAGTTGTCTCTCTTCTTACCTTCCACTGATTCTTGAAATCATGCCACATTTGGGGTTGCATATTATTTGGAAGATATATACACATATCTCTATTTCTCTTCACAAAATTTTACTTTTATCCCTTTGTCTCTAAGCTCTGGCATGTGTATGCCCCATAAAATCTACTTCAGCCCCAAATTTAATTGAGCTTCCCTTTCCAGACACTTTTCGTATGTTCTTCTATTCTGTGTTTTCTCCACTATCCAATGTTGGACTAAACAACACTCTGTTGTGGGAGCGTCCTATGCATGGCAGGGTGTTCAGCAGCGTCCCTGGCCTCTACCCCTTAGATGCCAGGATCATTCTCCCTTCCTCAACATGACAACCAAAAATGTCACTGGACCTTGCCAAATGTCTTCTAGGACTTTAAATCATTCTAATTTGAGAACCACTAATCAATACAAATTATTGTCAATAATATTGTAATATCCATGGTGTCAGGTGGGTACCAGATTTTACTAGATTTTTTCTATCCTCTCGCAAGGACATTTTCTCATTGCTTACAAGAAGGGAGGAAGAGAAAGAGAGAGAGAACCTAGAAAGAGAGCCAGACAGAGAGAAACATTGATATGAGAGAGAAACATTGCTTGATTGCCTTCTCACATGCGCCCCAACTGGGGATTGAACCCACAACGTGGGTATTTGCCTTGACTGGGAATCCAAACCCGTGACCCTTTGGTCTATAGGACAATGCTGCCACCAACCGAGCCACACTGGCTGGGACTGGGTTCTAGATGTATTGAGGTGATCACTTCATAAGTTCTATAAATGTCTAATCATTATGTTTTACACCTGAAGCTAATATAATATTGTAGGTCTACTGTAACTTGAAATGAAAAACTATTAAAAATACAAATGACTGATATAACCCAATTTATCCTTTGCATAATGTTGAGAGTGACAGAACTAAAGATCCTTCCCTGTGGTAAGCTTCCTCCTTCTTACCTAAGTCTTTGGACTGGTTCACAGGAGTGGGATAGAAACTGTTGTCTTCAATAGGTCTTGTGCTGGGTCTATTTTTCTCCTAGAAAGATTGATGGGCTCGTCAATATAAGAACCAACAACACTAGCCTGATGTTGAATATGTTTTGCCTACTTAGAAAACTCTATTGATAAAGCTAAACATAATTTTCTTTTTTAAAAAAGATTTTATTTATTTATCTTTTAGAGAGGAAAAGGGAGGGAGAAAGAGAGGGAGAGAAACATCAATGTGTGGCTGTCTCTTGCATACCTCCCACTGGGGACCTGGCCCACAACACAGGCATGTGTCCTGACTGGAAATTGGGAATCGAACCAGCAACCGTTTAGTTTGCAGGCCATCACTCAATTCACTGAGCCACACCAGCCAGGGTGCTAACCATAATTTTCAACACCTACTTCCTCACAAAAAGCCTTGAAATTGATGCAGTTCTAGTTGTGGTTGCATGATGTCATCTTTGGGACCTTCTCATTATGAATCCTAATCCTGATCAGAAGCATCAACTAACAATCATCAAGACGAACGGCGTTAAAGCTCCTTGTGGTACTAAGATCCCAGCTCCTCGCCCTGCCCACCCCCCAGCCAGCTTTTCAGGAATTATAAAGGGAAATCTGGATTTCATTTTAAGAATAGGAAATCCAGCTTAATATCCTTAAATTCAAACCAGTAGGCACAGTGAACACATTTTCTCAACTTTTAATACCTCAATCAAAGAAAACGGTATACAGCACTAAAACTCTGTAGAAGGCAAGTAACACATTTTCTTTAGTCCCTTCTAAGTCCAGATATTCAGGGAGGACTTCCAACCTACCTAATCCTTTTAATACGTACTGTATTTGCTGCAGCCCCTTGCCCTCCACTCCCTCAGAGAAGTACGGTGATGTACGCAAGGTCTTACAGCTAGGAGGAAAGAGCACCTTGGTCCAAATCCACATCTTCAGCAATCAGGGCGCGCTCTGCTAGTCTGTGTTTCAGTGAGGATGGATGACCGCCTTCCTCAGGAAAGGAGTGATCTTTTATGCGCATTTGGGTGTAGCCTAGCATGTCCCACACAGAGGAAGCAGCTGTTTCTTTTCACTTGTCTGTCGGGAGGCATACTACGTGTACCGTACTGAGAGGAATGCGACAGAAAGATTTCTAACGTTAATAAACTGCTACTTGTTGATTACTGAGCCTTACTATGTCCATGTAAGAACCTTATTTATGAGAAACAGACTTTCATTCCACTATAGTGTACAAAGTGTGCTAGGCTCCTAAAGACTTGAGAATGTATCATTTGAGTCCAAAGAATTAACATCTATTTGCTGTCTGCCACCTACTTGCCAGACTCTGTGCTACGGGTTTGGCATAAAAAGTTATAGAAGCATAGTCTCTGACTTAGTGTTCTAGAGATGTTAGACCAAGTCACCAAAAAGGAGGTGACTTAGGACAACCAAAATGTTTCTGTCCCAGTTTGCAGGCCAGCAGCACCAATGTCACTCTGAAGGCTTGGAAAGGATCCCGCGTTGCTTCTTCCACCTTCTGGTAGCTCCAGGCTTTTCTTCACTTCTGGCTGCGTCTCTCTAATCTCTGCCTGTGCCCTCACATGATTTCCCCCTGCGTTTCTTCTCCTCTCTGTCAGTTATAAGGGCATGTGGCATTGAATTTTGGGTACACCTAGAAGATCCAGGATGATCTCACCTGGAGATCCTTAACTTAGTTACATCTACGAAGACCCTTCTTCCAAATAAGGTCACACAGGATGAAGGGTTTAAGGTGTGGACATAATTTTGGAGGGAGGGGTCACCATTCAACCCATTATAGTATCTTCCCTGGAGGAGCTTACAGCTTAATATGGAAGATTAAATAAGTAAAATACATATAGGTGCTATGACAGAATTGTTTAGAGGGTATTGAAGACACAAAGAAGTGAAACACATCTTGAAGAAATTCAAGAAGGCTTTACAAAGAAGGTATTCCTTGAGCTTAGTCTTGAAATACCAGGAGAATAAAAATGTAGAAGTGTAAAAATAGTTTGGGCTTCTGAAGCAGAAGGAATAAGCTATACTACAGCACCTACAGATGTATTTTGTTTGGCTCACACAATGCTTGTCTACACAATGTTTAATGATTAAGTGAATGAATTGCCAACATTTAAATCCCTGACATTTGACACAACAATCTTTGTGTCCTGCTTCTTTGGCCAAGGGAAGTTTCTAGCAATGGTGAGCCTGTATTAGTGCAGAACAAAAGCCATCTGAAGCCAAGTCCACGTGCTGCCTTGGGATCAGACCTGTCTGTTTCAGTTTTCAAGTATCCCCACAATTGCCTCTCATTTACATTAGAATGAGGTCAAGTGTCATTTGTTGTCCTTACTGAACTTGTGCTGTTTGCTTGAAGTATGATAGAAGGAAAGACACATTTAATTTTATTGATGTCTCTGTTAAAAGCAGGAACATAAATGATAGAAAGAGCTTTGTGATTCAAAACAATTGTGGAAAACCATACTTGTACATGGAAGAAACTTTTGTTTTTCCTTTCGGTTGCAAAGTGTGTCTGAGGTGAAAGTAGACATTGCTATGATTCCGGCTTGCTTCATTCATTCACATTTCCTGTCCTTTTTGCTTCTGTGAGCATTTAACCTTTCAATTCTTGTCTTTAAATCTTAGATCTGGAAGGAGATATTGATAATTAGAGGGTTTTCTACTACAGAAAACATGATCAACTATAGTCCTCACTGCTCTGCAAATTTGTCAGCAATCTGCAGCCGGTGAAGTCTCGTAAGTTGTACTCATCTATTTCTTCCCCAACCAACTCTTCCTATTCACATTTTCAATATAGTGCAACTTGATCCTATTTAT
This sequence comes from Micronycteris hirsuta, assembly GCA_004026765.1. Taxonomy (NCBI): domain Eukaryota; kingdom Metazoa; phylum Chordata; class Mammalia; order Chiroptera; family Phyllostomidae; genus Micronycteris; species Micronycteris hirsuta. Next base: position 207,086 of record PVJI01000140.1, read on the forward strand.
CCCGATTAGATTTTCTCTTATATTGTACTTTCCAGTTCAAGAATCCAACCTGTTGAGATCTTTATGAATCTTTCACCACATAAACTATCCTTCTCAGATTTACAGCAGCTGCGAATTTGTTCTCATGCATGGCATTGATAGAGATGTGGCTGAGTAAAGCCCACGCTGAAGACCTCAGTGCCCTGTTTTAGATCAATGTGGGTCCAGAAAACAATATTTAGTATCCTTCCCCAGCTTTGTCTTCTAACCCAACTCTTCTTCCTGGTTCCAAGGTAAACTTGATAAACTTTTTTTTAATTCTAGGCTGAAGTTGGAGTGAGACAAAAACCAAAAGAGAGAGAGAAAGTAGAAATGAAACACAGATTGGGCAGGGGGGCATTGAGAAGTGCCAACATCAATGAAGATCATTTAATATTGATTATTTTTAATCAATTTATTTTAACTTCCTGTGATCTCTCTTTTTTTATTTATGAGTTCTCAAAAATCGCACACTTAACATTTTTTTTCACTATAAATTTGCAGAAACCATCAATCTTTTTTCTGGTTTGTAGTTTCTGAAATGTATATTTTCTTTAAAAAATGAAATAAATATTTGTATAACAACAACTTTAACATTGTAAAATGCTGCTTTATGAATTGCAATATGTTCTGTAGTAAAAGAATAAATCTGGCTTATAGCAAATATTTATTGGAGGCTAATTTTGTTATATTAGAAAATTAATCCTGACCTAATAGATATTACAGTTAACAGCTATATCTATTTGTTCAAAATTAATTTAGAAGTCCACCTATTATAGGATTTGATAGCACCTATACTCAATTCATTTAAATGACACAATATTAATTTTTTAAAAAAACATTATAATATTGGCAAAATAGTCAATTTGCAGAAGATTGGTAGGTGGAACAGAGAGTTCCAAAAATGAAAATGCTGGTATGGTCTCTGGAACAATTATGGAAAAGATGATTACAAACATCAGAAACTTTTTTTCATTAATTTTGATAGCTCAGAATTTGGACTCTTCTTCTCTTTTTTTTAATCCTCATCAGAGGACATTTTTTTTCATTGTTTTTTAGAGAGAAAGGAAGGAAAAGAGAGAAACATTGATGCAAGAGAGAAGCACCAATTGGTTGCCTTCTGTATGTGCCAGGAACGGGGATCACATATACCAAGATGGGGGACTGAACCCACAACCTAGGCATGGGCCCTGACTGGGAATCGAACTTGCAACCCTTTGATAACAGGATGATGCTGCAACCAACTGAGCCACACCAGCCAGGGCCAGACTTTGGACTCTTTAACTTCAGTTCTGACTATACAACTGTCACTACTAGATAAATACACTTTGGCACATTTCTTAAAACCTTACTGGGCTTTACCCTTCATTTGCATTAATAAGATAATACTTTATATAACACATGTCTGTAAGATTAAAATTAAAGTGGTAGATTTAACGCATCTTTCATAGTGCTTAACATGCAAAGATAGCTCAATAAATGTTTCTTCTTCATAATACCTTTCATAATGAATAAGACTTCAATTGCTCTCTATTTTGCATTTGAACAATTCATGTTAATTGTAAATGAGGTAGGATAGAATATAAAATCACAACATGTATTTTCCTGTGCACATATCTGTAATCATCCTTAAACACTTTTGGATCTCCCAGTCTAATTCAATCCAGGTTTGACAGAGGCAGAGAAAAATTAGATTAGGGGGAGCCTTACACATTCCCTAACAGTAGAGGGGAGCTGTTTTTAAAGTGAGATTGCTTTCAGACAAAAATACCTGTTTGAAAGAATAATGGGATATGTACTAAGACTTGGCCTCTAAGACAGTCAGCTTCATTAATTCAGTCCCTTGACCAAAAACTCGTTAAACTCTTTTTGTTACTTCTGTACCACAGAACTCAGAACAGTCTGAAACTCTGCTTATGGGAAATGAAAAAGAGACCAAGGTTCAAAAGAAATAAGTACTATAATGAAATATGGAAAGTAAAAGACCTGAACCAATTGTGGTTTATCTACATTTTATAATAAAGAGGTTTAAATCATTGAGATTTCTGACTATTGCAATTTCATCGGAGTAGCTGAAAGATTGTCATTACAAATAAAACATATGGTGGCCACATTAAAAATGAGGAAGATTCCAGTTTCACCATTCCTTATGAAACTCGCAATCAAGCCACAAGACTTGATTTTTGCCTCTCAATTATAGATTATGGAATGAAAAAGTTATGAAAGTAACTACACTTAGGTTTACTTTTACTTTGTTCTGAAATTATCTTCTCATTTTTAGGGGAAAAATCTAAAAAAATACCACCTTATCATAACACTAGAAGTCCTTTGAGGATTTTCTGAGGAACTGCTGAATTCTAGAGCCACTTTGAAGAATACTTATGAACTGTTCTCACTTGGGTAACAGTGGAGCTTGGCTATGATTGGAGTTAGTGAGTTTGAATCCCAGCTGTAGGACCTCCCAACTGAGTGCTGGTGGATTGATTTCTTAATCTCTCTAAGGCTTGATGTTTTTATTTTGTGGATATTACCCATGATAAAGAAAATACAGTACTTAGCACATGCCTGTTACATGTACTGTCATACTGATATTGTTATTATGTTGTGGTTTCTACACACATATGTGTGTAAGCATGAAACACATATTGGACCATTAGGGAATATAACAAATGGACATATTTTGATAAGCAAGAATATATTATACTCATGCCATCTCAAAAGAGGAGGTTGACCAGTTAACCACTTTGCCTTTGCCCTTAGTTAAGCACTGCAGGGTCAAGCAGTCCATGAAGTCAAAAGAGAGCAGCCGCAGGGCAGCGCCAACCAGGCACAGAATTGGGGTGCACTCGCCTTCATTTCTGTGACGGGCCAGCAGAGGAGTGGAGAAATATTTCTCTGGGGCCTAAACAGGGTCAGACATGGGAGCAGATATTTAGGATTTCTGGCTGGTGCCACAGTAGTGCTGCACATCCGTGAGTTCTTTCATATTTGTAACACATGGAGGCCTCTGAGGAAAGGATTCAAGGAAAAGACCTGTCCTGCCCAAATCTAAGGGTGGCACTGAAGGGACATCACCCTCCACACTATGAAGTCTCCATCAGTGGCCTGAAGGCCTAATCCCAAACAAAACATCTACCCCTGTGGGGCGGCACCGATGTTTTTCATCACATTCAATCAAGCCAGTAGCACAGGGCCTGGCCCAAGAGCGCACTTACCACATGTTTTTAAACAAGGCAATCAAAGAACAGGCTCAGACCACTGCAGAAGCTCCTTCTACAGATACTTCAAAAGGAAGTATCTGGCTTTCTTTTGTGACATTAACACTCACCTCTGTATTTCCCACCCCAACTATTATAATTGACTTCAAGAGCAAAATTTCAATTTTTTCTATTCATCTTTACTCATTATAGACAGGAAAGCAGTTTTTTCCTGTCTGGGGTTTGAGCTGGTGTATCATTCACGTTCTATATCCATCCCCAAACATTAAACATTCACCTTGGTCTAAACCTATTATAGAACATGAACATTTGTATTACTTTATAGAGAAAATTATTGTATTTTTGCTATGTTTACTTCTCAAACACATACAAGATTATTATATGGATTGTAATTTTAAACTCTTTTAAGGAATGAACTGATACATTATCTGACAACCATATTTCAGAATTATTTTCTGAAATATCAGGGACTTTCTGTGCATATGTATGTAAATATGCACACATGCACATGCATAATCCCCAGGATGAGGACGCATCAGCGAGGTTCATTATGAAAAACTTTTGCATGTCTTTGTTTGTGACCTGTATTATTAACACAGCTTTCCCAAGAAAAAATTAAGTAAAACCAGACAATTGTTTTTATTTCCTGCTTTTTAGGACAGTTTTCCTCTTATAAGATATTCAAAGAGAATAGCTGTCAAAGGTTCTTTTGCAAGTTCACCTAATGAATTGTTTCCACATGTGTGAAATTTCCAACTCACTGCTGACTTGGAGGCAAGGGGGTATCCAGTTGCCAAAGCTTTCGTTGAGAGGCAGTTTTATTCCATTTTACTGTGGAGCTATTGGGGGGACATTCTTATTGAAGAAATTCTAAGAGTTTCCTTCATATAAACCAGTTTAACTTCAGAGAATCTTTCCATTGATAAAACCAAGATGTTTCGTGTACATGTCTGTTCTGGGACTTTACGGCATGTTGCTTATCTGCATTCTAGTAAAAGTCACAGACTTCTACATGTTTAGTGTGATCACAAGCAACAAAACTAAGCCAATATGCAGCATAAAAGTCCACTATGTGTGCTGCCTGCTCACTGAAACATTTTAATTTTTAGCTCATCACCCCTAATAATTTTATATCTGATGACCCTATACATATTTGTGAATATGATACTCTACTTGACATGTTAAAACAATGGATCTGTACTTTTTATGGACAACCTTTGTTATGTGTAGTGCTAAGTGTCTCTATTTCTCTTGCTCCCTCTCTCTCTCATCTATTTCTCCTTTAACTCAACAAGTAATTGAGTGTTAAATATGCACAAGCACACAGGTGGCAAACACAAGGCCCGCGGGCCAAATCCAGCCCTCCACTGTGTTTTATCCAGCCCGGCACCTCGTTTCTACCCAGTGGCAGCACTGAGCTCCTTGCCCCTAGTTAAGGATAGTTACATTTATACAGTCCTAACATTACATTTGGCCCTTCAAAGGCAACCGCGAGGCTGATGTGGCCCCCAATGAAAATGAGTTTGACGCCCCTGCACTAGGTGATATTTCAGATTTTAGATGTCTGAGTTAGAATAGTACATAAGACAGGCAGAGTTCCTGACAAGGAAGCGGATATTTGAACAGCAGGAAAGTTTGAAAGACAGGAAAGCTGGCCAGGAAGCAAGTAAGCAAATTAACAGATAGCACAGATTTAGAGAATGAAGGCATTAGGAAGAAAAGCAGGAGAGGGACAGAGAATTACATGGGAATTCAGGGGTGCCAGGTGGGACAGAGAAGGAAGGCCCCCCTCTGAAGTGACAACAAATCCTGTGTAAAGCGGGTTGAGGTCTCCCTCTACTTCTTTAGTATTCTCTGCCCTGTGTCTTGGACTCCTCCTCTGGGCTGGACAGCTGTTATTTTTGCTGCCAAGCCTCTCTTTCTCCTTCCTTGGGAACATTAGCCATTCTACCGAGTACAATTCCTTTACTATCGCTAATTGTCCCTATGCAGTTCCAATTCCTAGTCCCAACCTCTGGCCCTGGGTGGCACATGGTGCAGGCCTGGTCAACTGCATGTCACAGCGCTCCAGTCACAGGAGGTGGCTCAGCGATGGACAGGCGAGCCCCCCTGGTGGAAGTCCTTCTCTAAGGCTACATGGGCTGACACTGAGAGAGGGAAGTCCTCTTATTTCTGTGGAGTGTAATACAATACCAGTTGGTCCCCTAGGCTGTCCAAGTCAGCCTCACTGCACAGTTTGTATTAGTATTGATTTTTAAAAGTTTTTTGTAAGTCATTTGACATGCATCACTGTCACACCCAGAAGAATCCTGAATATATAAGCCCACACTGCTGGCTCCTTCTTCCCATTATGTAAATATGATCAAGTCTAGCATGTTAAACACAAAACAAATTACCTGTCCCAGTACCCCGTCTTATCCAGGTGCCAGGACTCTCTTCCCTATCCCTCTGTCTTCTCTTTTGATAATTCCTTAATATAATTTTGATAATTCCTCAATGTCTCTCTTTCCTTACTTTCCAATAGCCAGTATTATTCCAGTCTGCCTTCTGTTCCCATTACACATTTTTTAACAAAATCATCACAAATGACATTGTTGTGAAATCCAACAGACACTGTTCAGATATTGTTCTTTTTGACCTAAAATACAAAATTTTTCTGCCACTGCTAGCCAAACCATCCGTCACTCGGACTCAGTCTTCTGCCTACCTCTCCCATTACTCTCCTTCTCCTTACTTTTGCTCAGGTTCAGTGTCTCTGTCCTCTGAAGAATTATTATTCACCATTGGTGTTCTCTTTGCATCTCTTGATGTCCTTTCTTTCCAGACCATCCCAGGCATCCCCAGGGTTTCAATTGCCACATATTCCAGATCAATATTTCGTCCCCAAACTTGACTTCAGAGCTACACACCCACAATGCAGCCTTTTTAGACCCTCTTCAACATAATCTCAAATTCGATATTTGCCAAACAGAGCTCATTATAGTCTTCATGAAACCCACCCCCCCTCGTGTTCCTCGTCTCATCAAAGACAGCCCCAACGCACCCTGTGTTCCAAGGCAGATGCGGCAACATCTATAAGGTGATTAAACTTATAGGACTGTTCTGAAAATGAAATAAAATAGAAAGTACCTGACTCACTGCCTGACCCAAAATGCTTAAAAAAGAGCAGGCATGAAAAATCTGCTCTGAAAGAGTGAAGAGTATTAAACCCATTTTAAGAAGTCATGATATCCATAACATACATATCCAACTTGCAAACCAGGTAAATAGGCTAAAACAATTCTAACTCATTCAGTCTTTAACTGAAAAAAAAAAAAAGAAATGATAATGACAATAATCACTTATTCAACAAACAACCCTTCGACCTCCTGGCACAGGCTGTAGGAGTACCTGAACATCCCTTCCCATCCTGTGACTGGCATGTCAAGCACTGTGTCCACTCGGAAGCCTCTGGGCTTTGATTACTGGCTCCTGAGGGCTCCCCCAGCTTCCTGTGCATTCCTCTGTGTGAGGAACACTCACCACATTGCATCACTGTTGTTTGTGAGCCCACATCTGCTATAGACTTGGGAATTCTTGCGCTGAGGTCTCTAGCCGCCTTACATCTCCTAAGTTTGATTTGATATGAACTCTCAGTGCAATATGCACATTTTAAATGGATGATAACATCCTCCTTCCCCGAAATACAAACTTGTGAGTGGTTAGGAATTTCTAGAAAAGCAAACTGACTACAGCATTTGAGTTGTCTCCCTTGTACTTCAGAGACATGTAATAAAGCAACATTTTTTTCAGCCGACCTTCCCCATAGCAAAAAATACATGTAAATGTGGTGCATTTAACAATTGGATTTTCGTATTGAATACTTGCAAACTTGTACTGGGTGTTGACCCCACCACCAACTTAGACTGAGCGAGTGTGAAGAACATTTGCTTACCACAGCTGTTTTTGATTTACTCTGTAGCTTGACTCCTGGGTGAAACCTTCTGAGTTGGGTTCATTTCATGACTAATGCCTTAAGACGCTGATTGCTTGAACTGAATTCTCTTCACTCCTCATGCTATTCATATGCAATCACTAATGTCAACCCTCCAAGATATAAAGCACTCTGGGCGGTGTCCCCCGTAGGCTCAACCAGAAGTAACTAAGAGTGTCAGTAAGAAGGTGTCTAACTCCAGTGAGCTTCCAGGAAGCGTGTATTCTAGGTCCGGGGTCAGATGTTTTATCCTCTGAAATAATATTATTGTAATACAAGAATCAAGATACCCAGCCTATCTTTTAGCTCAGTGGCCACCAAAGTCTTTATGAAACTATATGCATCATTTTTCTATAGCTGCCATTAAAAATACCACAAATTTCATTTCTTAAAAGCAGTACAGATTTGTTACTTTATAGTTCTGGAGGTCAGGAGTTCACCAACGTTCTCACTGGGCTAAAACCAAGGCGTTGGAAAGGCTGAATTCCTTACCAGAGTCCCCGTGGGAAAGCACACTTTCTCGCCTTTTCCAGCTTCTATAGTCTGCCCGCTGCCTTTGGCTCCTGGCTCCTTCCTTCATTTTCAACGCCAGCAATGTTGGGCTGAGTCTTTCTTGCACTTCCTTTTCTGTGGTCTCTCTCCTGCCTGTATCTTTCACTTCTAAGGACTTTTATGAGTACCTTGTGCCCGTATTGACATCAGTTGACTAACAACCTTAATTGTATCTGCCAATGGTATAACCTCACAGGTTCTGGGAGTTAGCACATGGGCATCTTTGGTAGGCCATTATTTTGCCTATTACATGTAAGAAATACTTTTGTTGAAAGTTGCCGGGAAAAACAAAGGATGCACCAATGCATTTGAATTTCAGATAAACAATACATTTTTTAGTATAAGTGTGCCCTATTCATTATTAGTATATCTTAAACATTACATGGGACATACATACATTAAAAATCCATTATTTTTGCAAAATTCAAATTTAACTGGGTGTCTTCTATTTCGATTTGATAAATCTGGCAACCCTCCCAGGAAGTAAGTAATCCTGGTTTGTGATCCAGACATAAAAGTACCAAAAGACCAAAGATAGTTCTTTCACTGACTTTGATACTTACTACAGTGTTGTATTTCAAAGTGAAATTAATGACTCCAAACTTATGGGAATTGTTAAGTAAGATGTAAAATATCTTTTTGGTGAAATAATAGACACCAATTAAAATGTTATTTATTTGACAGAAAAACTTCTTGTGACTTAATGTTATGAGAGAGCAGGAAATAAAATTACATATGAAGTATAATTACAACATAAACTAGTTTAGGCCCATAAAGATACTGGAGCTAAGATTCTAAAATGTTAAGAGAAGGGTGCTGGCTTTAAATTTTCTTTGTGCTTTTATTACTTTCTTAAATGCTTTCACGTATTGCTTTCATCATATATGAATACAATGTGATATGAGCAGAGAATGATACAGTGTGTCCTGCTTCTCAAAGCCATATTATTTGAATGACAAAACTACTTAGGCTATATTGGAATTATATAGGGATAATCTGCAAAATTTATGCACAATTTATAAATAGAAAATATCATGCATTGTGTATGATGGTCATTTTATACATTGTTTATGTGCCATTCAGTTAAAAAGTAAAATGCAGAGTCTGTTTTTTTTTTAATTAAATTCACTCAAATGCCTATCGGTATAACACTTGAGAAAACACATCACATTGTGAGTGTTTAAAGCTGTGATACAGTCATGCAGATAACAGCATCAGGAATCACTGTCACACAACTGCAATGCCTTTGCTAATTAGCAACATTTGTGAGAACCTGGTCATTTCCAGCAACTTGCTCTTTTGATTAATGCCTTGAAAGTAAAGCCAGCTGTTAATTATGTTAACAACCAATTTCTTGGGACTCATCATGATCCATTTTAATGGACTGACAATTATTATTAATCAAACCTAGAGGACTGAAGAAGTGTTACAGATTTGAAAATTTAGCTTTCCTGAGCATCAATGCATAAGATATAAAGGAAAGCAAAGAATGACAGAAGAATTACTCTCATATTTTTTAATGTAGAAAGTAGGGTTTTTCTAATTATCTGTAGTCCTTTGATTGTACTGTTCAGCTGAGCCTACTTCCATGATGCAAAACAGCCAGCAACAGAGTGGAAAATGGAATTCATAATTAGCTTTTTTGGCACATTGCAGGAAAGAAAAAGGATGCTAAAGAGAATTCCCCAAGAAACATAAAAACAAACAAAACCTGATACCGTGGGCATAAATTCAAGACAAAGGCCATTGTATGAAGAAAGAAACTGAAAAGAAGACCAAAGAGGACTTTGTGTTTTCTTCTTGCACTCGCTCTCTGCCATATAATAGAGCCAGGCATCTATTTTTTGTAAATAGGATGAATGCATTCAAACCGTTCATATCATAGAGAATGTCACAAGAATTAATTCTTAGCCCTGAAGCCATAGGCTTTAATGAAGATAAATATTTGGTACATTGCAAAAAGATTCGAGTGAAAGACTATGAATACATTCCATTTTGCATTTCCAGTTAACAGATCTATATTAATAGCATTCACTGATTCATCCATTCGTTCATCCATCCATCCATTCACTCACCCAGTGCTAGTTTTCTAGCTCCTTCATTGTGGAAGGCTGTATTTTAAGGGCTGCAGATACACAGACGGGCAAGAAAGATAAGGCTTTGCCCTCAAAATGCTTATGGTGTGTTGAGAGAGTAGGGGTAGCAAGAGAATAAGCAAATCCTTAGTTCAAGAAACTCTAAACTGATCATAAAAATTGTAGAGGAGATTAAAAAGGGTGATGTCATAGAGACTCTAGAGCGGACGATAAGATGGGATCAACAAGGGAAGAGTCCTTGAGAATGTAACCTCTGCACACAAACCTGAATGAGTAGAGAGGATCAGCTGGGCAAAGACCTGGGGAATAGCATTCTGGGCAGAGAGAACAAGTCCAAAGTCTCTAAGGTGGAAAGGGCTTTGTGGTGTTTGGGGACTCAGAGAGACGTGTGCGCTTGGAGCAGAGTGAGCACTGATGGGGAGAGCGAGGAAACTAGAGCTGTAGGCAGGCAAAGCCCAGATTTCCCAGGGCCTCCATGGCCCTAGGAAGGGTCTCTTGTTTTCTTTTTAAAATATATTTTATTGACTATGCTATTACAGTTGTCCCTACTTTTCCCCATTTGCCCCCCTCCACCCAGTACCCCTCATTTCCTCCAGCAATCCCCTCTCTTAGGGTCACATCCACGGCTCTGGCATATAGTAAGTTTTTTGGCTACTCCATTTCCCATACTGTTCTTAATATCCTGCTATGTATTCTGTACCTACTGATTTGCACTTTTTTTGTACTTTAAAAATATATTTATTAATTATGCTATTACAGTTTTCCTATTTTTTCTCTCCTTCATTCCCCTCCACCCTATACCCCCCTCCCACCATAATTCTTCCACCTTAGTTCAGTCCCTATTTTATTTATTTTTAGAGAGAGGGGAAGGGAGGGAGACAGAGAGGGAGAGAAAGAGCAATGTGTGGTTGCCTCTCACATGGTCCTCACTGGGGACCTGGCCCACAACCCAGGCATGTGCCCTGACCGGGAATCGAACCGGGACACTCTGGTTCCCAGCCCGTGCTCAATCCACTGAGCTATACCAGCCAGGGCTGTTTCCTCTACTATTCTTAACCTCCCCGTTTATTTTGTACCTACTATTTATGCTTCTTATTCTCTGTACGCTTTCCCCGACTCCCCGCTCCCTCTCCCTGCTGATAACAGGAAGAGTTTTGGGGATTGCCCTGGAAAGCAACTGGCAGAGGGATTTAGCAAGTCAGTGACATGATCTGAAATTAGCATATTCCTAAAAACAAAAGTTTTGTCAGCTGATAATGGCTGAGACATTGGATGGTATAGACACAAAAGTAGATTTTAAAATTAAACCATGCTTTTTATCACTTTCCTTTGTCAACAAAACCCATTTAACTTTTAACAAAATAGTTTGGATTTGAATGGATAAGAATTAACTTATCTAATACTCATTTTTTATGTGAAACTCATCATTTGAAAATTTCTCCTCAATTAGAAAATTAAGTTATATACCCTAATAACCATCTATTCTAACCACCTTGTCTCTGAAACAAAAAGGAAGTTTTCTATTTTATATTTAGGCTCTCATCACAAACAATGTTAGGATATGAGCAAAGATCAGGTACTGCCAAGTATTGACTTCTCAGGGACTTGCCCACCAATGGCTGATAAGTCACTTACTATTGCCTCCTTCATGCCTTTGGATATCAACCTTACTATCATTGCGAAAGCATGGATGGACCTGGAGAGTGTTATGCTAAGTGAAACATGCCAGTCAGGGAAAGACATTTACCATATGATCTCATTATATGTGGAATCTGATGAACAAAATAAACAAACAAAATAGAAATGGAATCACAGATACAAAGAACAGACTGATAGCTGTCAAAGGGAAGAAGCTAGGGGCTGAGTGAAAAAGGGGAAGGGATTAAGCAAAAAAATTCATATACACAGACAGCAGCACGGTGAGTAAAGGGGGGTTGGGGAAAGGTAGAAGAAGGTAAAGGGGGGATAAATGATGATGGGAGAAGACTTGACTTGGACTGGTGAACGCACAATACAGTATATGGATAATGTGTTATAGAATTGTATAGCTAAAACCTACATAATTTTATTAACCAATGTCACCCCAACATATAAATAAATAAAAACATATATACATACCACACCCTGAATAGAAAAAAAGATAAATTCCCATAAACTCCTTTGTTGAATTATGAAGAAATTTACATTTGGATTCATAGAAGAAATTGTTCTAGATGCTTGAGCCAATTTGGGGCAGGAATATAACTAGAATTGAAGTCCTCAATTTTTTTTGTATCATCTACTTTCCATGACACCACAGAGTCAATCTGCTTCATTTTTTAATGGAAATCCAGACTCACCCACCTGTCTGAACTTCTTCCAGCTACTTTTTCTCTTCCTTGTTAATGTGAAAAATAATTCAATTTGGCACATTAGTCCATGTCTATCGATCAAGATTTAAATAAAAAAAAAATACTTCACTTTTTGTAGATTTAAAGATCTTAGGAAACTATCTTATGTAAAATATGTACATACACATAAACTTAATGCTATATATGAATTACAATATATATATCTAATTAGATATAATTAGATATATTATATATAGATATATAATATATATAATATATACATTATATTATATATTAATATATTATATAATATATATTATATATTAGGTATATATAATATATATCTAATTAGATATATTATATTAGATATATTATATATATAATATATATATAATTAGATACAATATATATATCTAATTAGATATATTGCTATATATCTAATTTTCTGTGAGCTTTTTCAAAGATCATTATTTCATAGGAAAATAAATGATATGGATCCAAATCTCAGAGAAGTTTTGAAGAAAGATGTTGACCCCAGTTATGAAATGGTATACACTTTCATTTGGTATATAATTATTTTCCCTTTGTTAGAACAAAATTAGCCTTTGACTGATGCATAAATAATATGTAAGTATCCAGTCAAGCTTTCCTTCAATACTTTCAGTAATAGCAGTGATGTAGGTGAAAAGCTAGACTAACTTATTGTTCCTACAGAAGAAAGCATAATAACCAGGACACAGGAGACCTGGTTGCTCATTTTAGCCAAATTCTAGAAAGTCATGTGGCCTGGGGGAAAATATCAGATCGCTCTAAGTCCACAATTATCCTTCTGTAAAATGAGATGGTTGTAGGGAAAGCTCTCTAAAATTCTTCTTAATTTCCATATTCTATGATGCTGCATAAGTGGAGTCACGATTGTCAAGCTAGACCTAAAGGTGCCACCAACTAGCTGTGTGACTTTGTATGTATCTCCTTTCCTCTCTGAGCTCCAGCCTTTTTACCTACATACATAAAGGACTAAGACTTGCAATGTCCCTTATAGGCTACAAGTTCAATTTAATGACTACAGAGAAGATAAGGCTTTCTGCACCATGTTTTTTCCTGGTGGCTTTGTGCTGTAACTGTCTTCCCAGACCCCTGTCCCATTAAATATAGGTTTATAGGTTTAGCAGCTGGGGTGGGCATCACGCATGCTGATATAAAAAAAGATACCATAGGCAGGGTAATGTATAGACAGTATTAAAGAGATATGTATCTATATTTTTTCTAGGTTGAAAAAGCATAACCTGAAAAGATGTTGAGCCTTTCATTATTTACATGACGTTTTAACCAATTGGCAATTGCTGCATATAGTACTTAAATAGGTACTAATGCATTTCTAACTGCATGACATTATCTCAGGATAAAAAGGTACATGGGTCTTCTCTACTCCTAATAATAATAAATGTTTTTGGTGCAGATTTTGGAACTACAGAAAAATATATGTAACTCACCTTTAATGCTATCACCTATAGGCAATACATAATATTATCTTGGGGTACTTTTCTTCTGTATTTTCATATTTGTGTATAATTTGAATTATAATATGAATGCTTGGTATTATCATCAGTACATTATTGTAATTGTTTTCAGTGTATCCATATGATGTTTAAGATCTTTTGCTATAGAGCTTTCTTGGCATTAAGAAATGGCCCTGGCTGGTATAGCTCAGTGGATTGAGTGTGGGCTGGGAACCAGAGGGTCCCGGTTCAATTCCCAGTCAGGGCACATGCCTGGGTTGCGGGCCAGGTCCCCAGTGAGGACCATGTGAGAGGCAACCATACATTGCTGTTCCTCTCCCTCTCTTTCTCCCTCCCTTCCCCTCTCTCTCTAAAAAATAAATAAATAAAATCTTAAAAAAAAAGAAATGGGCACTTACATCACTGAAATATTTTCTATTCTATATTACTTGCTTCTAAATTATTCCATTTTTTTATTTTTTCAATTTTTCTAATCTTTTCTATTATTTTATTTTTGTCATTGCCATATTGTACTACATGCAATTCACTCATGTATCGGACACTGAGTGCTTTCTATGTACACAGCAATGTGTTAGGTTGTGAGAGACCCAATGATAAATAAATAGTACTTCATCCCTACAAAGAGTTTACATTTTAGTGAGGGGAAAAAATTCATGTAAAGAATGTAACAGATATCATTGTACTAATCATCATCATTGTCGTCATCATCTAAGAGAACAAAAAACAGAAAGAATTTAAATCTGCTTAGCCATGTTTGAGGAAAGAAACAAAGAAATAAAAAATAAAATTGCATAAAATAAATTGCATTTGAAATAAAGAGTGGGCATTAATCAGGCCAAATATGTGCGAAAAGCATGTGCACACAAATACATAATGAAAAATCTGCCATGATCAAGGACATATTTAGAATTTCCCACACCAGCTCAAGCAAGGGTTGAGCATGAGTGACTGGTAATGAGTTAATAAAATAAACTAGAGGCAGCCATCAAGCCATGTGGAAATGGATTTTGAAAAACAGTCAAATAGCAAAACAAATAACAAAGATAACACTTACTGAATATTTGCTTTAGGTTAAGTACTATGTTAACCACTGATTACTCTAGGATTCGTACATTTACTATGATCACCTTCGGGGTGAAAAACCTGAGTAACAGAGAGAATAAGTAACCCCACAGCACACAGCTGATGGCAGAGCTAGGGCTGTAACTCAGTGCGCCTGGTCTCCCCACACAGAGTTCTCACCGATCTCTGGCCGGGGCTCCACTAGCCTCCCTGTAGGCCACAGCATGCCACTCCATAGGCATCAAAGAATTGTAAGAATAGAAGTGAAAAACCCATGCTTTACAAAGATCTCTCTATTGGGAAGAAAATATTTGTTTCTTCCTGTGGCAATCTCCCTTGCCTCCTATATTGTGGCATTATTGAATTACAAGAAAGAAAACTCCTTTGATTTATATTTAGCTGAATTTGCTTCCCAGCACACGTCTAGGGTAAGTTCCCTTCAATTGTTTAAAGCTTTGTTTTTGACCACGAGCCAAGAAAAATGCTTTCTCACCAACTTCCCTCATTTATCATTTTTTGTAGTGGGTCCTCAAGCAAATTCCCATATTTCTCCTGTGATATTAACTTATTTATAGTAATGACAATATTTACATAGTGACTTCAACCATGGATACCAGAGAGTGTTCAAATAATGTCACTCAAGTGTGGGATGTCATAGTCTCAGGACCCACCCTATAAATAAAGGAGACACTGCCAAATTCATTAGCATTTCAGTGGCATGGCTTCAGGGGTAGGTTTGTAGGAAAAAAGGTTCTGGGCGTGTATTTGCAACCTTTAACTAATGATCCACTTTTGAGACAAGGATATGTGGGTAAAGCTTTGTAAAGCTCCCTAAAGTTAACCTCAACTAAGTCTTCTCACTCTTTCTCTAACTGCTTTAACCAACTGGATTTTTTTCAAAAGCATTTGGAGTATTTGGTCCGCTTTGTGACCCTGTAGCTTATTGCCGATAGAGAGATGTGGATAACTTGGAAAATGATGAACAAAAGGTAACGGAAGTGATTAAAAGGTTGGCAAGTAGGTCATAAAGGAAAAGCAGGAAGGCAGAGACAAGTGAAAAGGAAAAGGTACTTAATAAATGTTTATGTTCCGGAAGAGATGGAGGCAGTGAATATGTGTCCTTTTTTGTCATTTAGACTTGGGGAAAAAAGTTATGCTAAAAGCGAAGTATGAGGAATTAAGGTCAGATTTAAATGTATATACATAGACAAAATATATTTTACCATTATTTATAAAATATATATCAGAAAATATTATAGATTCTTCTATTGGAAGTATTCTTTTTACAAGGTAATTTACTTAATTTAATGAATACAACATAAATGTATGCCTCAAAAACACAAGTGCTAAGGAGATAAACATAAACAAGCCAAATTCCAGTTTATGGTGAGGGAAGGAGGAAGGACAATATAGAATTACTTTTCCCCAGATAAGCGCTAAAATAGAGACAACTAGAAGGAGGGATGTTAGCACTGATATATCCAAAATATCATTCATCAGAAACTGGGAGCTAGAGTCAGGAGGTAGAAGTTATAGGTGATAGGTGAAGAAATAAGAATGAGTGAGCCCTGGCTGGGGTGGCTCCATGGATTGAGCGCTGGCTTGCGAACCAAAGAGTTACAGGTTCGATTCTTAGTCAGGGCACATGCCTGGGTTGAAGGCCAGGTCCCCAGCTGGGGATGTATAAGAGGCAACCGCACATTGATGTTTCTCTCCCTCTCTTTCTCTCTCCCTTTCCCTATATCTAAAAACAAATAAATAAAATATTTAAAAATTTTTTAAATTATAAAAGGTTAACAAAAACATAAATTCTTTAAAAAAAAATGAGTGAAACCTCTAGAGAATATTCAACAGATACTGAGTCTTTGTTTTGAGGAATTTAATATCAGGCCTTACATTTTTGTTTTGTGATAACAGAAAGATCTTTTCCCGGCAAATTCTTATATACAACTGTTATAGATATGTATTTTATTTCCAATGTATGTTTTCTTAGTTTTTCTGTGCAATAGGCGTTATGAGCTAAGGGAAAAATAGTGTTGGTAATTCTAAGTAGGATTATTTTTAAGACTTTATTTATTTTTAGATAGAGTGGAATGGGGGGAGAAAGAGAGGGAGAGAAACATTGATGTGAGAGAACATCAATTTGTGGTTGCCTCTAGCACCGTGGACCTGGCCCACAACCCAGGCATGTGCCCTGACTGGGAATTGAACCGGTAACCCTTCAGTTTGCAGGCCAGTGCTCAATCCACTGAGTCACACCAGCCAGGGCCTAAATAGGATTTATACAAGCATTTATATTGGAGTGCCAGACAGCAGATATGGAATGCTTCTTAAGTTGAGTCCATGTAACAGATGAAATGGTGATAAATAATTTAAGGCTTTATTTCTTCCTTCTACAAGCTGCAATCTATCTCAAGGAGAATAAACATTTATAAAGTGCAAAGTGGAGAAAAAAGTAATTATTTTAACACATGACACCAGTATTCATAAAATGGAAAGTATCTTTTATTTATATGGTTTAAAACATGAGACATCTACCTTTCAAATACAAAGGAAAGAACTTAGAACAGTAGAGTGTTTCACGTTTGCAAAAGATGAGGAGAGCTTTGCTTCTGCTTCTGGGTTGGAGGGTGGTAGCTGAAAATAGAGCTCCAAAAAGAGATAGAAAAGTGGAAATCTTAACTATCTATTAATGTCTATTATCTGTTATGTTAATAAAAGGAAAAACCAAGAATTTGATGGTGTTTGATAACATTGGAATGCTTAAATCAATTTTAAATAGTTTCTGCTGACATATCCCTTCTCCATATTCTAACTAAACAACATAAGTATATTCAGCATGACTTTCAAACGCTAGTAGTAAGATTAGGCATTATGACTAATTTTATGTGTTAATCTGATTGTGCTAAAGGATGCCCACCTATGAGACAAAACATTGCTGGGTGTGTCTGAGGGTGTTTCTGGTAGAGATTATCATTTAAATCAGTAGAATCTGTAAAGAAGTTCCAACCTCCCCTATGTAGGTAGGCATCATGCATTCATCGGGGGTCCCAAAACAACAAAAAATGCCTGAAGAAAAACAAAATTTGTTCTTTCTTCTTGAGCTGGGACATTCATTTTCTCCTGCCCGCAGTCGTCAGAGCCTGGGTCTTGGGTCTTTGGTCTTCACACTCTGTAACTTACACCATTAGCTCCCTTGGTTCTCAGGCCTTTGGACTTGGACTGAATTACAGTAGTCTTCCCTTACCCATGTGTTGCTTTCTGAGGTTTTAATTACCTGTGGCGAACCATGGTCAAAATATTAAATGAAAAATTATAGAAATAAACATTTTATAAGTTCTTAATTCCTGCCCTTCTGAGTACCTCACTTTATTTCATCATGTAGGCTTTGTATCATCTTACATCATCATCACATAATTTTCCTTACAGTATTTTGTTATAATTGTTCTATTGTATTATTATTTATTATTGTTAATCTCTTACTGTGCCTAATTTATCAATTACAGTTAGTTATAGGTTTGTATATATAGGAAAAAACAGTCTATAAAGAGCTCAGTACTGTCCACAGTCCCCAGCATCCACTGGGGGTCTTGGAACCTATCTCGGGGAGACAGTGAATACTGTACATCACTGACTTTCCTGGTTCTCCAGCTCGCCAGGCGTACATGAGCCAATTCCTATAATAAACCTCCTCTTATACCAAATATCTACATCTATATCCTATTTATTCTGTTTTTTTTTTCCTGGAGAATCCTGATAAATATGCTAACTAATTCAGATTAAACCACCTGTTAAGAATAACAACAAGTTTGTTTTGTTTTGTTTTCTGAAAAGCATCAAGAAATGAACCAAGAAGTGAGGATAACAGGGCCAGGATTTAGGAGGAGACGGTCCCATGCTTGCCCTAGGAGTACTTGGTCAATTTGCAGGCGAATATGCTGAGGGCCTCAGAGACCTTGAGATGCCCATGAAATGGAGTTTCTAAAATAAGGAGTCCAAGGCCCTTCGGAGGCTGGGGCATGGTGACACCCACACGCATTAGGGCGGGATCCTGACAGGTTACACTCTTACAGAAGGGGTGAACTGGAAGTAGGACTTTCTGGCATGGATAAAACCATGGGGATTCACTAAAGCTGGAAAATATTAAAAATAATAATAAAAATAAAAGAACCAAGTAGAAGAACTGAACTGAAAATATAATATCAGAATTAAGAACTCAGTGGGTTGGCTCACCAATGGATTTGACACAGAAGAAGTGAGAATGTTATAAATGACAGGTTAGAAGCAGAATCCGAAAAAGGATAGAGAATTGCAAAAGAGAGAATAGAAGACATAGTGAATATAATGAGAAGAAATAACATGTATAAATGGAGTCCCAAAAGGAGAGGAGAGACATAAATGAGACAGAGAATATGTTAGGAAATAATGACTAAACGAATCTACTAACTTTTAAAGGCATCAAATTACAGAAATCCAAAGACCACTATAGTGTTTCTGATTCCAGATATAAGTACATTCCACAATGCTCACTACAAACTACAACTGAAAAAAAAAAAAAAAAAAAAACATAGACACAAACACTTTGGCAAAATGCTTTGAAAGTTGCAGAGAAGAATAAGTGTGTCTAGGAGTTTCAGGATTTGAGTAACAACACAATGGAATTTTTTTAACAACACGTAGAAGTGCCCAGTCTTTGTTCACCACCGTGTAATGAGGTGGGTAGTGCACACCCGCTCCTTCCCCACAATAGAGTTGGGAGAGAAGTTTAGAGAGAAGGGACTTGCCAAAAAGGATTTTCAAACTCTGTGTGCTTTCCTGGGCAGGCCTCTGAATGACCTACGCATGATACTGACAAGAAATAACTCCCAGAGGTGTTGAGTGAACACTGGTCTGAAACAGTGTCTGGAGACTCAGGTCAGCCTCTGGGACACACATGGGTGGGTGGACCAAAATAGCCCTACAAGCATTTTGAAAACTAAATTTACATTTTAATAACAGCTTACAAAAATGGACCAGGGCATACATTCTATACCTAGACAAGACTATTGCCAACAAAATAGAAGATTTCAATAGGAACTAGGATCTCACAATATAATGGTCACAGTGTACAAGATAAAATCCAATATTATTCATCATAGCAAGAAGTACTATAACCTTACTACCAATAAGAAAAGGCAATTAGAAAATGCTAACACACAGGTGACAAAAATGTTGGATTATTTAAACAGGATTTTAAAGCATGTGTGAACTGAATATTTGTATCCCCTCAAAATTCATATGTTGATCCCTAAATCCTAGTGTGGTGATATTTGGAGATGGGGCATTTTGGAGCAATTATGATTAGATAAGATCATGAAGGCAGGCCCTGGTCTGATGGGATTGGTGTCCTTATAAAATGAGATACCAGAGAGCTTGTTCTCTTTCTCTTCCAGTTGTGTGAGGACACAGTAAGAAGGCAGCTCTCTACAAGTTCCGAAAAGAGTGCTCGCCAGAACCCGACCACAGTGGCAGCCTGATTTGAACTTCTAGCCTCCAAAACTGTGAGAAAATAAATGTCTGTTTCAGCCACTCAGCTTTTGGTATTTTGTTATGGAATCCCAAGCCCTCTAAGACAAAGAACAGTCATAAAAATGATCCAGTAGACAACTGCAAATTCTCTCAAAAAAAAAAAAAAAAAAAAGAAAAAAGAAAAAAGAAAGAAAGATAGAAAGAAATCCATACTTCCAGCCATGATGGAGGCATAGGAAGATACACGTCTCCTCCTCACACAACCAAAACAAAAATAACGACATATTTGAAAACATAAAACAACCAGAACTCCCAGAAAACTGAACTGTATGGAAGTCTGACAACCAAGGAGTTAAAGAAGAAACATTCATTCAGACTGGTAAGAGGGGCAGAGATGAAAGTCCAGGAAGCTCAGAGAGTCCCAAAGAAGTTGGACCTAAGGAAGCACACATCAAGGCACATTATAATTTAGCAGATTAAAGATAAGGAGAGAATCTTAAAAGCAGCAAAAGAAAAGGAGACAGTTACCTACAAAGGAGTTTCCATCAGACTATCAGATGATTTCTCAAAAGAGACCTTGCAGACAAAAAGGGGCTGGAAAGAAATATTCCAAGTCATGAAAGGCAAGCACCCACATCCCAGATTACTCTATCCAGTAAAGCTATCATTTAGAGTGGAAGAGCAGATAAAGTGCTTCCCAGATAAGGTCAAGTTAAAGGAGTTCATCATCACCAAACCCTTATTATATGGAATGTTAAAGGGATTTATCTAAGAAATAGATGATGGTCAAAAATACGAACAGTAAAATGACAACAAACTCACAACTATCAACAACTGAATGTAACAAAAACAAAAACAAAAACAAACTAAGCAAACAACTAGAAAAGGCACAGAATCACAGAAATGGAGATCACATGGAGGGTTATCGATGTGGAGAGGGCAAGAATGGGAGAAAAGGTACAGGGAATAAGAAGCATAATTGTAGGTACAAAATAGACAGGGGGGAGGTAAGAATAGTATAGGAAATGGAGAAGCCAAAGAACTTGTATGTACGACCCATGGACATGAACTAAGGTGGGGAAGTGATGGTGGGAGAGGGGGTGCAGGGCAGAGGAAAATAAAGGGAAAAATGGGACAACTGTAATAGCATAATCAATAAAATATATTTTTTAAAAAAGAAAGAAATCCTCAGTGAAGAAACAGAAGATGTAAGAGAACCAAATGAAACTTTTGAAGTAAAACAATGGAGTAACAACAGCCACAACAAAAAACCTCACTAGATGGACTCGCACACAGAATGGAGATGGCAGAAGAAAAATTCAGTAAACTGGAAAACCTATCCAGTGCAACTATCCAATCTGTAAAACAGAAAGAAAGTGGACAGAAGAAAACTGAACAGAACCTCAGAGGCCACACAGGTCTCAGGAACTGTAACAAACCTAACAGTCACGTGATCAGAGTTCCAGAAGAAAAGGAGAAAATGTAAATCTGAACAGACTGTTTGTGTGATACTGGCATAAGGATAGGTCCATAAAATAACAGAACAGTGTAGGTTCCAGAAATAGAATGTGTGCATACACTCAATTTATTTTTGTCAAAAGTTCTGGAGTATTTAATGAGAAAAAAAAATGTTTTAAATAAATGATGCTGCAACTAGATATCCATCATTTCTAAAATTAATAGTGTTATTTGTGCCATATATTAAATACACAAATTAATTTTGAAACATGATCTAAACATAAAATCTAAAAGTTCTAAAAGAAAACATAAGCCCTGGCTGGTGTAGCTCAGTGGATTGCGCGTGGGCTGGGAACCAGAGGGTCCCAGTTCGATTCCCGTCAAGGCACATGCCTGGGTTGCGAGCCAGGTCCCCAGTGAGGGCCATGTGAGAGGCAACCATACATTGCTATTTCTCTCCCTCTCTTTATCCCTCCCTTCCTCTCTCTCTGAAAATAATAAATAAATAAATTCTTAAAAAAAAATAAATAAAAAATGTGTTTAAAAAAAAAAAGAAAACATAAAAGGAAACCTCATGACCATGTGATAAGCAATGTTTTTTAGACATAGAATCAAAACAAATAAATATAAGGTAAAAATTAATAAATTGCATTTACTCAAATTAGAAACAATCTAGTAATCTACCAGTAGGTGAACAGATAAGTTGTGTTATTCATTCAATGAAATACCATTGAACAAAAAAGGAAATATGTGCCCTGGCTTGTGTAGCTCAGCGGATTGAGCGCGGGCTGGGAACCAAAGGGTCCCGGTTCGATTCCCAGTCAGGGCACATGCCTGGGTTGCGGGCCGGGTCCCCAGTGAGGGCCATGTGAGAGGCAACCATACATTGCTGTTTCTCTCCCTCTCTTTCTCCCTCCCTTCCCCTCTCTCTAAAAATAAATAAGTAAAATCTTTAAAAAAAAAAAAAAGGAAATATGTATGAACCTCAGAAACCTTATGATGGGTGACTGCAGAAATAGTCAAAGAGTGCAGACTGTATTTTCCCATACCTAGAACATCTAGAATAGGCAAAACAAACCAATAGTGGCAGAAAGCAGATTGGTGTTTACTTCATCTGGAATGAGATTGTGGCAATCGATATTAAGAGCAAGGGCACTTTTTAGGGTGTTGGAATGTTGTATATCTTCTCTACAGTGGTGGATACAATATCCTATACATTTTTCAAACTGTACCAGCTTGCACAATTAAATGAATGCATTTTATTGAACATAAATTACACCTCAATCACATTTTACATATATATATACTTACACACACACATATATATATATATACACATGCACAACTTGATACATGTGTGTATGTGCATCGGAAGAAAAGAAAGTACAAACTTTATTAGTGTGCCCTACAGAAAGATGTTTATAGCAATATAACTCTTCTAGAAACTCCACTAACACAATGCACCACACAAAATAAGAAAAAAAATGTCCACAGAATGAGATACTTGAAAACCATAAAAATAGAGATTGTATTCTGTTATCAGTTATGCATTAGTGGCCTCCATTTTTTTTTTTTTATTTTAAAATCTACTATTAAATGCAGTAAGGGATATATTGTTTAAAAGACACAATAGCAACTGATGGGGAGAATATTGCTTTTCTAAAGCAAACAGTTTTCTTCTGATGTGACAATTTTATAAAGCTGAAGTATTATTTTAAGATGCCCTTAAAATTCAAATATATTTTTAGGTGTTATGGACACATATGGAAACAATATATTTCATTTTCTTCTGCAGCCAGAAAGATGGTTATCAATGCTAATTTCCTTTGTAAGAAAATTTGGAATCATCTCCTGGGTTAGCTTTTTATAAAGTCATTGCTTCCCTATTAATGTGGTTGTGATATTACTTAACAGGCACATTTTTACATCTTAATTGACTGTTAAATATAGGAAAAAACCCACAAATTTGATGTAAATGATACTTGAAAACTGTGTCCTTTAGTGACAATTAATTATTTCAATATTCCTAGGTCTCTAGAGAGAGGTAGGGAAAAGCCAATTTCCTTTTTTTTTTTTTTTTTAACATCTGTGTTTGGGTTAATGTTCCTTTTAAAGTGAAATTGTGTTGCTTATTTCACAATCCCTGCTTTTCAATTTTTAATAAAGCTAATTTGCATTTCAAAAATAATTTGAGATCTCCAAGTCATTGAAATTCCCTGTAACTTCTTGTATAAATGCAGAAATCACCCCCCAAAAAGATAAAGAACCCAAAACATGTAGACAAAAATCAAGCACCAGTTTTACTTTGGAGCTAGACATGGCATATACTCTTCAGCTCACATTTTTACTTCAAATAGATTTATTAACAAAATTTGAAGGGTTTAATAATTTTCAAAGAAAACTATTGCCCCTGGAGTCAAGGGCCTCTCAAGTGGGGAGCCAGACCTGCCTTTTGTGTCCCAGATACCTCTCAACTTCCTGGTGGGAATTCTCAACATGCCATTTTTATTAAAGTTAAGAATTTTTGGATCAAATGTAGATGGAAACCCTAATTTAAAAAGATAATTAACAGTACACACTTGGAAAACATTTATTTTATTTCCCTAGTACTATTGTTCCCTTGTTCTCCTTTGTCCCTATTTCCCTTGTTCTTTTCTGCACAGTGTTAAATTCCATGTACTCAATAGAGAGTCCTTTCCACGCTGGCCAGCCATCAGGCCGACATACCCATTGAGTCTACCCAGAATCCTCTGTTTAGTGAACACAAGTCAGAATTCTTTGTCTTCGCTTTCTCCTGCTGCCTCAGAAAATATCATAAAGAAGGCGAAAAACCGAGTGCTTTCATCCCTCCCCAACCCACATTTTCTCCTCACCTAACCCCAGCCCCTTCACAAATATCACAAATCTTAGTGCATATTGAATACCTTGGCCTTTTCTAATTAAAGGCGGCTGCCCAGTGCTCCAGGCAGTGTGAAAACCCTTCAGGTCCTAAAAAGAAATGACTTCCAAATCAAAAAGCCAGTAAATAAGTCAGTTTGAGGCCCAAAAGCAATTATCATTGCAGGGAAGTATCTTGTTAAAAGTTTATTGTGAGTTGGCTTGTTTTGGTCTTCTCGTAATTGGAAGGAGGACAGCAATTCTGATCCCAAACATTCATACAAAGACAACTTATTCACCTTGTAGTGACATTTACGTAAAGATATTTGTGCTAGAGATGCTTAAACAGTAACAGTCTTTGTCACTTGTCAGAAATCTGTGGGAAATACGATGCCTTTATTTTAAACTACATTTATATAATTTGAATTATATTGACTTTACCAAGAATTTTAACTAATTATATAATGCAATGCAATTTAGAATCTGATTCTTCAGATTGAATGATGAAGCACTGTGCTTAACTTCAGAAGGGAGGTGATTATCGAGGTGGTTAAAAACAAAGAAGTTTAAAATTTTCAGGGAAGGAGACAAAATCCCACTACCTAAGGTGGAAGAGAAATTGTGTAAACAAAGTGCACAAAGCTATGAAAAAACAAGGAAGGAGAAATTACAGTTCTGGACCTGAGAAAGGTGAGATAATGAACAGAGATTTCATGGAAAAGCGACATTTGAGATGACCTTGGAAAGACAACATTATTTCCACAGGCAAAGTTGGGATGTGAAGGCTTTCTAGAACAAGGAAAGAGAATGGTTAAAAAGCCTCGAAAGAGAAAAATGTGGAGGTATGTTATGCGAGCATAAACCATGCAATTTCAATAGAGGAGAGCAAATGAACAGGTAAAAATAGGCAATGTGTCTTTGCTACAATCTGAGACAAATATGTGAAATTTCCCATTTTTCTGACATGGGCAGCCACGAAAGTATTTTCAGCAGGAGTAATAGGATAAGAGCTATTTGTGGAGAAATAAGTACATCTATACAGAGGGTAGTGGATTGGAGGTGGACAAACCAGAGGCAAGAGAAGTTGTTACTTACCAAGAGTGGCTGAGCAAGAGAATTAGAGAAAATGAGGCATGGATGAACTCCGATGCCCTTGCAATGAAGAAGAGGGAGCAAATGTGAAAGTCAGAGTGTGAATAATTTACAAAGTGCTTAAGAGGGCGGAAGAAAGAGCAAGGGAGTCATTATTACTTAAGGTTGAGGATGTAAAAATTTGGCAAGATTGGAGAGAAACACATGTAGAGAATTCAGTCGGGGATATATTTTAAAATGAAGTGGCAATACGAATAAATGAACAAAAATTTCTCTCCAACATCATCAGTGTTACAAAGACAGAAATACCAAAATTACATTTATTCACTCAGAAAGCACCTATTCTAATAAAAGAGAAAGTAATTGAAAATTATATATACATTATGATGTGTACTTAACACAATAAATATAATAGGTAATATTTATTTAGCGCTTTTTATATGACAGATGCCATACTGGAGTACGTATTTATTTAAACCTCATAATTATATTATCTCCATTTGATAGATGGAAAGCTTAGTGCAGTTGGGAAACTTACCCAAGGACACACAGCTAGTATACAGGGTGGGCAAAAGTAGGTTTACAGTTCTTCATATGGAAAATCATACAGTAATTAATAAATGATAATACGAGAATAAAGTCTGTGTTTTGCCTACTCACAACTGTAAACCTACTTTTGCTCCAAGCTGTATATTGCAAACACTTTATTTCCAACATGCATGCTTTTAGTCGGCATTTTGCTATCTATCTACGCTGCCATCGGGACCCAAGGGATGAATAACTGCAGGTAAGATGATAGCAAAGAGGCATCTTAGAAAACACTGACTTTGTAGCTGCATTTCCAAAGATGAAAGAGAGGCAGTCGGATTTACGACAGATTCAGAGAGTGCCAGGAGACAAGGGCTTTCTAGGCACCGAGTGCACCCGGGGTAAAGGCCTGGAGGTGAGAAGCAAAGCGTGTTTAGGGCACTGGAATCCAGCATGAAGCTTATTACTTTGTCATCAGAAGTGTCCCTGGGGAAGAGGGAACTATTATGTCACCCAGGCATTACTCTATGAACATGATACCAGAAATTTATTAAATTAGATCTCAATTAAGCAGAGGCCTCAATTAGTCATTGTATCTCACAGAATATTATTTTTTATAAGAAAATATGAATGACAAGCACTCAACCCTCTTTTAGGCAGCCTCTTGGGCACAACCATGCCTCAATTCCTCATTTGTTAAGTGAAGTTTGATGAGAATATCTCTGAGGTCTTGTCAAAAAAAGTAAATTTCATTGCTTTGATTTACTGTTTTTTTTTTCAAATATCCATGAAAGGTATGATTTGAAGTGAAATAGCCCATGACCTCTTCTTTTATCAAGGTTATTTTGAGTTAGATGATAGGTTTGTCATTAAAACAGGAAACAGGAGGTGCTGGTTTAAAACATTGACTCTGGAGAACGCTGTCTGGGTTTGGATCCTGGGTCTGACTTTTATGAAATGTGTGACCTTTGACAAGTATGTTTGGTATCTCTTTCTGTGTTCCATGTAACAAACTGTCTCAGGTTTAGAAGCTTAAAGCAACAGACATTTATTGCACAAAATTTACGAAGGTCAGGAATCCAGGCGAGGCTTAGCTGGCTGGTTTTCGTTCAGGATCTCTCATGAGATTGAACTAATGTGAAGAAGTGGGAAAATTCTCAGTGGATATTGGCAGTAGGTTTCCATACCCACTATATGGGTCACTTCAAAAAGCTGTTCACAAGAGAGAGAATGTGTGCCAAAGACACAAACCACAGTGTTTTTATAATATGATCTTGAGAAGGACAGGGCATCATGCCTGCAATATACCATTCATTAGAAATGAATCACTGACTTCAGCCCAAATGCAAGGGGATAGGAATTAAGGTTCACCTCTTCAAAGGGAAGTATCAACAAATTCATAACTGTACCTTTATACCATCACAGAAAATTACTTAACTTCTTAGTGTTTCTCCATCTGTAAAATGGAGATATCGACAGTACCTCCAACAGAGGGTTTCTATTAGCTGGAATTCTCCAGGGATACAGAACAAACAGGATATGTGTGTGCAGTAGGGAAGAGATAGTATAAGATAATGACTCACAATTATGGAGGCTGACAGCTGTTAAGATCCACGGTTGGCAAGCAAGGGACCCAGGACAGCCAATGTGCAGTCCAGTCTGCTGACCAGCAGGCTTAGCATCAAGAAGGACCAATGTTTCAATGTGAGGCCAAAGGCCAGAATAGACCAATGGCCTGGCTCAAACAGTCAGCCAGAAGGAGCTCCCCCTCACTCAGCCTTTTGGTTTTATTCACGTCTTCAACTAATAGGACAAGACCCACCGAGATTAGGGAGGTCAGTCTGCTTTCTTGGTCTACCAATTAATGTGTTCATCTCATCCAGAAACATCCAAATATTTGACCAAGTGTCTGAGCACCCCATGGCACAGGCCAGTTGACACAAAATTAACCATTGCCCAATGATAATGCAAATTTAGTCATTTGATAGTTGAAAAATGCTTAGAACAAGGCATACTGAGAATCCATTGCTCTCATTTTCAGATGAGACTGATTTCTATGGAAATTGAACTTGCTGTTAAGCAATGACACATTAGGTATTATATTTTCATCTTCTTCTGTTAACCTTCCTTTGACTTTAGAGACAGTCAGAAAACTACATTCCCCTTGCCCTGTAAGCAAAACAGCTTCTGCATTAATTAATAATGACATAAGATGTTGACTCTTTTGTGCTTTTCTGCATTAATCTTTACCTTCTCCGGGTAATTTCCTGATAAAAATGGAAAGGAATTCTTTAACATATACTTATAAATGGCCACATAGGCCTGGAACCTGGGGAAAAAAAACATGTTAGGTCCAGCTCACCACGTTGTGTATCAGCTTCATTGGGATGTTTCTCTCTTTCGTGAAAGCACCGAGAATTTCAGAGGGAAAGAAGACGTGATATGGGGACACAGAGAAAGAAGATGCTGGGCAAAGGAAGCCTTTAACTTACTTTCCTCAAATTAACTCTCCATCAAAATGAGGAGAGATGACGAAGTGCTGGAAACCAAAGGAACACCTGACGCTCAGCTCCTCTGTTCTGACCACCCTCTGAAGTTTCCCTCTCACAAAGGTTGGTGCGGGGCCAATTAATTAAACATGAAGAACCTACCTGGCGGCTTCCCACCACACAGCTGTTTCTGAATGCCTTGGTTCTGGTCTCTGAAGAGGATATAATCAGGGGAATGTTCCTCCAAGTATATAAAACCTCTGCAAATCCCACAGTGCCGGTCCCTCTTTCTTGCTTTTGGCAGTCAGTAAGATGTTACAACTTTTAAGTTAGAGTTCCTTCTTCAAGGTCACTAGGTTAGTGCAGAATTGCAGTAAAACAAAGACAGGCTTCCCATGGAGACTTTTCAATAAAGTCTTTGTGAACACGAGGAAAACGCATCAACATATTAGCCCCTATTGTCTTCTCTGGCACTTTATTGGAGGGAAGAGAACAATAAAAAGGGGGGGAGGGGAGGAAATGGATCTTTGAGCAGAAAATGAATAAAGTTATCTTCCAGGTCTTCAGAACAATGTCAGAATGTCTTTTTAACTATTTTTTTTAAGGTATCATGTTATTTGAATAAGGCAGGGACACTTGGGAGACAGCTATAAAAAAGAATTGAGGGTAACATCTGCTACATAATATGTATTCAGTAGATATCTGGTGAATGCATCTGATCAATGAGAGATGAAGCAATGGGAAGTTACCTTCTGCATAAATCAGACTTTCCTTAAATATCCATTTCTTCTCGATTTTGAACTCTTCATCTGAAGAGATCTTTGAGAAACTGCTGATCCCCATCCTCAATGTTTTTAATTCGTTAAGTCTGGGCTGGGACCCAACCGTTTGCCTTTCTGCTAAGTTCCTAGGTGATGCTGGTGCTGCTGCTCCCAACTTTCAAAACGACTATTGAAAGAGAAAATGACAATGATCTGAAAGTTCAGAAAGGCGTTTTGTCATTATCTGTTCTTTTTTATATAAGGGTATACTAGTTCGGATACTCCAAGCCTTGAAAATTGCTTAAACATAACAAAGTACATAAATCTACTAGATGTATTTGTGCACTCTTTTACAATGAACATTTTTCATGTATTTAATCAAATCTGATCCTTAAAATAGCTTTATGAGATAGAAGGGGCAGTGCTTATTAAAATCCTTGTTTCAATAGATGAGAAAAGTTAAACTCAGAGGGCATAAAGTAATCAAAACATACAGTGTTCAGGAAGTTATTTTATTACTTTTGCACATAACCCATAAGTGGTAGAGCCAGGTATCAAAAACAGAGTCATATGCCTGTAAATGTGGCGCTCTTTCTAGTTTTCTACACAACTGTCATATCAGGGTGTCTCTGCCCCTCATGTCCTTTATTTGTACAGCAGGAGTAGATCAATGAGCACATCAACAACAGAGCATAAACCACAAAACTGTAAGCTATTCAAGGTAGGCACAATAGCATCTTCATCTCCTCCTTCACGGGAGGGGGTCTGAGACATAATAGACACGCCACCCACGTCTTTGGGATGGAACAGTGTGTCGCTCTTCCCCACCAGCCACAAAACCATGACTGTATGTAACTGACATCACAGAATTGCTGGCAGGTCTCAAGTTTGGAAAATAAGTTTCAGGAAAACCACGAGCCATGGAGGAGAGCCACCTGGGGATTGGGCCATATGGTTCTGGCTTCTTCCTTGTGGGAGGGAAGCAGCCTCTTTAGACCAAAAGCTTAGGAGGGGTGCCTGCCAATTCTTCTAACTGGCAGCTTAAGACTGTAACCCTTGAGCTTGCTCTGCTATGCTTCCAAGTCCCCAAATGTGCTTAAATCAAGAGAATGCTGCTGAATGGAAATGGATTTCCCCATCGCTGCAAGGAAACAAGGCAAGCCTTAACTTTGACTTTGACTTCTAAGCAGAGTCCCAGAGGGAGTATGCCTAATTAGACCGAGGATCAAACTCCTTCATGCCCTGCCAGAGGGACTTGTAGAGTTTCTGTGGGCCAATGGCCATAGAATCTGTTTTCTGCTCAAAGGGGCCTGGCTCTCCAGAGAAAAAACATAATGCACGTTATCTTATCCAAATAATGTATAATGTTGGAAGATGTTTCCTAAATCAATAATGGACTGAACTCTGTATTTCTGGTATTTACACAAAAAGAAACAAGTTTCATATATGTCTCATTAATCATATGTTTCCATTTTACTTGGCTATTTAACTAATTATATGCAAAATAAAAAGTTAGGCCTTCTTTACAAATCAGGAGCAACTTTAAAATAACTTCCATAGAACCCAAGACATTTGTCTGTGTTTACAAAATTAGGTATAACATTAATATAAGCAACAATCACCACATACACTAAAAGTTTGCTGAAATCATTCTAAAACTAAGAGTCATATTGTGCTTCTTTAAGAGAATACATACCTTAGATAGACATGAAATTATTTTTGCTAAAAATATTTTCCTTTCAGGGATCTCAGTGACAGAGCCATTTATTTATAAGTCAAAAGAACATACTTGTGTGCTCTGTTTGTATTATTAAACCCCACACAGTGGAGCTACCTGGACATTTTTCTGTCCCAACCAACTGAAAAAACCTCAAGTTGCCGCAAGAGAAGGGCCTATGATCCTGGAGATATTAAACAATAAAAAATAAAAATAAAATAAAAAAAATATAAGAAAAAAAAGAAATTTAATTTAAAAATCCTAGTAAATAGAAGTTCAGTATAGAAAAAGAGAGAAAGAAAGAGAGAGAGAGAGAGAGAGAGAGAGAGAGAGAGAAAGAAGGAAAGAAGGAAGGAAAGAAAGAAAGGAAGAAAGAACGAGAAAGACAAGCCTCTAAGAGCCAGATGCATGGAGCCAAGACCCAAATAAGCTGGAGTGAATTCAAAGAAGTGAAGGTTAGAGGTGATTTGTAAAGGCAGCTGTAGTTAAAGAAACATCAAATTATGAGGGGGAAAAAAGAAAATTTAAAAAAAAAGTTTATCAGGCGAACAGGGACAGAAAAAAGCCAGATGAGAGAAGGGCAGTGGTTTAGGGAAAGGGATGGGATCGCAGCAAGGTCCTCGAGCAGAATCCATTGGATGGAGAGTGACAAATTGTCACTCTTGTATCATCTTCTGTGGTCTCAACTCCTCTGACATAAAAAGACAGTAACCAGAAGCTGCCATTGCCTGATATCTGCATAGCTTCTAGGAAAGTGTCTTGTGAGAGGAGACTGATTTATGCAACAAATATTTAGTCAGCATTAATATATACCAGACGCTACCTTACATGCTACTTACACATTGTGTTTATGCTGCCAAAACTCACAGCCCAGTGGGGGAGACAAACGTTTAATATTATTTGATCCAAGTAAACGTTTTCTGAATTATTGAATAAATGTGTATGTGCATGCACAAACAATCAAAGAAACCTGTAATTGGAATAACTCCAGCATCCTGAAATAATTAATACCGGATTCAATATGCAGGTCAACTACCAGAATCCAACATCACAGGTTAGTTCTTGAGAATGACTAAGGCTTTGGAGACAGGAAGTTTTGTTTCTACTTTGTTCCCATTCCTAGTTGAATCCCCTGAACTACTTACTTAGAGTCTTGGTTTTTGTTCCATGTCATCAATTTCTAAAAATTAGATTGAATGTGTGGCACATAGAAAAGTTTTATCAAATGCTCAGTCTTTGTATAAGAAGGCGTCATTGTTATCTCCTGAGATAGCCGAACACCTTGTCCATCCTCTGGATGGTAAGAAAGGAAGGATCTTATCAACAGCTTCCCTGGGGTGGGAAGGCATCACAGGAAGGGATCCTTCTCATTTCTTCTCCATACTATTTACACTTGCCTAGGAGTTCTGTTCTGTGTGGCTCCTTTGCCAGGAGAGGAATGTCTTTACTGGTCTATCCTCCAACACACACACACACACACACCTGCAGGAGAGACAGATCTAAGATGTAACTTTATACACTGCTGCAGTACACACCTCTGCAAATTGCTGTTGCCTGTACAACTCTGATTTTCTCTTTGTTTTCAGTCTCTCAATATCTGAGAAAGGGACTGCCTATGAACAGTGACTTCTAGAGCTGGCATTCCAGCTCAAGAGGAGGACCAGAATCGCGCTGGTGTGAAGTGTGTGGAGGACAGTTCTCCAGGTGTCTGAGAAAGCACCCCAGAATAATATGCTCTGTACAGATAAGCCTGGTGTTCCCTTTCATCAGCCCCACTGAAGCTTACTAACTGCCTGGCAACACCCACCAGCCTTGAGTCTCAGGCCAGTTGGTGTGCTTTCCTGAGCATGGTGTCCTGTTTAGTCAAATCAAGCTAATAACATCTGTTTTTCAGGTTTGCAATAAATGCTTACGGCATGAGGCCTGGGGCGTGCCTGGCACAGTGACTGTTCGGAGGATGCACTCAGTGTATGGAAGCTAGAAGGTCATCTATGGCCTGACTCCAGACTGATAATAAATTTCCTCTCCTTGACTACTCTCATACCCATATGTGCTCTAGTTACACTTTTCAGGGTGATGTTTATATTTCTTCACTGTACTTCAAGATATGCCTTTGTTTTTCACCTGGTGGGCTCCTACTCATCATTCATGGTCCAACACAAATGTTACATCTTCTTGGATCCATGTTGAAGTTATTTAAGAAACTACAGAAGAATTAATTAATCCTGACCTATGCTTCCTGTGTTCACATAGAATTTTTGTTATCCCGCTATCATAACACATATCACCATAATTTTAGGTGGATAAATATATAGATAGACCCGTAGATGATAGAAAGACAGGTAAAAAGACAGAGAGACATCCTAAGTCAACAGATAGTCTCTAGAATCAAGGGCAATTCCTTATTTTTTCTTTTCTTTTTAAATTAATAGAGTGTTTTTAAGAGTAGTTTTACATTCATAGCAAAATTGAGTGGAAAGCACAGAGTTTACATCTCCCACCTCCCCCGCCCCACACAGATACCTCCCTTACCATCAACATCCTCATTAGTGTTGGTGATTTGTCACAAGTGATGAACCACCATTGACACATGATAATCAACCAAAGTTCATAGTATACATTAGCCTTCAATCTTCATGTCATAAATCCTCTGGGTTTTGGCAACTATATGACAATATGTATCTACTATTGAATTATCATATAGGTTAGTGTCATTGTCTGAAAATGCCCTCTGTTCCACCTATGCATCCCTCCTCCCTCACACTTGAACTCTTCAGCCAATGATTTTCTTTAACTGTCTCCATTGTTACTCTCTCTCTCTTTTTTTTTTTAATTTCCAGAATGCCACATAGTTGGAATCATCCTGTACGTTGCTTTTCCATATTGGCTTCTTTCACTTAGCAATAAGCACTGAAGTTTCCTGTGTGTGGTTTTGTGGTTTGACAGCTCATTTCTTTTTATTGTTGAATAATATTTCATTGTTGAATATACCACAGTTTGTTTATCCATTCACATATTGAAGGATATCTTGGCTGCTTCCATGTTTGGGTAATCATGAATAAAGCTTCCATAAACACTTGTGCACAGGATTTTGTGTGGATGTGAGTTTTCAACTCATTTGGGTAAATGCCAAGGAGTCCAATTGCTAGATCATATGGTAAGAGTATGTTTAGTTTTATAAGAAATTACAAACTGTCTTCCAAAGTGGCTGTACCATTTTGCATTCACACCAGCAATGAATGAGAATTCCTGTTGCTCCACATCTTTGCCAATATTTGGTGATGTTAGTGTTTTAAATTTTTACCATTCTAGGTTTGTAGTGGTATCTCTTTGTTGTTATAATTTGCAATTCCTTAATGGAATATGAGGTTGAACATCTTTTCATATGCATAATTGCCATCTGTATATCTTCTTTAGTGAAGTGTCTGTTCAGATCTTTTGCCCATTTTTAATTGGCCTCTTTGTTTTCTTCTTGTTGAGTGTTGAGTTTTTTTATATTTTAGTTAACAATCCTTTATCAGATATGTATTTTGCAAAGATTTCCTACTATCTCATGGATTGTCTTTTCAGTCTCTTAACAGGGTCTTTCACAGAACAGAAGTTTATAACTTTAACAAAGTCCAACTTAATATTTTTTCATGAATTATGCTTTTGGTGTTATCACAGTCATTATCAAATACAAGGTCACCTAGTTTTCTCCTATGTAATCTTCTTGAAGTTTTATACTTTTGTACTTTACATTTATTTATTTATTTTTTTTAATATTTTATTTATTTATTTTTAGAGAGAGGAGAAGGGAGGGAGAAACAGCAATGTATGGTTACCTCTCACATGGCCCTGACTGGGGACCTGGCCTGCAACCCAGGCATGTGCCCCAACTGGGAATCGAACCGGGACCTTTTGGTTCTCAGCCCGCGCTCAATCCACTGAGGTACACCAGCCGGGCTACATTTTACATTTAGATCCATGATCCATTTGAGTTAATTTTCTGAAAAGTGTAAAGTCGGTGACTAGATTAATTTTTTCGTGTATGGATGTCCAGTTGTTCTAGCTCTGTCTTTTCTCCATTGGTTTGCCTTTGCTTCTTTATCAAAACCAGTAGCCTATGTTGGTGTGAGTCTGTTCCTGGGCTCTGTTCTTTCACCACACTTTCCTGATTACTGTGGTTTACAATAAGTTTTGAAGGGGCATAGTGTCAGTCCCCAACTTTTCCTTTTCAATTTTACGTTGGCTATACTTGGTCTTTTGCCTTTAGAATCCATTTGTTAATATCTATAAAATAACTTGCTGGAATTTTGATTGGAATTGCATTGAATTTATAGTTCAAGTTCATCTCTATGCCTGGACCCAGCACAGAACTCAACACATTTTGGGGGCCTCTTTAATTTTTGTTGATGTCAGATAGCCATCAAAACAAATTAAAGGTAGATAATTTGCTCCATCCCCCAAATTTTAAGACAACAGGTTTTCAGTGGTTGCTGTTGCAATATAATCACTTCCTCCTCTGTATATGGGAGGAAGGAAGAGAGGACCATGGGATGGATTGTGTAAAATGCTCCACAAGGACAAAAAACATTCTCTGCTTTGCTGATGGTCACACCAGGAACACCTGGAGCACTTCCTGCTATGTCACAAGAAACCCATCCCCCCCCCAAAAAAAAAACAGTGTTTTTGAATGTTGAATGTATATGTCTGTTGGCCAGAGACCAATATGCTGAAGCGAATTCAGTCTCATATACACCACGATTTCTTTGCATCTAAGTCCTGGCCTGAGCTATTTCCTCTGCCTGGGACCTGTATCCTTTCTTTCCCCACTTTCCACCTAACTCACTCCTCATCAGCTTTCAAGAATCTACTAACACATTGCTTCTTCCTAGTATGTTTCTCCCAAACGCATTGTTCTCTATGATACTTCCAGGATCAGAACATGTTGACATGAATCAGGTACTCAATACATAACTGCTGTGTAAAATAATATATTTTACCCTGCTCAAGGACCCACTCAACATCATGAAAACACATATTTGTAAATAATTCCTGAAAGAGTTCTTTATATACAGAGGCCAAATCTACACTCCAGGGTCTATGATATGTCTTTGGATGCAGTATAGCACTCAGAAGAGTATTTGGTATTTTCAGCTCCCTGATCTATGGTGCAAACAGAACGGACACTCCAGATTCCAGTTCTCTGATTTATTGAAAAAATTGCCTCCAATGTAAGAAGGCATCTTGCATCTCATCACTTTAAAGGCAGATGTTATCCATTTCCTGAGCGTTCCAGTTGCAGCTTCTGGTCTTCTGCTGAAAGGTTTCATTTCATTATTTATAACTCGACCTATTAAATGTCGGTGGGAAGATTCCCTGGAAAGGTGTGTTACTGTGGTTACCAAGAGCTTCTCTCATCCTAGGAAGAGTCTGCTTTCTGGGGTGCAGAACAGGCTTTAAAACCAGCAGGAATCACACATGCTTAAGCAAAGATGTGTGAAGGGCACAAAGAACCTGCTATTATTTTCAAAGCATCCTGGGAAATGCCAGGAAGGATTCTGGGGTTTTCTTTCAAAATAGTAACTTATGGACAGTTTGAGGCAAAGCATGGACATTAAAAGATTTGATTCTCCTGCCATAGATAGAACAGTGACTTTTTATTCTACTGACATCTTCCCCCACCTCAAAAAATGCATTTTTTATGAGAAAGTCAAATTGGCCTGGTCTTGCAGGCAAACACTCCTCATAGAACAAATGAGCCTTTTTTGTTAAATTACAGAAACAGCAAAAGATTTATGATTCTGCTGGACAAAATCCTTTTGTTTTAAATGGTTGCCATTTTTTCCATGAAGAAATCAGACACCTTGTTGGTGTTTTCTTATAGTAAACATAAGGTCACTGAAAGGAAACAGGCTAGATGAAAGATCACCATGGTATTAAATTACTTCCATCTGCAAACACTGTAAATCCCGTAGACATAAAAAGAAAAGTTATGGTTAGAGCTCTGAAGTGTCATGTTTTTGGACTTGAAAAAAGTCCTTCTGCTGAGGACTTTATTCTATTGCCAAGATTAAGAAACATGAAGTCGTGACGTAGTAACTGGACCATGTCAAAAGCATTCTCCAGAAAAATCTCACTTGTTTGCTGTTTTTCTCAGCCCTTGTCTTCCATTCACTTCGTGCACTATCTAACTTGCAAGTTTATATTGGAAGAAATTGCTATGAATTAGAATTGAAGTCCCATAGTATTAGTTCTCGACAGATTTTAAAGAACTTTTTCAAAGCATACAATTAGTCTCTTCAGTTTTTCTTTTCACTGATTAAAACTTGTTTGTGTTTGGGATAGAATTCAAAATGATATCTTTTAGAAACAAGGTAATTTACATTTGTAATCAATTAATGTTACCCACAGTTGCAATTTTACTAAATTGCATGGTAGTCTTTAAGCAGGACTTAGCTTGTTTCATCCACAGTTATTAGTAGTTACTATAACAGAGAGTGTGCCTGTTGTGCAGTCTTGGCTGCTAAGCCTCTGAAGTTCATTCCCAGTTTTGAGAAACCTATTATTGCATGAGTCCGACCTTCAAAGGCAGGATACTTGCTTCTCAGGCTCCTAAAAGACAACATGGATCTGAGATATCTATGCCCAGGTTTGGAATCTGAACAAGTGATGCAAACCAGTGGGCTGGTGCCCAGTGCTTAGTGGCAGTAAAGGTGGAGGTCAGGGAAGCACTGCACGGTGAACAGTGGAAGCAGGAGTGACATCCCAAGAAGGATGTTCCCATAACATGGGCTTTACGGCTGCTCCAGTCCTACTTTTTAATAGTTGAACGTCCTTGGACAAACACTCTAACAACTTTGTCTCAATTTCTTCATTTGTAAAATAGGGATAATAATAGTCACTATCCCATAACATTACTCAAGGGTGGAATGAGTTAATGGCCATACAACAGTACCCACGCAAAGGGAGGTCTTCACAGGCATCACTTGCATGGTATGAGCCGTTCTTACTTCCCTGTGGGTGTGCACGTAGACTGAACCAAATGCCTCAACATTTTCCTTCATTTCTTTTTCCTTAATTTAAAAAGAGTAGTTTTCTGTTGTACACAATCAAGAATCGTGACCGAAGACCATCTATAAGCTTATTTGTATTTTCAATAAAAAATACACCCACAATTGAGGCTCATTTAAAGTTCAGAAGTGGGGTATTTGGGAGAAAATCATTTTCCTTGATAGTGATCCATTTTTAGAATGCTATGACATAAAAAAAATTCTGTGTTCATTTTGACAATAACTATCCTGGCAATATCACCACATTCATTTATTTCTCGATGTGGTAGAATTCAAAGGGTGATCCAGATGCTTGAAGTAACTGCAAGACCTTCTGAAGTTGTTATGTTAAAGCAGAATGAGTTTTAGAGCTCTGCTGAAAACAGAGAAAGAGCAGTAATTTGTCTATTGGTATTTATTCTTGAGTCCTCAAGTACACCTCAAGGAAAGAGACAGAGCCAGCAAGGACACCATGGACCTTCAACTCCTGAAAACAGGGTGGAGGCAAAGGCTCTGTTTGGCTTTTGCCCATACAGCCTGAAGACATGTGGAGAGATCACTAGGAGGAAAAACGCCAGGGCAGACTACGTCACGACCGGCAGGGATCTGGCTCCATGGTGAAGAATTCCAGAAAGTAGTCTGGGACATAGTAACACCAGAAGCTTTCTTTGATTCTCTCTTTCATATGGTTTCTTCTCAGAGGATCTGAAACAAAACAGAGAGATAAAAGATGATACTGACAAAAGTTCTAGCTGCGTCAAAGGAAATCCATGTGGTTTGCATGCCTCATATAGCTCCTGCTAAAAACGGAAGGCAGCTGTTGACTGTAGGAAGGCCCAGACTGCTGTGGCCAGTAGCTTCAGGCCACTAATTACAGTCAGAGGCATCGGAGAAGGCACACTCTTTAAAAATCTGTCTCATATCCTTCGGTATCCTTACTTTCTTCCAAATATGGGCTGCTTCTCATGACCTGAGATTAACCCAGGAGAACTAGGCATTATCCGACCTTGCTATGGAATGACTATTATCATTTTTACTGAAGAGTAGAATGTAGAGCCCTTGATGAGCACTTGTTGAGTTTCCACCTTGCATAGAGGACTAAGCAAATTTTGCTAACATGCACACATTTTGATAAAGTACACATATTTGATAACTAGTTAACTGAAAAAAAAAACAAAAAACCTTTCCTCATCAAAAATGACATGTTGGCACTGCAGTGACATAGTGAGAGGCTGGTCAGCACCAGAGTTGGACTCAGGCCACCCTGCCTCCTATTCTGGCTCACATATTAATTGCCCGTGTGACCTTAAATATGACCCCATGCCTCTGTTGTCATTAAAAAATGAGAGAGTTGTCTGAGATCATCTCCAAGGTAGTCTCTATGTCTAAATTATGTAACATAATTTCAGAGAAAATTTTTTGTAGTTAAAAACAATCGTAACATCAACAACAACAAAAACCCCACAACATTCACATAGGCCACTCGCACGTGTCAGAAAATAGAATACCTGTACTCGTAGTTACAACCATTCACTTTATAACATAGATACGTATAGATGTTGACCTATCCTACAATAAACATTTTACATGTAAAATGTTGGAAAATAGTGTATTCTTAATATCTAGTTATTAGAGAGTCACTGAACCATCCATAAAAATCATGCAATACTATGATGACAATGCTGAAGACAATCAATAGGTCCTACCTATAAAGCACCTACCATTTGCCAAGCCCTGAGATAAATGCTTTTGATATATTCACTTATTCAATCTTCAAACCATCCTGGGTATCAGAATTATAATTCATGTTAGGAGTTAGGAAATTGAGGCAAGGCCACACACCCAAAACCTGGAGGAGTTGGGTTTGGAACCATGGCAGTCTGGCTCTCAATTCTGTGCTCTTAAGCCTTCTACTATAAACTTTTTAAAGTCGAAAGTATATTTGGAGAGCAAATTAATATAACAAATTATTTTGTTAAAAATGTGACGAAAGAATTCAAACTGGAATTAGTTCACATTCTAATTGTGTGATTTATTACCTCTATAATGTGGGAAAGCTATTCAACCTTCTAACAATTACTTTCTTCATCTGGAAAATGAAGACATTTATTTAGGGAAAATGTTATATGGAATCATCAAAAGGGTTTAATGAGATAAGAATGTAAAATTATACAGCTCAACTAACAAAGTAGTTAATGTATTTAGCAAACATTTATGGAACACCTACTATGTGTCAGACACTGGTATGAAGGATGTGGCCGTGAACAAAACAAAGTTCATGCCATCATGGAACTGACATTTTTGTAGGGAGATGGACATTTTTAAAAGCATATCAATTACTGGCAAATTCCCGACTATGATCAGTGAGTGTTTTCTTTTTCTATTGCTGGGTAACAAATGCAGGGATTCTGAGTCGGGAATTCTCTCAAGGCACAGTGGAGACGGCTCTTTGCTCCAGGGGGCAACTTGGATGCCTGAGAGACAGAGGAGCTGGGACTGCAGGATACATTGCGAGACAGCTTAGTGTCAGGAGTGGGATGGCTGACGCTCAAAGAGCCTCAGCTGGGATGCAAACATGTGACATCTCCAACATGCTAAGATTTATGTGAGAATTAAAATAGAATGATATGATACTGAGCGATTGGGGACTAATTTGGAAAGTGTCCAAGGAAAGCCACTCTGAGGAGTTAACAAAGTTGAGACTTGAAGATGGAGCAGGATCCAGCACAGATGAAGGAGTAGAATTCCAGGCAGAGCGAGTACAAAAGTTCTGAGGAGAGAACATGGAGCACAGGAGGGTGTGGAACGACATAAGGCCAATGATGTGGACAGGGACCAGGCTAACTGTGGTTTTCTAAGCCAGGTTATAGAGTTGGGATCTCATTATAGATTTATGGAAAGCCATTGGAAAGTTTTAAGTAGAAGGGTAATAATAGGGCATTAAAAAAATAAAATAGAAGAAAACAAAGAAACAATAAAATGAACAATGAAATGAAGCCATACTTCAATTTCCTATGACTACATCTACTATGATCCACCTCTAGCATCTTCACAGTGACTCCTAATTACCAACTCTCCTGAGCATTAACAAAATAGAACAGTTAAATCGGTTTTCTGCTCTAACAATATATACAGAAAATGTTTACCAAATTAATATTCATCTAAAATTGAAACAAAATATTTGGGGCTGCTGAATCTTATAAAATGTACTGATTTTACTCCAAGTCTAGACAAAAACATTTCATTCATTTATCACTCATTTGGGCATCTATTCACTCAGCCACCTTTCCACTTGTCACCTGGTATCAGTAAGTGCCAATAATATAAAAATGTGTGACAGAGTTTCTGTTTTGATGGTGTATCTATGGCACAGAGTATATTTTTAATGGAGAGTGCTATTGGAACACAAAGGAAGAAAAACAGTATCTGATATTCCAATATAGAAATACTGAAAACCACTTAGCAAGTTATGTGCCCTGGGAAAATGCACTTAAGCTAATTAAAGTGGAATTCATAGCAAATGTTTATCTCTTGACCCAAGAAGCTCTTGTCATACTCCTAGAAAACACTGCATTCGGGTGTTTCCATCAAGAGTTACTTAAGTTAATTTAAAATGGAAGTCTTACTCATGGTCTTTTTGTCCAGAGTGTTTGTCCATTGTCAACAGTCCTCAGAAACTGGATTCCTTCCACATGAAAGGAATTCCAAAACTCAACACATTCCTTAGCTCCCAAAGCAGAAGCAAAATCCTAGACAATTGTTCCAGATGAATGGTGCGTGTGCACATGTACATGCGATTTGCAGAGAGGACTGGTGAGAGATGCCTTGGTAATTATCTCTTTGTTGTTATCTCTTATCCCGGCACCTCACTTGAAAATAACTACAGTCTTTTCTGGGTAAATATATTTTGCCAGACTTAAAAGATAATGATTTTAAGGCTGGGACTCTCCAAAATAAATATTTCAAACTCTAAGTTCTAAGTGATTAATTGGTTCTCCAAAATCTATTACTGGCTTTACAAATGGAATGTATTGTCTCTCATTATCACATCTGCCCCCAAGTCAGAGATAGTGTCAAATCTCAAAACCAAGATGATTGCAAGTCAATCATTCATTTTTGGTTTTTCTGAATTAGATATTTAAATATTTTGAATTCAGTTTTTTCTATGCGATTTTAAAAACATAGAAACGGAATTTATATCAACACCTATTCTCTTATAACCTACCTTTCCCATAATTCATGTAGATACCCATGCTCACATCAAATGCTTTATGCACAACCATAATAATAACGGTATTCCATTTTCTTGCTGTGTGGTCATACTACCTAACGCTTTAGAAAATGAGGTTTAGAGTCAAATATCTGGGTCCTCATCTTGTCTCCACACTCGCCATGTGACCTTGGAGAGAGTTACTTAACTACTATGTCTCAGTGTTCCAATATGAGCAAAGATAAAGTATTCAATGCAGTTTTGTTGAGTGAGTGAATTAATGAATACACAAAATAATTCAATTTGTAAGATGGAAAATGGAAGACAAAGAATAAATGAGTAAATAAATGAGTGAATTTTGAAAAAAAAAGAGTAGGTTTGCCAAAGATCTTTGATGAAATAATGAATAAACAAATGAGTGTGTTAACGAATCATGCATTATGTCCATAATTACTGTTCCTGGTAGCTATTAAAATCTGGAGAATAAACTGAATATTTTGAAGTGGAGTCAGGTGCAGTCAGCTGACTACATTTTTTAAGTATGTGTGAGGTTCTATATATTTTTCTGCCTCATTGAAGAAAGCGTTTTTGTAGATGTTAGCTTTAAATTGATCCTTGAAGATGGCCATCCAAAACTTGCCCGCATGAGAAGTCCAGCATGCTGTTTCTTTCACTTCCCTAGGTTACTCCCCTGCAAAACAATATTTTGATTTAGTTGGTTCATTTCATGTAATGGCAGTATAAATTATCACTTTATAGAGGACATCAACAAAAGGAGAAGAATTTACCATTTAAACAGAGTGAAACTAAAACTGTTGTGGCCTCCCTCTGGTTTTGTTGAAGATAGATGATTATGATGTCAGTGCAATTTGAAAGAATATTAAATCAGAGACTGAAAATACCTAGCAACTCCAACTCCCTCACATCACAAGGTCTGGATTCTCATGAACTCCAAAAGCTAAGATGATTCTCTCATTTTTAAAATCCAAATGGCTTTTCTGTAACTAGTTTTAGGACACATTGAGTGAACAAATTCCTCTTTGCTCATGATGATTTTACACATAAAATTGACTACATAATTTGGTTTCTGTTGAGATGCTTGCTAAAGATAAATTAGATACATAAAACATACCAGACCCTAAAAGTTCACCAAGGGAGGAAGTAAAATAAATATACACCATAAGTATAAGACTTCTGTTTCCTTACAACTTTTAAGACTTCCATTTTATTCCTAGAGGATGTTTTCATTTCTTTTTGGACCTCTGAGAAGAATGTTTGCGGTGATGAAAATTGGAGAAAAGAACAATTATATTTACCTTGACTGCAATTTTGATAGAAGAGGAGACAGCAGATGAGATGTGTTGCATACCTCTTTGTGCCAGTACTTGCGCTAAGTACCTGTGATAGGCTGAATAAAGCACCTCCCTCCCAAGAGGTTCACATCCTTATTCCCAGAGTTTGTGAATATGTTATATTAAATAGAAAAATGGACTTCATGAATGTGATTAAGTTAATGATTTTGCAATAGGTAGATTATCCTGATGGGTCCTATGTAATCACAATGTTCCTTAGAAGAGGAACATAGGCGGTTAGAGAGGAGAGAATGCAAGGTGATGATGGGAGCAAAGACTGGAGAGATGCGGCCACAAGCCAAGGAATGATGGGAGACAGCCTCTAAAAGGCTAGAAGAGGGAAGAAATGAGCTCTCCTGGAACCTCCCAATGGAACCATCTCTTCTGGCCCTTTGATTTGATCCCTCCTGTAAGACTGATTTTTGGACTTCTCATCTCCAGAACTGTAAGAGAATGAAATTTGTGTTATTTTACACCACTAAGTTTATGATCATTTGTTATAGCAGTAATAGGAAACTAAATACTCTATTAGTTTAATTAATTAATTGACATTATCTTATCAAGGATTCATAACACTACAAAGAAGTATCATCTCCATTTTATAGTGACACCCAGGGCTTGGAAAGGCTCACCCACTCTCTCACTGCTAATTAACAGTGGAATTAGGACTCAAATCCTGATTCGTCAGCCAATAAACCCTGTTACTTTTCTATAGGACTATGTATCCTGCAAGACAGTCCAGATTTCCCCCTGACTCATCAACGTCAACCAAAGAAGTTGTTCACACTAGGAGTTGCCTAGGAGTCCATTCTGCTTCATAGACCACAGTTTCCACCGGATGAACGCTGCACTGTGTGAATTATCTAAAACACTGCTTTAACTTATACTGTCATTCTTCATCCAACTATGAATTCTGGTATTACTTGCTTTACAAGGGGAGGCAGGGACAAATGGAGAAGAAAGCGAAAGTTAAAACAAGTCTCACTGTATGAATCATGACCCAGAATTAGTTTTCCAGTCTAGTCAGAGTCTGCAGGGATGAGTTCAGGGCTTTTATTTTTCCTTTATAACATCAGCATGCTCAGCCCTTCATGGGGGGAAGACAAACAAACACACACACTTGCCTTGAGGGATGTTCCTGGAAAGGACTGAAATGGATCCCTGCTCCCTACGCTACCGG
Source organism: Micronycteris hirsuta (assembly GCA_004026765.1). Lineage (NCBI taxonomy): Eukaryota > Metazoa > Chordata > Mammalia > Chiroptera > Phyllostomidae > Micronycteris > Micronycteris hirsuta. The sequence continues at coordinate 252,061 of PVJI01000140.1, forward strand.
GGAGCTGTCCCTAACATCTTTAAGGGCAGCTTGGCCTCCTTCCAGAAGAGATGCTGCTACCTGATTTACTGCCATGCCTGCTGTGATGCCCACGCAGGACTGCTTCCCACCTGGCCATGGGGAACACCTGCAGGAGCACGTCTCCCCGGCGGCCTCATTCTAGTGGGAGGAAGGGCCAGCGCCACGGCTCTCTTTCTTATGTTACTGATGTGCACAGGAGTGTGTGTTTTTCTGGTGTTTGTCAAAAAGGCTTTCAAGCATGTAAGTTATTCCTGCTCTACTTCTTGTTGGGATCTTTCTGCAAGTCATTTGGGATCCTAAAGAAATGAAAAATAATTCCTCCTTCATGGAGCTTAACTAGAGAATGATAAATCAGATACATATTTTATGGATTAGTCCCTCCTAATAGATTTCCACTGTTTTCATTATAAAAATGAAGCCAGGGGGAGACTAAACCTGGGATGTGTAGCATTTCAGCCACCATCACGGTAACAAGACTTGGGGTCTTGACAAAAGTGAGATCAGGGTTTGAAAAGGTGCATTGGTTACCAGTGTTTCCCTGTATTTTCCTTTTGTCAGTTCTGCTTCCTCTCGCCATGCTATCAAACGTGTTCACTCTGAGGATGAACAAAGCAGTCCTCTGCCACTTTTGTAACTTATGCCTAGCTTGTCTGATGAGTTCCAAACCTGGCTCATTTTATGAAATCCTGTTGTTCTGCTGCATGCATGTGGAGGAGGAATGAAAAAGTAGGGTGGAATAAGAAAAATTTATGAGTAAGACCAAGTGCCTAATAGTGAAACCTATTATTTAGTATGAGGGGTTTTTTGGAGGGCAAAACAAAACCCTATAATGACTGTCTTGAGACTACTGGCATTTTCTTTTTTTTTTTTTTAATATCTTATTTATGTATTTTTAGAGAGAGGAGAAGGGAAGGAGAAAGAGAGGAAGAGAAACATCAATGTGTGGTTGCCTCTCATGCACCCCCTACTGGGGACCTGGCCCACAACTCAGGCATGTGCCCTGACTGGGAATCCAACCACTGACCCTTTGGTTTGCAGGCCCATGCTCAATCCACTGAGCTATACCATCCTACTGGCATTTTCTTATTTGTGATATTCTAATTCATTAACAGAGGGAAGTAAAAGGAAAATCTATAATTTATTTTAAGGGCAGTTGGATGAAAATTTTAAATAGATATTGTAAATTTGGGGAGAAAATGCAGGCAAGAAACATATAGAGGGTAGATCGTAATTTTTCTTAAGTTAACCATTGAGAAAGTGTTAGAAGGTAACATTATTTTCATTCCTCATTTTAAAAAATGTGTAGAGAGAAAATTTAGAAGAAAGTGAAAGCTATTAAAACATACATACTTATATGCATTATAATTCAAGAGTTTCTTAATAACTGAAAAGAAATGCAAATTGAGAATTGATGCTAATTTCCAGAGCAGAGGAATCCAGTGAGGTGGAGTCTATTAGAAGGTGACGTTGGAACATTTTCTGACACAACTTTCCCCAGGTTCAATCAAACAGAGGAAGAGGATAATGCATACCTTTGAATAAGGTTTTGGAGAGCATGACATGAATCAGGTTATATTATGAAGGTTTGAAGTTTTCAGACCCTTCTATTGGTTTATTAATATAATTTTTTAACTGTTATCTTCCTCGCTCTCTTAGGCACACCTCAATTTCAGTCTTCTGGGGCTACATTTCGTTTCCCAGGTAGAGTCCGCAACCCCATCTGGACCTCCTATTATGTTCTTACCTGGTGAATCCTGATCCATTTTCTCAGCCCTCACTTCAAACACATCTTCTGCGATATAGAGTCATATAGAATTCAAATCTTGGTTTTTCTATTTACTAGCTCTGTGACATTAATGTTTTAATCCCAATCTCCCAATTTCTATATTAAGGATCTTAATTAGAAGTAAGCTGTTCTTAAATGAAACAAAGAGAAGATAATTATATTCTACTTATGTCAGGACAAATTCATCTTTACTTTTTAAAAGATACAGAAATAATGCTTATTTTGCCTGATTGTGTATCAGGTCCTGGACTTGTTGCATTTATAGATAGTACTTTTTTATTGTCAGAAATGTTTCTTCTGAGGCAGGGAAACTGAGGCTCAGTTTGGGGCAGTAAAGTCATCCGTTTAGGTAAAGACTCAGCTCACGCTTACTGAATGTCTAGTTCCGTTCTCGGTGCCTGTGATGCAGTGCTCCCCAAGAGAGAGAGGGAAACACAGCTTAATGAATGCATTCACTTAAGTAATCATTAATTTTAAAGTCATATTCATGCTAACATTGAACAAGTTCAGAGGGAAAAAAAGGTCCTGCCTTTTTGGAGGGTGCAATCGAGCAAGAAATACTTGAGCATGATTTGAGGAGTGTTATTTCACTTCACAACGGGAGCAACATATGGGTAAGGAATGACATTTTAGTGACATCTTAAAGAATGAGAAAATCATCTGAGCCGATCATGAGGTTTGGAAGTCATTACAGCAACTTGCTAACTTTTGGTTGACTAGTCCTTTGGGTTAATTCAGGATGGCCTCTCCTTTCTCTGTTATCTCAAGCCCCATGAAATGTGAGTGGGAGTGAGACTTATAGGAGAAAGCTCTTGGAGCAGCATGCCGGGGGCATGTCGGATGCTCCCACTCATTGGGATCAGGGCGTAGCATGGGAATGCAGAGCTTCTCAGACCCTGTGCCTCAGCATTATAGTTTCCAAAGATGTTTATTAGTATTTGGGGCAAAAATGTTCTGAGGTCAAATAAAGGTAAAAAATGGTGTGCTAAAGAGGTTAAACATGTGCCTTTACCATAGTATTTCCTGGTACTCTCATATTCTAATGAGTCTCGTGAAGTCACAAAAGGGAGCTCAAACATGTAGCACTTCTGATATTTGCTCTATTCACATGTCACTAAATCCAATAGTTATTTTCCAGTCCTGACATTATTTGACTGCCGAGGAGTGTTTGACCCAGCGACCTCCTTTCCTACAGTGTCTTGGTTCCTCCATTCACACAGGTGTGTTTTAACTATTCCAATAACTTTTCGTTGACTGTGTGGCATGTGCTGGTCACAAGATAAAGCAGAGAGCGCAATCAGGAGTGACACGTCCTTTCACGGGGCATATGTCCACTGGTAGAAGTGGACTTTATATCAGAAAAAGGATGGTCAAGTAAGTTCAAGATAAGTAATTTGGAAAGGAAGAATCTTATAACCAAGGAGACCAATCTATCCAGAAAGGTATTACTGAGGATAAGAATGTGGGGAGACAGGGCAGATGGACAAGCATTTCAAAGGGCCCGAAACCTGCCATTTTCTCAGCAGTGCAAGCCTGAGAAAATGTTAATAGACCTAGCATGGCTTAACCACAGAACAGATAATCACTTGGCAGTAACCACCAGGTCACAAAGACCTGATGTAGGTGCACCAAGATGTGTTCTAAACAATCTGATAAGCCATGGAAGGAGGCTGGCCTGGAGAGAGCATTCTGGAGAAGAGGCACCCTTTTGGGCCCTTATCACAGTGGATGATCATCCATGTATTTGTGAAATTACTTGACTTGGGTGGTGTTTAAGCTTGATGGAAATGAAGACTCGACCTGTAAAAGTTCGCCATTGCATTCCTGGAGTCTACCATAGTTACTAGTCCATTGTATTATGTAAGTTTTCATTGAATGACTGAAAGAATGAACTAAATAACACTTTCTACCTTAAATTTTCTCCCATGGACTTTCCAAAATTTGAAAAGCAATACCTTAATCCACACTTTTTCAAAATTTACAGTTTAAGAAGCAACACCCTTATTGAGTGCTTTGACTGGGAGTCATCCAAGGGCCTTGTTAAACTGCAGCAGGTTGAGGGTGGCGTTTAAGTTCTTCAGTTCTAACAGCTCCCTGGTGAGGCTGTGACTGGCGGCCCCTGGAATACACTTGAATAGCAATGTCCTAAGCATTGAATCCAAACCTGGATGTACAGAGCATAGTGAACTCAGCACGCAGCCTTCTCAGGCCATGTCTGCCCATTCAACAAACAAACCAACAAAACTGGAAAGGTTAAAAAAAAATCACACCATCCAGATCCCTCACCAGAGATTTGGAACGAATTGATCTGGAATGGGGTATGAGCCCTAAAAGTCTGAAACGGCTCTCCTCGTCAGCCCAACAGGTAGCCATGCTAAGATTCCGTGTTCTGGAGGAAGGTCCACCTCTGGACTGCTTGGAGTTAAATCTAACCACATGGCCCTCTCCCCTCGCTCCGTCAGCCCATCGCCAGCCCCGACTTACTTTGCTCATTAGCCTGGCTTCTGCACAGATGGTGTTTGTGTACACGTTGATGACTTCCATCACCACCAGGCAGCTCATTGCCTGAGGGTGAGGCAAATGAATCATCTGTGCAGGTATAACGGGGAAAGGAGGGACGTCTTCTCTTGTGATATATTCTATTAAAATCAAAATCCCTTTGGCTCACTTGCAAGGAAGTGTACTTTGTCATGTTAATATGAAAAAAAGCCAGTGACACCTACATATATTTACTCTTCTTTCCTCCTCTCCTATTTGTTTTAAAACCTCCCAGATGTTCAGAAGCGTGGCATTTAATATCCCGCGTTTGACCTTTCAGTCTTCTGCCATCTGCCACACAGGGCGTTTCAGCAAGCTAGTGTGGAGAGGCATTTGTTAACAGATGAACTCAGTTGTGACACATTTTGATGATCTTAGTCAAGGCAAAAATTCCAGTACTGATACTTAAATAAGGATTCTCATGTGTCTCTCCCAAAGTTTCTTATGGCATCAGCCTCTTGCCACTGTGTGAAGACAGAATGACATCTCCAGATAGCCTGTTAGGTCGTCAGTCCTTAAATTATGCCCTTTCCCCCTTCCACTGGTACCAAGGATGGCCTACTTCTAATTTACAAGAACAACAGCATTTGGATTCTAAGAGTTAAAAAATTCCAGGGAAAGATACCAGTAAGATTAATATAAAGATATTAGTATATAATATTCAAGGATGTTAGCTTAACCAACCAACAGGACAACAATGCAAACAATTTCACATTTTAGGGAGAAAGCAAACAAAACCCTAAGAACAAGAAGAATGTTGTTTCTTTCTACAATCATTGCACTGGAGCTTATTTGCTCATAGCACCTATACACGGTGGGAGTGGGGCAAAAGTAGGTTTACAATTGTTTGTATGGAAAATAACACAATAATTAATAAATAGTAATACAAGAATAAACTCTGTGTTTCACATACAACTGTAAATCTACTTTTGCCCCACCCTGTACTGTAAAAAGTCTGATTGGTAGTTCATTGTTAGCATTATATCATGCTATAACACTTTATTTTTAATCTTTCGGTCAAAGCTCTCTTTCTTTTAGGCTGGGTGGGTACTTTCTTTTCCACTGATTTTTCATTCTGAGCAGAGATCAGCTCTAGCCAGAGAAACACATCCTTCAGTGTTCAGTGGAAAGTGTGCTCTCAGAGCCAGAGGGAAGCTGGCTTATATGAACAGGAGCACCTCGCCTCTGGTCCCTGACTGAGCCATCCTCATGCAAATGAGGTTTCTGAAGCCTCACACTTTGATTGGCCCAAAAGGTCTTGTCCTGATTGGTCAGAATAGAGCCATTTTGATTGGCCATCACCACTCAGCTCTAACTGGATGGGAAAAGCCTCAGTCCTATTGGTTGAAATAGGTCTGCAGAAACTCCTTTAGAAGGGCTCCCTCAGAGGACAGAACACACAGTACAGGCAAGTGGCTTAGTGAGGCTTCTCCTAGAAGTGCAGTTTGCGTGAGAGACCGCTGTGCAGAAATGGCTACCAGACTCTGCTTTCCCCAACGCCCCAGTTAGCCAGCAGAAGCCCTTCTTAGTAGGTGTCTTTTCCCCCCTTAGGGTTCACATTATGACCCACAATTTTTAGGGCTCTTTCTAGACTTTCTCTTACTTAAGAATAAATTGTTCCTGGGCAGCTTCTTAATCCTTCTCTTAACTCCCTCTCTTAACCTTCACTACCACCAGTCCTGGCTAACCAGCATATTGGACATTTCTGATTATCGGTGGACATCTGCAGATACCCATTATAGGTATTTCTAAAATTAAGCCATATGAATTAGAAGTCTCCAAAAGCCAGCTATCAGTACAATCTTAAACTGCATCAGTGTAACTTGAGTGCTCAAATGCACAGACGAGTGATATGGTTAATTTATTAATTCTGGAATGGTGTACCAGAGAGAACACTGAAGTAAAAATCAAGAGATGGATTAGGGCCTGTTGGTCCCTGAATTAGGTGGATAAGTCTCAAAATTCCTAACTCATTTGAAAAATTAGGGGGTTGAAGTCAAGTATCTTTACAGTTTCTTCCAAGGTTCCTTTCAGACACAAAGGGGAATAAGGGAGTCCATTTTGGGGAGCAGTAGTGAGATGCTGCTTGCCAAGAGAAGTTAAGTTCTGTAGTTTAAGGCTGAAACATTAGTTTGAGTGATCTGTTTTAGTAAAGCTGAAAAAGGGAAACTCTGATCAGAGAGATGCTGTATGCCACACTTTCAAATTTTTGTTTCAAAGTCTGTAGGTGGAGAGCGGGTTTCACCTTGCTTTCAAGTTGTATTTTTATCTGTAACAGAGAAAATGGGTTTTCAAAAGAATACCCAACTCTGAAAACTGTCTCAATGCAATTTAGGAAGGATGGCAAGCAAAGTAGTTTAAGAATGCAATACAAAATAGAGAGCCCAATTCAGAGATGAAAAGACATTTCTAAGTATAGTGAGAACCCTCAGCCACTATTTATTCAATGAATATAAATCTTTTGGAAAAAAAAAAACTCCCACTGAGATTCAAATTACACAAACAGAGAAAGAAAGAAAGTATACGAGTTGTTTAGGGCAGTTTTACTAAGGTAAATGCTTATGCCTCTGCCAAATAGCTGTGTTGGTAATGATATTACATAGGTTATGTGCATTTTATTTTTTTTGCATCTACTACTGGATTTGAAAGTAAAACTGCAATTGCAATTCAAGTTAAAGAAGGAGATATTTTCTTACCTGGAAAGAAGATTCATCTCTCTTTAATTGGCTCTTTGACCAAAATAAAGATTTATAAGAAGAGAATGCTGTATGCCTCAAATAAAGAATTAGGGATGATGAATGGGTGAGTCATTAGCATTATCGAGATTCCAGGAAGGCATATGCTTCAAGGCAAAGTAACCTTTATTGAAGCAAGATAGTTTAGGAAGTGAACTTATTGGCTAGATTCGAATTTATTTGCCAAGAGCTTAACCATCCTACTAACGAAATCCTAGTTCTCACATTGTTACAATAGCAATTTAGAACAAGTTCTTCTTGTGTTTATTAGGTACTTGACAAAAACACATAAAACTTCATAAAAGCAGGGAGAATGTTGTTTATATTTTCCACAAAGGTCTCAGCTCACCTCGAAGCTAAGTGGATGCTAAATCTGAGTCGTGAAAATGCCTCTCTAATGAGTGCTAAAGAATTCCCAGAGTAAGGTCATGTCTTAGAAACTAGTGTCAAAAATCAATCGTTCCTGCCTATGTATCAAAATGGTTCTCAGAAGCTGTCTGCCCATAATCTTTTATCATCCACAGACCAGGTACTCAGGAAATGCTGATTAAGTTAATTTGAGAGTTTTGTTGAAATAAGATGGTGTGGCCAAGAGAAGTCTTAGTAGAATTCATTTTTCCAGATCTAATATTATGTAAAGAAAAGTTTCTTCTAAAACGCAACTAAACATAGTTGGAGAACAGAGCTATGTTGGTTGGTGTCATTTCAAGTTCATGATCATTATCCTCAAGTGGGCCCTGCTGGTGCCCAGAGATCAGAAAACATTTCCTTAGTATAATTAGTTTCTCTCTCTCCTGCACCATGATGTCATACTTTCTTTTCTCTCCTCAAGCATCTAACATAGTGGCTCACAATATCACTTTCTGCAGATAACCTTTCCTCTTATTTCACTTAGAAAATGGAAATAATCTCACCATTTCATCTATCCATTAATATTATTAATTCAAAATATTCTGTCATCTTTCCTAATACCTTCGATAACCACTCCCCTCAAGGATATTGATCAAGCAATTATCCCCTTAATCCTGCAACAATTTCTCTCCCTACTAGATCATTCCTATTAGCATATAGACATGAAGATCCCCTCTCTCTTTGCTCTATAATAGCAAAACTCCTTGAAAGAATTGCCTATGTTTGCATCTTTAATTCCTCTTCTCCCTTTCTCTTTGAACCCAGTCCAATCAGATTTTTGCCTCCACCACTCCAATGAAGCTACTTTGGTCACTGTGACTTTCAAGGTCACTGTGACTTTCACAGTTAAGTCCAGTGGTCAACTCAGTCCTCCTCTAACTTAACCTGTCAGCATCATTTGAGAGCCACCCCCTTTCACCTTTTATCCACTTTCTCCCTTTGTCTTCACTCTCCTCACATCACTTCTATTGCATTGGCCTTCCCTTCCTTGATCTCCTCTTCTGATTTTTTCCTCTTCTCTCCAATCACTTAAAGTAGGAGGATCCCAGGGAAAAATTATTTGGCTTCTTCTCTTATTTATGATTCTTTCTCTGTGATCACATGCAGTCACTAATGGCTACCACACGTCTATCTCTGGCATGGCATTCTCACCTAATTCCAGAAACATATATATAACCGCCCACTTGTTATTTCATATACATATCTAATTTAAGCATCCCAAAATTAATATCCCCCCAAGAAAATCTTATCTCCAAACCACCTCTCCTGCTAGCTTCCAAACCTGCTTTTTCATTTCCTTGAACAAAATTTTTGGAATCATTCTTGACTCCATTTTCTTATACCGCACAGTTAATTCATTAACAAATTGTGTTGCCTCTATCTTAAAAACATATCCAGAATATGACTATTTTGTAGTACTTTGATATTTAACTTCCCTGGTCTACTCTCATGTTAGGATTAATGTAACAGCCTTGTAACTAGTCTACTGACTTTCATTCTTGCCTGACACCATCCCTTGTTAATAAAACAAGAAGAATGATCCTCTTAAAAGTGAATTCAGATCACGACTCCACCCAACACATGCAATAAACACTGTTAGGGCTATCTATTACTGCATAACAAATTACAATAACATATCAATGTTTTCAACAGCAATTTTTTATTCTCTCTCATGATTTTGTTTGTTGACTGGCATTAGCCGAGTGGCTCTGGCTTGGGGTCATTAATGCAAGTGGTGAATGATAGCAGATGGTTACTGGGTTGGAGTCATCTGAAAGCTTGACTGGGCTGGATATTCAAGACGATTCATCCACTCAGATGGAAGCAGGTGCTGGAAGTTGGCTGGGAGGTTACCTAGCTATCAATCAGATTGCCTACCACCGTCTCTCCATGTGGGTTGGGGTTCTCAGAGTGTGAAGCCCTCCAAAAGTAAATATTCCAAATAACAGAAAGCAGGGCTGCCAAGCTGTAAAGACCTGAGCCCAGAAACTGGCACAGTGTCACTTCCAGTGGGTTCCCAACATTCAAGGGAAGGGGGCATACATGCTACCTCTCCATGGAATAAATGTTAACAGTTTTGTAACCATTCTTAATCTGCCACAGTCTCTATCTCATTCACAGTAAAATGCCACATTTTTACAGTGGTTTTCAAATACCTACACAGTAAGGACTATAGTTACTTCTCTGACCTCATCTTCTATTAATTTCCTATTAGGTCACTATAATCCAGTGACACTGACCTCCCAGCTATTCCTCAAAGCCTCAATGTGTTAATGTTTGCCATTTCCTCTTTCTAGACTCATTTTCTCTCAGGTGTTTGTATCTCCATATGGCTTGATTCTTCTTTAAATCTCTGTTCATATGTAAGCCTGTCAGTGAATCCTTCCCTGATAACCACAGAGAGCTGTCTGTCTCTCACTGCTAGAATGCAAGGTCCAAAGAGTGCAGGCTTTTGACTGTTTTGTTTGCTGCTGTACCTGTGGTGCCTAGAATAGTTCTCAGAATATTGAGAAAGCTCAATAATTATTTTTTAATGAGAGAGAACGTATGCCATATTTATTTAATTCTTAGTAGTGATCGTTGTATTCCATTCAATTGCAGCAATTTAAGATGTTGCCCACTGAGTACCTTTGACTTCATTAAAGAAATGTTTGTGGAAGGGTTTTAACTATCTGATCCCATTTAGGGAACAAGCCCTGGTACATTCAGCCAGTAGAGGAGTGACTTGTTCTGAACACATAACAGTTGAACTATTGAATCTGGTTCAATAGTTCAAAAGAAGATTGCATTAGGAAGCAAACGTGGCAATGGCAGATAATAAGTTCCTCTCCAACACCACTTTGAAATTTGAAGATTCCAAAACTTGATTGCTTTGTAGTATTTTAAGATTTTGAGGTCTATAAGCCTATTTCCCAGGATTTATATTACATAGATTTAAGTCAGGGTAAACTGAGGCTAAATGTTAAATGTCCATCCAACCATATTACTTCCAGCAAACAAATCATAGCTTTAACAGGTGAGCACTCCTTTTAGGCCTTAATCTTTGAGGCTCTCCTAAGATTTCTCATGAGCTTGGTGTCATTCAGAACTGTGAGATATCAAGAAATTGTTGAAATACAAAAATATTCTTTTCACCGTGGACATTAGTCATTATTAAAAATTGTAAACTTTACAGTTGATTAATTGAAGTTCTGTTTTGGTTGTTGCCAATTATATTTCAGAGTGATGGTATCAGTGCACCATTGTTTGGGATGTGTGCTTCAGTTAACTTACAAATGGTGCAGCTAGAATGTGGACCATACAATGAAGTTTTCCAAAGGCTTGAACAGAATTTGGTCCTTGTTCATAAGATTTGAAGCATTACATGTCAAAAGAATTAAAGAGGGAGCTTCTAGTACAAATATATTATTGAAGACAAAGGCACTGGGCTCTTAGCAACGGGGGCAGCTGAATCCAGGAAATGCCTCCTGCATGTTTTCTGCAGATCAGCACAGAAGAGCAGCCCCTGATCCATCTGTTCAAGGTTTCCCTGATGCAGAGGTAGAGTTCAAGTTCAACAGGGAAAAAGGTGACCCTGTGAAAGATGTCATTCAAAATTGGTTTGAAGGATGCCTAGGAACAATCTAATGGGTTGCTTCTCCTGGTATCAGGAGATGATTATTCACTTGGCAGCAAACTCCATGAACTGTTTCATATTCAGTAGGTCAAACTATTTCAGAATCCTGCATTGATTATAATAATTAGGATTTTGCTAACCTTTATCTAGGATTACTCTGTGTCAGAAAAATCACTGAACACAGGTATTATATTATTAATCCTAAAACAACATCAGGCTCTTTGATGTCTCCTTCTAATGCATAGTAATCTACTAGTGTTAGTCTATCTCACTACAACCACTAGCCAGCATTGTATTTCTCCTGAAGCATTTCAAGAGCATCCAGGTAGCTCTCCCGGATTTCATTCTTATACCTTAATCAGTTCTCAACATAGGAGAGAGATTGATCTTTTAATCTGGTCATGATATATCATGTACAACCTGGTCCCTGCTTACTGCCAGCTTAATTTCATATCACTTTCTACTTTAGTTTCTATAGTCTAGTTGTATTCGACTTTTTAAAATTTTCTTTCAGTTTTTTGAATATGCCTTGCCTTTTCATGATTTGCAGACACTTTCCTATGTCAGACACATTTGTCATACATATCTCCTCCCATGTCACCTGGTACACTCCTGTTCGTCATTTCTCCAAATCTTAACCTTCCTCTTACACATGTCCTTAACCCATACCTCTCTTTCACAGCATTTATTTACTTGAATAAACAGTTTATTGCGCAATTACATTGACTCCATCTCTGATGCACTAGAATTGTAAGCTTAAAAAGACAGAGACTGTTAGCATAGGTAACTAGATATTAGTAAAGGAAGAGGGCAAAGGGAATCAGAAATCAAGACTAATAAAGCAGGGAGCTGAATTGGACAATAAACTTGCTTGTGTCGCTAGGAAGTTACAGCTTCACACACTCCCTAGGACATCATTCACCTGTGAGACCTAATCCCCTGAAGCAGGTAGGAGGTGGGCAGGAAAGATTGTTACTGGTCATTACCATGGAAAGAGTAAAACACAGCGGGAGAAATTCCTCTGCTGGCGCATGCCCAGTAGAAACCAAGATGGTAGATGAGATATGGGTGCCTGAGTGGACCAGGTACTAATAGCTACAGTCTTGGAATGTTTGGCTAAGTTTCCTGTAGCCTACCTTGGGACTACCAAAAGAATCATTCAGATGTCTTCTGGGAAAGAATTCCTATTGCAGCAGTTGGCCCAGAAAGCTCTATCCAGTATACTGCCTGTTTGTTTTACATTGAGTCTTAATGAACACAGCCACACTCAAATTATCTATAGCTGCCTTCATACTACAATAGAAATATTTAATTGTTGCAACAGATGCTGTGTGGTACACAAAGTTTAAAATAGCTTCATCTGGTTCTTCTCAGAAAAAGTTTTCTGAGCACTGCTCTAATTCATGTTTTCTGTGTCTTCTATCTAGACTGTCCTTTAAGTCATCTTTTTGACCAACAGGACCCCAATCATTCTTTAAGACACAGCCCATGTGTCCCCTCTGCTGAGAAGACCTCTCAGATTTCAATTTTACGTTCATACCACAGAGTTGACCACTCCTAACACATGTACTGTATTTATCACACAGTATTACAATCATTATATGTCTCCTATAATAGGCTCTGAGTCTGTCTCATTCAGTTCTCTCTATCTCACATAATTACAATGTATCTGGCACATAAGAGGGCACGATAAATATTTAACTAGGTCAGGGAAGACATCAATGTTAAATAATGGGAGATTCTTTACTTGAGAGATGTATTTCTCCTTCTTAGACATGTCAGAATTTAATTGTAAGTTAACACGATACTGCACTCATGGGTCTTTTGCAAAACGTTTTATAACAGTGTGTTTCAGAAAGTACAGAAGTCAACTGACTCTATTAACACAAATGACCAGGCTGATTTTCAAGGGAAAGATTTGTTTTTGTCAGTGCTGTGACTGAATTCATTTGCATATTTTTGCATTTCCATAAAATACTAATACATTCACTAATGTAATCCAGCAGTCCTCCTCTAGACATGCAATTAAAGTCCACTCCCATCTCGGTCACCATTTATCAGAAACTTACTGGCCCTTAAGGTCATCAGAATCTAGCTCCAATAGAACATAGAAAAAGCAGATATCCCTTTGTAAAGAATTACACAAATAAATGTTTTCTGAACAATGAGTTAACAGAAAGCATTGTAATAACTCACACTTAATAACTCAGTTGGAAGGTGGTTTTCAAGATAATTATTGAGAAAAAGGGATTTCAACCATAAATGTTCATTAAATTTTCTTTGTATTTCAAACAGCATTTAGTTGGAACTGGTATTCACTGATCAATGTGTGCCAACATAATCAGAATATACTTTCCATTTCTGTATTTGGCATGATTTTTGTGCTTAGCGTTGGTGAGACACTAAAGTATATTTCATAATAATTGTAGGAAAGCAGTGAAAGAGACAGTCCCCATAGATTTTTCCAAAGAAAGGCTAAGTTTCCCTGGGTGATGATAGAGACTCTGTAAACAATGACCTTAAAGAGTTAGTCAAGGGACAACAAAATGATCAGAAATTCCTTGGATGCAGTAGATTCTGAATAATGAATTCCGATGTCTATTTTTTTCAAATGTTTCTTTACCATATGTATTTGTGATACAAAGAAGTAAAATCATAGAGCAAAAGAGATAAAAAGCAAAATATAGCTTTTCTATAGCATGCTTATAATAATTCACACATGTTTAATCACATGTGGTCTTGCTTACGTACTCATCTCTCCTCACTCTAGAGACAGGTGGCTGGAATCAGAGTCTCGGTTCTAATGCTGGTTTTCTTCATTATGTCTATTTTTATCTTCACCAAATAGACTCCCTGGGTTAGCTAGGAGAACTCTCAGACTGAGGCTTTGCCCGGAAACTGATCAGGGCAGACCGAGACCTGTTATCCTTCTCATAATCACTTTTCTCCCATTGTGGCTGCTCTTGCTCTGTTTCTCCTACTTTTTGTGCCTCTAAACTAAACTAAATTTCCTTAACATGCTGCCCTCAAGAACTCCTCTCCTTTAATTACCAATTTTGAAAAGAAATTTTAGACTTCCTAATCTGGTAAAGGACTCCACTCCTGGTGGTCACATATCTCTGTATTATTGCCAATGACACTGGCTGCCTTGTCTGTAGCTCCTATGCTGTGGTCTTCTTTCCATCAATTATGACATCTGTCCTTTTTGACTTTTTATATATACTCTGATGGCATTATTATTCTCTGAGATAAAGATAATTAGGTCCATTTATCCAATGCAAAAACTGAGGCTCAGAGAAATCAAGAAACTATTCCAAAGTCATCAGCCTTAGTCATCATCAACTCATACTTAGTTGACAAAGTCAGCATCTAAACTCAGATATAATTTGAAAACATCAATGATTTACAATACTAGAAATCAATAGTTTCTGTATGAAAGTCTGGAGTTATAGCTTCTTTTGAATTATCAGAAGTCCATGGTATCTCATGAATCTATAATACCCAACTGACCAGCAAGCATTTGTGGAATACTTTCTAAGTGGCCAAGTCTAGGCCAGGTAGTTTAAAGTTCTAGAGAATTTCCAGGAAACATAACAACTTCCCTTGGGAATCTGAGGATTTTATGGAAAAAAATAAACAATGGTACAAAAAAAATTTGAGATTATTATCAGAGAGTTTAAGCAGGGGCTAATATTTAGAGGGAAAAATGAGTGACGATCAGTAACGAGTAGAAGAGAACATGAACCCTGGCTTAAAAATCAGTGAAAGTTATGAATGAAGTCACTAGAGGGAGGTGTGATAGTTTAGGTATATGTATGGGTTGGTCTAGTTTATTAGACTAGGCTCCCTTGAAAGCAGACATTGAGACAAGGAATTGCCTTCAAGGGGTTTACTTGAGAGACGCCCAGAAAATAATGACAGAAAAGTGAGACAAGGAAAGTAAGAGAGCCAGGTAGAGTGAAAAACACTTACTACATGGCAACATAACAGGCTGTTACTTTGGACAACTGAGATTAGTCCCAAAGGGTATTCTGATAGCCCATGTCCAGTGTGCCTCACAGTTATGTCAACTGATGGATGAGAAAATTCAGATATACATTCACAAATTCCCCATATATTAGCTGAGGGCTGATCCAAGAGTCACTGGCTCTTCAGAGTCGCTGGTTGGCTGTCCACAGGTGGAATTTTCTCTCTCAGCCACAAAGTTAAAGTTTTTGGTAGAGTCCTGGATGTGAAAAAATATCAGGTTTTAGTATGACATGAGTGCTAGGAGGACGTAGTTGGTTTGTTGATGGAGTCAGCAACTTTTGTTGAAGGCCAAAAGACAAAGATTTAGAGGAAAAGGAAGGCTTTTTATATACTAGAAGCATAAGGATATATAAGACCATGAAGCTACTCAAAATAATCACTCTTCTTTTGTCTCCTTTTATAAATGTATAAGTCATTTTCACATGTACAATGCCATTAAATAGAGTAGTTCACATAGAAATGTGAAAATATCACCAGGAGACTAATTTCAGATGGCTTACTGAAGAATAATAACAAATACAGGTGAGTAGGCCTGAATTCTAGATGCCCTGAAAGGCAGGTGGCCATTTGGGCTGCTCACAGCAAAGGGGAGGCATAAGTGGATCTGGATAGAGAAGCTCTATGACAAACACAGCATTTCAGAGTGGTTTTCTGACAACCAGGCAATCATTTGTTCCCTCAGTGCAGAAATATGTGTTGGTCATCCTCTATATGACAGCCACTAAGGAAGAATAAAACTAAATAGAAGATATGATATGTGGACAAAACAGCAAGACTTGTTGGGGTAGGTGCAGATAGAGTCCATACCAGCACACGTAAAGGGGATCGGTTAGTGACAGGAGAAACTGGAATTCAGAAGGTAGAGAGATAGCACTTTCACTTTATTCCCAGTGTAAGTCCTTTGACTTCCAAAAGATAATAGCTAGGAATGGGGAGGAAAGGATGGCAAGTGTGGTGGGCATTGCTAGTTCCCTACTCAAAGAGGGTTGCTAACAGAATCCTGGTTCGTTTGGAAGTGTGATATGGCCAGCCCCAAAGATGAAAGTATGATACAGAAAAGTCAATCAAAACAAGTCCATTTCCTTTACTTGATACACGCAGTCTCCCATGAAACTAGAGGAGGCTGTGTGAGTTAGTTATGGCCAAAGAAATATTTGCAGAAATATAATGAAGAGAGTGCAGTTCTCACTGATAAAACTAAAGACCTTCAAATTCATATCTTGAAAATAGCTCAAGAACTTGGTTCTTAGAGCTCCTCTGGCAACCATGTGTAGTGACTTGGATGAAGCAAAAGGTAAAATAATCATAATAACTGAGAAAAATGGTGGGGAGAGCCTGGAACATGATTGACACCACCAGGCTACTAAATGAGCCCTACAGCAGGCCACTGTTTTATTGTGAGTCCATGATGATGGTAGCCCCCACCCCCTTTTCTGAAGAGGTATGTTCCAAGGCTTGAAACTGCAGATAATACTGAACCCTACATACACTACCTTTTTTCCCCTATACATACATGCCTAAGCACTGTATTATGGCAACGGTCAACCTGATAACCAAGATGACTAAAAGACTAACAAGTGGGCAATGCGTACAGTGTAGATACACTGGAGAAAGAGATGATTAATGTCCTGGCCAGGATGGAGCAGGATACATTTCCTTCTGTAGGTAAAATACACTGTGACAAACCTATTGGCTATCAAAAGCAATAAAATCCCCCCATGTGTGTGAGTGGCAGTAGACTAATATCAAAGCTCTTTTATTCATTTATTCCAATAAAAGTCATTAAATGCATACTATGTGCTAAGCATTGTCTTCCTTGGGGCATTTTAATATTTAAAAGTTAAGAATAAGAGAAGTACCCACTGAGTTAGAAGTGACATTCAAGAGAGAGAAGAGTGTTTCAGAGCTAATGAAAGAGCAATTCAAGATAGGAAGTTTTATCAATAATGTCTAATGTCGGTATGAGAGAATAATTTTAAAAAGGAATGAGAATTGACCATTGGATTTGGCAGGATGACAGTAATTAAAATCTTTATTAAGTAGACTGATGGGAATTAAGTAATAACAGAATTGAATTGGTGGTAAAAAATTGAAGGAAGCCAGCACAGGAAAGTGCTATTTGAAGTTTATCTATAAATTGTGCTTAGAGATGAAGGTATACCTGAAAAGGCAGCTCGTCCAGGGAGGGTCTTAAATATAGACAACATCATAATACACATACTCGGTGGGGCAAAGGTATGCTCACAGTTGTGAGTATGAAAAACCCAGAGTTTATTGTTGTATCATTATTTATTAATCATTGTATTATTTTTCATATGAACAACAGTAAACCTCCTTTTCTCCACCAGGTGTATACTGAGAGAAATAACCCAACAGAGAGGGTGCATTTGATCTTGAAAGAAGTGGCAGGGATTATCACAAGGACAATACAACCTGGAGTAAGTCAGAGAGCATAACATGATAGTTCTTCTGTACATATATAATGATAGTTCGTCCACTTTAACAGAAAATAGTGCAGAATATATGAGTCCTTTAATAAGTGGGTTGATAGACCAGGTGGAAGGATAAAGAGGTGCTATTTTCTTGGTGAAATAAGAAGCAGTTCATCTTCTGGGCTGAGGCAGTAGAGTGAAAGGGTTGAAAGGTTGAGGAGAAAGATTTAAAATAGCATCATATTGATCAGGATATACCATGTGATGCTGAAATAACAAATAATCCCGGAGTTTTGGTGGCTTCACACACAGTGTAGTTTTCTCTCATGCTAAATTGTCAGCATAGGTTAGCAAGGAGACTTTTCACACTGGAGTCACTCAACGAGAAAGATCTACAGATAATTCATCTTGTTTTGTTTCTACAATGACTCTAACACAATAAAAAGTGACTGTGTTCACTTGTGCAGTGCACTGGCTTTAGAAGTCTTCTGCTTGTGCGAATTGGTATGTGGGTTATAGGGTAAGTATAGTTATATAATAAGTATGCATATTTAACTTGCAGAAAATCAACCATGAGGTTTTGGTTAGAATTCATTCAAGTGTGTTGATTGCATCATATAGCCATCATATGTAGATATAATCAATGCATTTTAAGCAAACCTATGACAAATAATTGTATGAACTTTTACCCATCATAGATAGCATTTTTATTTTGTAGGTAATCTATAAAATTCTCAATGAAAATTTTGGATTGATTTTTCACTACACACCAGTGTTATAATCTATTCCCCAGGTATGATGCAACTGAACAACAAGATTCTCTATCTAAGCTACTCACTGTCTAAATGACAATCTTATTATTATTCAAAAATTTGACTCAGCAAATTGTCAAAATAACCTTAATGAAAGACGGTTAAAAATTTCATCTAGAATTCATCTTCACCAATAGTCCATTTGTTCATTTCTACATCTAAATTCTTAACACTGGGTGAGGTGATCATTGGGTTCCTTACAGATTTTGAATTCCATGAGTATAAAAAACTAAGATGTGTATCTGGTGAATACATGTAGAATAATTCTACATGGTAGTGGGTCACTTACCATGGCAAAGCAAGGCAGGCTTTGCAAAAGCCTATTGTTAGTATGAAGTATTTTAATTAAAGGATGGAGTAAGTTATTGGAGAGATATGTTTTTAAATCAGTGAGAACTCAAACTCAATTCAAGTATCATTAGGAATTAACTTCCAAGTAGAGAAACAAAGCTAAGTATACATTGCCTGTGAGCCATTGAGTAAAGAAGATGGGAGAACCATCTAACATCATCTGAAGCATATGATATGTTAATATCACTGAGAGAAAGCAGTAGAAAAGGGCGATCCATGTGTACAGAACACACACACACTCACATACACACATATGCATTATGAAAACATTTTTTTAACCAGGAAATTACTGAGTCACTGAGCGCAGAGATTAATCTCTCATGGGAAGCATTAGCAACTCAGCTGCCTGAACACATTAAAACTGAATTGGCCACAATGACACTTTATCCCAACCAGCAAGCAGGGCTCAGGTAGGAAGGTCTAACAAATGGATTATTTCCCTACTCAGATATCGATGCTTCTATGAAATGAATCCACAGAGACCAAAGCACTGTGCTCCCAAATATTACCTCTTCATCTATTTCAAATAAACGATGGTTCCCCTCACCTTCTCAGTGTGGTAAGACAGTCTGTGAAAATAAACAGGGGGAAGAGTAGTACTTACGGAGGTAATGGCATTTGTAACCATGCAGGGCATGGAAAACCCAGGGTGTGAACACACTTAAAACATGTGTAAGGGGAGAGCACAGTTGGATTAGATGAGTGGTAAAAAACAATATTGGAAGGTAAGCAAAGTTTCCTGAATTCATGCCAATTGCTCAAAGAACCTTATATTATAAAATCAAGATCAGCCCTGGCTGGTGTGGCTCAGTGGATTGAGCACCAGCCTGTGAACTAAAGGGTCTCTGGTTCGATTCCTGGTCAGGACATATGCCTGGGTTGCAGGGCAGGTCCCCAATAGGGGGCACACGAGAGGCAACCACACATTGTTGTTTCTCTCTTTCTCCCTCTCTTCCCCTCAGTCTAAAAATAAAATAAATAAAAATAAATAAATTTATTGAAAAAATAAAAATAAAATCAAGATCAAAACCAAATTGAAGATATAAACATTTTCTGTTCAATTTCATCAATAAAAGCATCAAACCTGGCCCTAGTCATTGGGAAACGAGAACCACTCAGCCAGAATACCTACACTGACCAACTTAGTCAAATTATGGCTCTCACTGGCTTGGCCCTGTTTTACTGAGAGCACAAAAATGCCCAAGGAAAATCTCCCATCTCTTTAAACAATTATCTAATATCAAGAGTCACAGGTATTTATGATGTTATTTCTCTTGTCCAATATATGTAATGAGCCACCCAGCCACCTAGTACACTAACGAGTCTTATAGCACACATTCATGTCCTTCACAACAAGCCCACCTCTCATTTTGTTATAAACCAGTTGAATCTTAACCTACTAGAGGATGGCAAGTTCAAGGTCAAGGTGCAAGCAAATTGGGTGTCTGGTGAGAGTCTACTTCCTAGTTCGTAGCCATCGTCCTGCTGTATCCTCACACTGCGGAAGGAACAAGGGATCCCTCTGGACTCTGTTTCATAGTGGCATTGACCCCACTTATGAGGGCTCTGCTCTCATGATCTAATCAGTTGTCAAGGCTCCACCTTCTAACACATTGGGAGGTTACGATTTCAACATGAACATTTTTGGGGGGAGGGAACACAAACATTTAGCCTATAGTACGTTGAAAAACACTACTCTGAAATGATTGTATTGATAAAATATTTACTTAAAATATAGTGCTTTAAGGCAAACTATAAATGGTACACAAAGCAACTCTTGGGATGAAAGAGTTGAGTGGATAGAGTCTGTGATGCTAGAGAAGTATAAAAAAGGCTTTTCCTGTTGTGGGTAAGAGAAAAGCAAAAGCAAAAAGGGAATGCCATTGGCCATCAAATGAAACTCAACCCTGAAAGTCTGGCATTTCCAAAAATCTGATTGGCCATTTCCCAACCCTACAATATGAGGTTTGAAAATGAGATGATTGTGCCTGGAGAGGAAATGGGTGTGGGTTTTGAGGCTTCCAGACAGCGGAAGGGAAAATCATTGTGTCTCGGGCCAGGGTCATGGTTTTCTCAGGCTTGGGAGTGTTGATGGTACTTAGGCAAAGGCAAGAAGACAAACTGATCACTGGCCTTTTATTTTTTTCTCCTCTGGGGTCAGTCCACAAGCGATTTTTTATATGGAGAAAGGCAGGAGGAAAAGTAAAGCTGAGCCATCTTTTAACTTCTCAAAGCCTGATTCAAGATTGTCATAAAAGCAGCTGCCAGAAATGAAGAGCAAGGAATTCCATCAGAGTCTAAGAAAAGCAGACAAGGAAGGGAGTCTTTTAAAAAGCCACCATAATAATCAGTAATGGATCTGACATCTGGCAAGGAGACACATCTGCAGGGGGCAACTGGGATGAGTAACTGAATTTTTATTTCTACATTTTCACTGACTGTGTATGTTTAGCACCTAAATTCTAAACACAGGAGGATTTGGGGAAATGCACTGTTCTCCAAGAGTTTGTTTCAGGGGATACAGGAAACATCTGGAGTAAGATCAAGCGGTTTTAACTGCCGTCTGAACAACTTGTGGTTGTACTGTTTTGTTATGGACCTACCATGTGTAGTTAAAATCCATTTGAGGGTTCCCCTAACTGTATATGACTGTGTCAGCTTTTCTCAGAAGCTAGCCTGAAACAAAACAAAAGATTCCTCAAAACACACATCAGCCAAGGGAACGATAAACAGCCATGTCCTGGTGCAAATCCTCACTCGCCCCCCTGGAGTTGGTTACCGGGTTTGTGAAGCTGTGATAGCTACATAGCTCATGAGAGCTACCGCGATTCTTGTTATCCAGTCACAGGGGTATGACGCAGTTGGTCACGTGGTGGTTTTGAGGCTTCTGAGGACAGAGTTGTGCTCCACTCCTTCCTATGTGGGAGAAAGGTAGGTCAAGGGCAAGAGAGGGCTGCTATGACATAAATGGGGAACTCTATTCTTTATCCCATGAATTTCTGAGGATTAAATCATAATGAATATACAATGAATATAAATGTGTCAAGCACAGGGATTACAGCACAGTAGAATTTTAATAAACTCAGGAATTTATTCTTCTCCTTGACCTTCACCACATCCACTGCAAAGCTTATCCAATCATTTACCTCAGGTCTGCACATGGACTATTGAACCTCATAAAACAATTCATAAATATTGATATGTGGTGTGCTGAATAAACATTTACAGAGAACCTACTATGTGCCAGGTACTATGGAAATCATTGGGTTGTGAAGAAGCCAGACAGGCCCTTAATACTCATGGGATGATGACCTAATTCTTTAGGAGTGAGGAAGAGGCAGAAATAGAGTGGTTCAAAAGCTCAAATTTTGCAAAGAGACTGCTTAATTCAAATCTCATCTCCACCTCTTTCCAGCAGTCATCCTTAGGTAACCTATCTAGCCTGTGTGCGTTGCTTATCCATCTATGAAATGAGGAGAGCAATATCAGCTAACTCATAGGGTTGAGAAGAAAGCTAGTTAGCAAAGTACTTAGTAGTATGCTGGTATCCAGCACATAATAAATGCTCCACAAACGTTCATGTGATAACTTATGCCAGGGAACATTGTAATGGAGGCCCCCAGCTTGGTTTACTTATGAGATTTGGGTGAAAGAGGACCCTTTTCTATTCCTCTAAAAACCTGGCTTCTCCCTAAGAAGCTGCATCCTGTGCTTGGAGGCCAGAAGAAAGGTCGGTGTGCGGACTAAAGAAAGACTGGATAGACATTTCATTACATTTTGTTATCTGTGGCTCCTAGTAGGGGCACTAGTCTAGACATTACAGAATTATGGAAAGAAATACAAATGACAGATGACAGAAAGGTATTTTCGCCGAGGCACTAAATAACAGTTTGCAATTATAGACTGCTTAGTTTGGAGCAGTTCCTCTTAAAAGCACTTTATGGGAATCAAATTGCTTAATGCTCACAATATGGCTCAGTACTAGGTTTTAAACATTTTACGAATTAGAGAATTGCATGATAGAGAAGTAAAATGACTTACTTAAGTTTACACTGATAGGAGGGGAGCCAGGTTTTTAAACAAGACAGACTGGACCAGAGCTTTTAACCTTCACACTCTCTTGCTTCTCTTGGCTTGCCAATGCAATTAAAATTGACCACAATATCCAGAAATATGAATATGCTATTGTGCTGGAGTGTGGATGTTAGATCACAAAAAATACGAGTCATTTCCTCATGTAGAAAATGTAAAAATGTCATTCTCAAAACTAAAACACTGTAATATTGAGGAGAAAATTTTGAGGACAAAAGAAAGATATTTTATAGAAACAGACTCGTAGACAGAATATACTGGCAGCTGTCAGAAGGGAGGGGATTGGAAGGTAGGGTGGAAAAGGCAAAGGGATTAAACAAAAAGAAAAGAAAACCTCATAGACATAGGCAACATCATGGTGATTACCAGACAGAAATGGAGGTAGGGAGAGGTAGAGGAGGGTTACGTGGAAATAAATAGTGATGGAGGGAGACTTGACCTGGGGTGAGGAACTCACAACACAACATATAGATGATGTATTATTGAATTGTATGCCTGACACACATAAATGTATTAACCAATGTCACCCCAATAAATTCAATGAAAATTTAAAAATAATCTAAAAAAGATACCTTATACTTAAATAGATAAGCTCCAAGTTGTTGATGGGTGTGAAGTAATCACTAACGAATCTGTATATTGAGTCCTGGGCCAAGTACTAGGAAATCAAATGGCCTTTCTAGGTGATCACATTATCATATCCATAAATACAGTGTCTAGGGGCACTAAGGTTCTTCTGCCTGATTAGTGCATACCCTTGTAAGTCACATATTTAAACATTTACCAAAAAAAAAAAATATATTGCATTTCATTACATTTTTTTAGCAATACTGAGTGGGAGGGGAAAAGTTTCACAGAAAGTGAAAGTATTTCAAAATAGGGAGAGAACTAAGAATAGTTAAAGAGAAGAACTCTGCAACATGTGGAAAAAGAAAGAACCATTATTAAGAATATGACATCCACATCCACAATTCTGCTGCCAAACACATGTGTACACACGCAGGCGCATACAGAGAAATACCCGAACCTGGGTCACGCATGGGACTTATACTGTGATCTCACGCAGGGGCCCGTCTGCATGTGAACAGTGAGGTCATCCCCTGAGTTTTCCGACACCTTATTGGCGGTTCATTGGCATCCGCTATCGCTAAGGTTCTGCAAGTGCTGCTATATCACAGCAGAGAGGTGTGTGTGTAGGATGAGTCATACTCAAATTTGTCAGACTCTATATGGCTAGAAATTTAAAAACAAACAAACAAAAAACCCCAAAACAAACCAAGGTCGAGTAATGGAGACCTGGGGGTGGAAAAGTTCTCATTGCAGGACAAAGACAGATCCAACCAGAGACACTGAGATAAAGAACAAACTGACAGTAACCAGAGGGGAGAAGGGAAGGGAAGGGTCATCAAGGAACATGTACAAAGGGCACATGGACAAAGCCAAAGGGGGGTTAGGATCAAGGGTGGGAGGTGGGGATGGCTGGGGTGGGGGGACTGATGGGGGGGGAAATGGAGACAATTGTACTTGAACAACAACAACAACGAAAAGAAATACACGCTTAAAAAAGAAAGAGAGAGAGAGCGGGCTTTAGTGCACGTGGTGTTCCGCAGAGTTCCGGTAATCTTCAATCGTCCGAGTCCTGGGTCTAACGCGGGTCTAATAATACTTTTTATCGGTGAATCACTTTGCAGAAGGGATAACATCTAAACATTGTAGACTCTTCTTGGTTACCACGAGGTTTGGATGCCTGCCTAAAAGAAAGTGCAAGAAATAGCATGGCCAAGGCAAAGAGCTGGAGGAGAAACCCTCGGAATTTTTGAGGGAGGAGAGGCAAAATGATCTGCAGCATGAGACTATCCAGAGAGTTAGTTCATTTACGTAACCCGTGGTGACCGGCAGGAATTTGCTGGCGTGTAGGAGCCAATCTTCGAACAACAAAATGGACACACCTCAAGGGAAAGGAATCTTAAGGAGGAAATGGATGTGCCCTTCCTCGCCACTCCATGGTTTGAAAGAGCAAAACCAGTTTGTGCTGCCATAGTCATGGAGAGACAAAGCGGATGTACTTAACATTCCTCCAAACGCCCTGTTTCCTACAGGATGAGGTGCAAACATCTCTTTAGGACGCCTGTGGACCCTCCGCAGTCTGGCTCCAGCCACTCGGGTGTTCCTTTCCTGCCAACATTGCTTCGCATGTCCCTACTGCCCAGCTTCACTCCATTAGGGACAGAGCTTCAAGGAGCCTTTTTCACACTTCATCCTCTGGCCCACGCCCATCTCTAACCAGCGTTCTCTCCGCACACTGCCCACTGGGCAAAATCAGGCTCTGCTCTCACAACATAGCTCGTACATTCTCTGCTTGTAAAAGACATCCCTGGGCAGCCCCGGCTCCCCTCCGCTTTAGAACTCACTGCACCCTCTGCCATCAGGTAAAGAAAGCGAACCCTCCTCGCACTCAGTCTGTACCAGGCACAACTCTAAGACATGCTTTTATAGATGAACTCAGTTAATCATCACAATGACCCCGTGGGGTAGGTACTAGTAATACCTCCATTTTACAGGTGAGGAGACAGATGCACAAGCATCATGGATTTGCTCAAGAGCACACCACACATACATAACAGCTCAAATGTGAACTCAGAAAGCATGTCCTTACCAACTAGCTGTGCTGTCCCTTCCCTGGGTTCGCACCCCAATTTTTTTACATTTTGTTTTACATGTTTATTTTATTTTTTTTTTTATTTTTAGAGAGGGGGGAAGGGAGGGAGAAAGAGAGGGAGAGAAACAGCAATGTGTGGTTGCCTCTCACATGGCCCTCACAGGGACCTGGCCCGCAACCCAGGCATGTGCCCTGACTGGGAATCGAACCGGGACCGCTTGGTTCCCAGCCTGCGCTCAATCCACTGAGCTACACCAGCCAGGGCTTGTTTTACATGTTTATTGGCCTACCTGTCTCTGCAGTCAAGTGTCAGGGCCTGAGGACAGGATCTGAGCTACATCTACTTGTATTTTCAGCACCTACTGCAGGAACTGTAAGTTGTAGGAGTTTTGATAATGAATGACCAGTGAGCAAGCACAGAAAACCTCTGTATAGGTGGAGATGGGTGTATTATTAGGTTTTGAGGTAGAGAATAAAGAATGAAGGTCACCCTGGAAAAAAATGTGGTTCTGATTTGAGGGCTGATTTGGTTCTGTATTTGGTGCATTTATGTTTCCCCGTGCAAAACAGAGGCCATGGTGAATGGCATGACAGAAAATTCAGGAAGGAGCAACGTGAAATGAAAATGAATGCTGATCTCCTAAGGAATTAAGGAGGATGTGAGGTGCAGGAACCAGGACAGAGCACGGGCACCCTGCAGAGCGGGAAAAGGCAAAGTATCTTGTAGGGCTGGCCAGGCGCGGTGTCTCTGTTTGATGCTAGTCTACAATGGCCACAGGATTCAGGCGAGGAGAAGTCCTGGGGGGCCTCCATTTGCAAGAGCTGATTTGCAGGCAATGCAAGGTTATGTGGGAGGAGGAGTGTTCTCCCCACTCAGCTGAAGATGAGAGTTTGGCACCTGCAGGAAATGTGGCTGCTGAGATCATTGGGAATGCCCACGTGTGGTCCCTGGAGAAGAAACGCCCAGTTGCAGTTGCATTTTCTCTAGGAAGGGCTATTCATAGGGTGTTAAGGTCTCTGTATCTCCCCCCTTCTTCCCCTCCCACCTCTACTCCTCCACTGCCTTTCTTGTTAGGAGTGAGTTTTCTGTTGGGCGGGAATGGAGACAGCCTGATGTCACTTGGTTTGTGTTTGTCACTAAGCACACTTTCTAACTGAAAGGCAGCTCAGCCATTCTTTTTCTTGTATCTTTTTTCTTGTTTTGGCTTGAACTGCCTATGCTCGGGGAAGGATATGGTCGCCCTGACCTTCTTTTTTGTGATAAGCAGACTGAGGATGGCTTGCTGCTGGTCTCCACTCTCTGTGCTCATATTTCTCCACCTAAAACTGGATGGGTATGAAAGGCAGCCTTTCATTGGGCAACTGGTGTTTCCAAGACAGAAATGATGGGTTAGTCATTGTCTCATCATGGGTCCAAACTGGATGCTCCCATCTAAATGCTAACAGCTTTATACTTTAATTCTATTTTTGCCCCTTGTGTGTACTCTCTCTATAGGTTAGAATTTGGAGGGGGCAGGAGGGGAGTTCCCTGGCCCAGGGGGCCCTCCCACGGAGAGCCTTGCACACAGAGGATGTCTGTACTGCTGGTGCTGGGGGACCACCTTCAGACCACAGAGGATGTCACAAGGGAGCTGGGAGCAGGTAAGTGAACTCTGAGAGGTCAGTCGAACTGAGCGACACATCCTCGGGCTCCCCATGAACTGGACTTCCAAACTTAAGTCAGAAGACGGTCAGGAACTGCGTGAGCAGGCAGGGGCAAACATCAACAAAGCCCTATATTACGACCAGTACCCCATAAATAGCCAATAAATGGCCAGGCCTTGGGAAATGCAGAGGATATGACGTCTAAGAGAGCTGAGAGCAGAACTCACGGCTGATACTCTGAGCTTGCCTTTTCGTTCAGCACGAGTAAGCTGTTTGTGAAAGGAGAAGCCCTGTGTAAGAAGTGACCTTGAGTTCTCTTGGCAAGTGATTGAAGTTTGGAGACAGAAAGATCTGAGTTCAAATGTATCCAGTCTTCCATTAAGAGCTATGTGATTAGATGCAAATCCCATCGCCTCTCCAAGGCTCACGTCCGTGAACATGCTCAGCCTTCTCTGATTGTGCCGATACACACGGTAAAGGTGAACGCCTGGTGCTGCATTCTGTAGGAAATTATAATGAGTAAGAAACCTAATACACAACAATTTCCATTTTGATTCATGCAGAAAAATTTTAATGTCACATACTACTACTGAATCAGATCATAGAGTTCAAAGAAAGCAGCCGAAAAGTCCTGAGTGAAGAAAGACCGATTTGCTTTGGAATCTCCACTGGGCTACTTTTCCCGTTATAAGACTGAGGTTAAGTTAGATAAACTCTCTGAAACTCACTTGGCTCATCTGTAACATGGGAAAATAACACCCAGAGTAAAATCCTGACTGCTATGATCTAGCCATTTCTGAACAGCTGATTAGCTATATAAGGTTATCAAGCCTCAGTGTCTGCTTCCGAACAAAGGAGATAGAAACACCCAAAAGCAACATCTAGTTATAATGTTGGTGGGACCAAGACTAAAGATTTTTCTTTTCTGCAAGTAATTTAATCTGGTTTACCCAGTGGGGAAGCACTAAAGGCTATCATTTTGTTTTCCTTAGTTGAAGCTATTAACTGTAATTGCTTTCGTTAATAATACTTTACTTATTATAATAATCAAAGCTCAATTTCTGTACTTATACCCTGGGGCCAGTTTGCAGAGGCACAATTTATAAATGGATGAAAAACAATTAATAACAACTAAAAAAACCCATTAATGATTTTATCAACAAAGTGCTATGTAATCTCTAATTGCAAAATCACACGCAACACACACAGAAAGAGCACTGGGCCGCAGCTAGGGCTCCAGGCTCCCCTCGTACAGACCAAACGCAGAGCATTTCAAATGCAGACAAATAATGCCTTTGAGGACATTCCCCTTCTGGACTTAACAGGGGATGTTTCTATTAATCTACTAAAGGCAAGATGCAATGTATTTCAGTTCCTGTGGGGTGTAAGCCTTCAAAGAGCGAAGCCACCATTATTTAAAGAGAAAAATACCCCATCATCTCCCTACATCACTGGTCCCTCACTGTGATCAGCAAAGTGGTATGTGGCAGGGCCACTCCCACCCTGTCATACCAGCCCCCCCCCCTTGCCCTTTAAATGCCCCCTCACTCCAGATCCCACTTCTATTATTAAAACACACCTGATGTTTTCTGCACAAAGCCTCTGCTGGAAAATCTCTTTCATGGATGCCTTCTTCCGGTCGTATTCAGATCTCAGCTCTGAAATACTTCCCCCGACCCCCTTTCTGATGCTGCCCTCAGAAACCCTGCTTACCCTTTATCACAGGCTCTGTCAGTGTCTGAAATTACTGAATTACTCACTCAGCACCTTGAGCAGGGCCAGAGTCATCACAAGTAAGTATTTGTTGAGCCAATCGACTAGATAAATTAATGAATTCCCACTAGCGGTTGGATCAAGGCAAATAATTACTTTCTCACGCATTTCCTGTGCGGACTGCAGTTACTAATGGTTCTTTCCTTCCCACTACTCCCATCCCATCCACCACTTTCTTCTGCCTCCCGCCCACAGGTCAGTCATGTAAAGCGCAGGCTCAGGTGTCAGCAGCCCGGGGATTTAGACTGCACTGAGCTGTAGGTCCATGGGGGGCCGGTACTGGTCAGTTTTATTCACAATACATTCCTAAGGCTAGCAGAGGGCTAGCAGATGCTCAAAGTTTATTACCAAATGAGGGAAAAAAAGAGTTTTGGATAAATCAATGCTTTCTATTTTTCTGCATTCCAGTTATGTCAGGTACATTATTTAACATCTCTAAGGTCATTTCCATCATGAGAAACAATTTAAAAATACCTTTTGCTACATGGGATTTACTATAAGGGTAAAACAAGGCCACATATGCCTAGAGAGAGTAAACTTTCATTAAATGATTATGGAATTATTATTAAAATATCCCCCGTTCATCATTAAAATATAATCAGCTGTGGCCCAATCATTTTGTTTGGATATTTCCACCCCTGCTTCAGTGCACGGCCTCACTTCCCAGGAACCAGGCCACCACCATAAAATGCCTACCTCTCCCACCTTTGAAGGAGTCCAGACCTCCTCCCACCTGAGGGTCAATGTCAAGGCCAACTGTAACTTGGCGCTGAGGACTTGGGGTTTGGAAAGTTGCTTTCTCCCTGGCCTCTCTAACTTGCTTCCCAAGACCCAGCACTTCCCCTACCCAGCTGGGCCATCTTTCTGATAGTGAATGTTTTTACTTTGAATTCCTGAACATCATCATGTAACGTTTCCTCTCTGATGTCAAAGCTGAATGAATTTCATATCGAGTATCTGGCTGGAAAAATGTCATCTCTTTATCTAGTTGCTCTTACAACAAATCCCGATGGACAGCAAGCATCCAGAAGTACAGCTAGTAGGAAACAGCACTCCATCCTTTCAACACGAGTGTGAACAACTGGCCCCGGGCTGCTTCGTGTGCCGTGTCCCAGCTGAGGCCTCGCTGACTCTCAGCACAGCCCTCGACTTCCACCGCAGAGCTGACACTCAGGTACACCCCACACTCCGGGCCCAGCATCTGTCCCTTGTGGAGGCCACAAAGTTTCAAACAGGGCAAGCACGGCTCAGGTCTTCTACTTGCCTCCAACTTCTTATGGATTCACTCATCCAATGTTTTTATTTTCATAGCTATACCTGCCAGGCATTCTTTTAGACATTAGTTATACAGCATTCAAAACCAATAATACCAATAACAACAAAATGAAACAGGTAAAAATGTCTAACCAGCACCTTTACGTTATGTTAGGGGAGAAAGACAAGAAACTAGAAAATTAAGTATAATAAAAATGTGTTACCCAGGTTTTGAGCAGACAGGCAACGCTGGCAGGAGATATCGCAGGGAGATACTGCGTTATATGAAGGGGCCTGGAAAGCCTCAGTGGTCCAAGTGGCATTTCAGCAAAGACCAGAAGAAAGCAAAGGGCTAGCTGTGCCTACGCCTGTTTTATCACCAGCGACATTGTAGTAACATCAGCCACTCCTGTTCCAGTCACTGTTATCACACTGTGAGTCCCCCGTGGCGAGGAGTGATGTCTTCTCACAGCCACACCCTCCGAGCTCAGCCCAGGGCAGAGAAGGTGCTCTGTGCTCAGCACTTATTTGTGGACTCCATTACTCTCCTGTTGATCACAGCCGTGTTACCCTCCCAGGGCCAGGCCCTGTTCACCTTGGAGTACTTTCTCGGTGTTCCCACCAGCAGCTGCTCTTGTCTTTTCTATACACGAGTCAGGATTTCTAATCACTGGGTTCCACCCACCCCATCCAGAAGTAGATTATGGGTTGGATCAGCCAGGCTGCCAATCTATAGTGGGGTCCACAAACATTACCAGAAATTACTGAATTACTCATTCAGCACCTTGAGCAGGGCACATTACTCTTTGGTGAAAATGTATCTCTTATGCACCTTATTTATTTATTTATTTTTGCTTAAGAAGGTCAATTTGATAAGCTGTAAAAAGTTTACACCCTCAAGGATCATCCTTTATAACACTTGATCATCACTGAACTAACTGTACATGAATCCACTTGGGTTGCTACAACAAAAGCTCACAGATTGGGTGGCTAAACAATAGACCTTTATCTCTCATTGTTCTGGAGGCTGGGAAGTCCAAGAGTCTGGGGCCAGGAGGTTCAGTTCTTGGTGAGGAGCTTCCCTCTGGATGGCAGACAGCTCATTTCTTGTTAGCCTCACATGGTAGAGAGAGAGAGGGAGGGAGCTCTAATCTCTCTCTTTCTCTCTTTACAAAAGGACATTATTCCCATTGGAGTGGGGGGACCACCTTCATGACCTAATTTAAATGTAATTGTCTCCCAAAAGCCCCACCTCCAAATACTATTATATTGGGGGTTAGGATTCCCACCTAGGATTCTGGGCAGGCACAGAGGTTCTCATTCAGTCTATAACAAACTACCTGTGAAGAGAATTATATGTAAGAATGATTTTAAAAAGCATCAAGATATAAAGCAATGAAGAAAAACTGAATAAGTGAAGAACTTGGCATCAGTCAGTTAAGCAACGTTTACTACCTACCTCTATCTTTGAAGCCAAGACTTCACTTATTTTCTGCATTAAAAAGTAAAGAAGAGTGTCTTTAAAGGGAATTCACACTGATAATAGTTTATAATAGTCACTATTATCATAATAACGTTGCTTAATCAACTACTACCAGATCTTAGAGGCATTCACAATAAGCACTGATTTCTCACTTACACACCTGTGGGCAGCTGGGCTTCAGCTAATCTCGGCTGGACTCGGCTCCACTGGACTCTGATTCTGGGGAAGGTCGACGGCCACCCTAAATATGTTAGATGAGTTCTTGTGGGGAGTGGCAGGAGCACATAAGGGCCAGTCTGATTGTGCGAGTGCACTTTAAGGCTCTGCCACTACGTCTGCGCACTCTGAAACTTTGGACAACCCTCAGCTCTCTGACACACGTGAAGCCCCAAGTCAAGGTGTGGGGAAGAATGCTCCACCCGCCACACAGACAGGGCAAGGGCATGGGGATGTGCTGTTACTCTGGGGGAAGGAAGAACTGGCATCACTAATTCAGCATACCACACGATCTAGTTCATTTCGAGGGATCATTCAATAGTGGCAATGCTTCTGAAGACTAAATTTCAGTACTAACGCAGTGAACTCTGTAAATCCCAGACACTTATAATGTGCGTATACATTACTACAGTACACTTTATTTTTCATCATGGTTAATATTTCTTGGACTTTAAAAAAAATTTTTTTTTGTTTCATTTTTGTCTGTTTCTTTTCTTTTCTTTTCTTTCTTTTTTTTTTTTTTTTTTTGAGGCAATATGGTGCCTTGGAAAGAATGTTAGTGGGGATTCAAACAGGCAGTCTCCAGGCCTGTATCTGCCAATGATTAACTGTGACCATCAGCAAGTTATCTCGAATTCTTTTGGCCATTTGCCCCTCTTCTGTAAAATGAGGATTTGAACTGGACAGTTACACTTCCTTCCATCCCTACAACATCACGAGTGTATATTTACTGACATGGATGTCAGCCAATAAACCTGGCCTCATCTTTCTCTCTCTTTTTTTATTATTATTGCATCATATTGAGCTCCCTGTGCCAAAAATACATGTGTAAACCAATGTGGGGATCTTGTCTTAAGTCATAAGCAGCATTTAAATATTCCTTAGGTGGACCCAGAGTGAAATGCCCCACCCCCATTTCCTGGCCATGTACTGTCAAATGTGGCAGATTCCTGATGGTCAGGTAAAGCTCACCCATGATCCCAATTTTTAAACTGTGGCCAGAACAGAGAGGATTTGCAGAGTTGAAAAGATACACAAAACATGTTTATTTATATCTCCCAGGTTTGCATGGAAATCTAAAGTATATTTTGTTAATACGATGGTATTTGTCTTTCTGAAATTAGTACGAATTTCATGTTTGTTTGGGAAGTTATTAACATTGCATATGCTTCTGACAGTGACAGATCAGCAAACCGTGTTTACAGAGCATTGCATGTACTCCTACCGCACAACAGCTGAGTCTGACTCAGGCCGAAGCCCCAAGTGACTATAAACCAAACAATTATTTTTTTAGTCCTAATGTGTTTGCTTCCTAATGACCCACAGCCTTAAACTCACACTGGGCAGGACGACAAAAACTTTCTTTTTTTATGCTCCAGGCCCCAGCAGGGCAAGGCGCGCTCTGGAAGACGAGTTGCGGGTGACCGAAATGCAATTTAAAACTTCAGCAGGCTTTGATCAGGGTGGCTTGTTTACTTTTAATTGTTTCCAGAGTGCCTGTTTGAAAATTTGTTAGATTACACATCACATGCAATGGGAATTGATGGCTGAATATACTGCCTTCATTCTTGGCTGGGAAGGAGTTATGCTTATTTCGGTTAAATTTAGGAAGCTGAGCTTTTGGCCAAGCAACTTGAAGGTGATTTCAGTTGCTGTCTCTTTTCACCCATACCCAAAATAACAAGACATGAACTCAGGGAACCTCCAAAAAGCAGGACGTAATTGGTGGCAGGTATTTTTTTTCTCCAGCTGCACTAACTTTAATCAGATCATCCTTTTTTCTTCCTTTTTTATGGACAACAGTGAAGATTAGAACAATAAAGTTGTCCCTAGACAAATTCGAGAAGTCAGAGCAAAATTAATATCAAATACAATTTCTTTAAAACCAGATATGTCAAAATCCTTCAGTGCTTGTGGGTGAGAATCGGTCTCTCCTGACATGAAGCAAATAAAAAGCCACAAAGAAAGAGAGAAACCTTCCCTTAGCAGCCCAGTGCTCGGAACCTGGGTCTTCCAGCCCTCATGCTCTCTTCGGGTGACCTCACGAAAGTGCCACCGATTCAACAATGACTTTTGTGCAGATAACAGTTAAAGTTTCATTTCTGGCCACAAGCTTAGCTCTTCAACTTATATTTCTGGTGGCTACCACCTAGACATCACTGACCAAAGGGAGATCATGCATGTGCCCCAAGTTCAATGTAGCTAATGAGAGTTGATTGTCTTTACCCACTCCACACTTTATGACCTCTTCCATTTCTTTCTGTTTTTAATTTTGTGCATGGCTCTACCATTCTGCTGTTCCAACCACCATTACAAACTTGGACATAATCTTCAACTGCTCACTGTCCCCTGTGTCTTACATTAAATCAGTTACTGAGCCTTATTTATTATATGCCTCCTCTGCCACGTTTTTCCTAAATTCATCATACTTTTCTGCTCACAGTGCCTTAGAAACATATTTAATAGGGTGAGTCTTCTAACTTGACTGATGCCAATCTATCCTATATTTTAATGTCAAAATTCTCTCCCTTAAATCCATTTGATGATGTCACTTCCAGGTTAGAGTTAGTTAATGCTCTGTAGCCTAAAGGTTAAATGCCTAAACTTCTAAGCATGGCTTAAAGGACTTCCTGTTGCTAGCCCTACACTATTTCTTGATATTTGCTTTCTGCAAAAATACTCTGGTCCTAGCACCCTAAGTTGCAGTGATAAGATTAGTTGTACACTACTTGATATGCTCTCTAATACTCGGTGTCTAGTACTTGCCCCTTCCTTTGCCAGGAAGCCTGCCTCCTTCCAACCCTTACATCATCTTCAAAAACTGAAGTTCAGGTGTGACATCTTTGTGTGAATCCTTAAAACCTCACTGGCAAAGTCAAATACGTTTTCCTTCTATGTTCTTACAGAATCTAGTGGAAGCACATATTATTAGGGTCACCAACTCTCCTTAATAACACCTGACTCTTCCTATTTTAACATGGAACACCCTTCACCCAGGAAATCACTCAGTCCCTGGTAAGCTAGGTTGGTGGTTTGCCCTTGACACAGCATGTGGTCACTGCCTGCGTGTGTCTCATCCATTAGGTTGTGAGCTGCTTGAAATCAACAAGGTCTAATTCAACTTTGTGGCCCTCAAAGTTGAACGATGTCTGCAAAATAATAGATTTAATAATGGATTCAATATTGCAATGTTTTGCTCTTCTCTGTTTACCACTCAAAACCTTTAAAGGATGTTGGTATTAATTCCAATTTTTATAAACATAAAAAGAATGCATCCAAAAGAAATTTAATGACCTGCGTTAAGTTACACCAGCACACTACACATAGATGTTTTGCTGATTACTAAAGGATGCTTATTCTTCCATAAAAAAACTGAGTAAATCATTGGCCAGGATATTCTGTGATATGTTCGACTGAATAATTTTCTACTCACAAACTGATTGGGTGAAGAAAATTAAAATCAGATAAGCAGTTAATTACCAGCCCCTCCACTCAATTAAATTTTGAAATAGTTATTTGTTCAAATTAGACATCTTCAACCAAGATTGACTGTCTAGATATAACTAGTACAACCCAAACAATACAAAATTAAAATCAATGTTATTTTCACAAGAACTAAATAAGTTAATTTAGAAAAGGAGACCACTGAGATTTTCCAGTTAACATGTTTATAATTTTCAGTCACATATCTACTGTTTAATACAGTGGTTCTCAACTAGGAGAAATTTCATTTGTCCTAAGAGATAATTGGCAATGTTTTAACTTTTATAACTCGGGGAGGGATAGAAAGAGCAGGGATGCTGCTAAACTTCCTACAGTGCACAGAACGGCTCCCCGCAACAGAATTTTCCAATCCTCAAAGTCAATAGCATTAAGGTTGAGAAATCCTAATTTAAACTGCAAAAGAGGTAAAGCAAAGAGCATCACATACATATTTTAATTACCTCTTTTACAAGATGTGAAATGTTAGCCGAAGATTCCACAAATATTTTGAAAGTGTCGTCCATTGTCTAATGAAGGACGATGATAGGTGTTGCTTGAAGCACACTGTGAATTAATATAGTCATTCCAGAGATAGGCCTTGGGAAGGGCTTTCATGTGACACAGGACTGCACCAATGCATTGCAAATCCTGTGATTTATTTCCTCTCCATCCATGGTGGTCCCTCCAATTGCTTTGATAACAGTGCATAGTGAATGAAGAAGGGTGCATATCATTTATTCTGGTAACCAGAATCTAGTTTTTATATAGTATTAAAACTAATTGTAGTCTTATATTAACTAATTATATCCATATATAATTAAAAATACATACTATTGTCACATAATATAAAACATAACCATGTTGAAGTTTATATAATAATATAAATACATTCTGAAGTATATCTATATATGTACACAGGGTAAGGAAAAAGTAAGTTTACAGTTGGTTGTATGGAAAATAATATAATAATTAATAAATAATAATATAAGAATGAACTCTGTTTCACATACTCACAGCTGTAAACATAGTTTGCTCTACCCTATATATACCTGATATTCTATTTTAACCAACTATGTATATACAGATGTATTTTTCATGGTGAAAACAGAGGTGGTTTAAATTTAGTTCTCCAGTATCAACAAACATCCCTTTAAAAAATTATGTGTACTTTTTCTTGTTTGAATGAAACAATTTATGCTTATTGTAGATATCTTTACTCAGAAAACATTGTTTTAAAATGTCCTATAATCCAAGCATTTAAAGGAAATGAAATAAAAGCATTTGAGTGTATTTGTTTTAGTTGGTAATTTGTAAAAGATTTTAAATTTTTTATTACACTTATATAAACAGCTTTGAATCATGCTTTCTTTACTCAACATTATATCATAAAATAGCCTTCTAAAAATGTCACTTCACTATTGAACAAATTCCATCATATGAATAGACCGTAATATATTTAATAAATCTCCTAAAGCTGGATATTTGGGATTTTTTCTCTGCTTTGCTATAATAAATAACACCATGATGAACATTCCTGTACATAAATCTGTAGCCCCTTCTCTGATTATTTACTTGGGATAGATTCCATGAACTAAAATGTTGGGGTCAAAATGGAGCCATTTAAGGTTTTGAGTTTCAGTGATATAATCCATAAAACAGAAATAATAAACTATGGCCTCTCCCCAGTCCATAATATAAAAGGGTCATAGAACAGCGATTTATTAACATAAACTGTAGACAAGGCATCCGACTGTGAAGTTATCTCTACATGTGCAAATGTTGGTGGGGGCCAGAGAATACACAAAGGCCCTGTCACAAAATAGGCCTGTTCATGTTTATTTTTGCTTTGGTTCAAAAGCTTTGAGTCATTATAAGACCCTTCTTTTTAGGTAGAATGTGGCAGGAAGAATGAGGAGAGCTATATGTGTGATGACTACTGTCCCCAAAGGTATAGCCCAAAAAATAGTGCATTCCCAGCTTATACTTACTGTAACATGCGCATTATATATCATTCAGTACTTATTTAGTGAAATTAACTGAGAATCTGTGCTATCTGTAATAGTTTGTTGCTCATTTTGTTTCTGACCTGTCCTATCACTGTAGTAGCTATTATCTCCATTTCACAGATAACCCTGAGGATCTGAGGGCATTAAGTAAATTGGCCATGTAACCAGGTGAGTAAGTGGAAAATTTAGTATCTGAACTCTCAGCTTTATGACCGCCAAGCAATTCTTCTTCAACCCTGTGACCCACATTCATCTGGGACTTGGTGCCTACATTTTCTAGATTCATCTTCTGACTTTATGTGACTCTATCTCCTTTAGCAAGCAATTTTTACACATCTAATTTACCTAATCCTAGATTTTGTCTCACAGTTTTAGATATTTCCTAAGTCACGCCCTTTCTTCCTTTGACTCATTCATACTCTCCATGAAATATGGGTACCCAAATTATTATTTTCTGATTATCATAATTTGACCTATTATAAAATATGGGTGCTTTATAAATGCTATACTTGAAACTCATTGGATAACTCTAGTCTCCATTAACAAGCAATCAGTGAATATAAATGTGTTTATATAAGCATTCTCCTGCGCCTTTAAAATAGATAATCAGATTGGCATTGTTCAGTTTGATTGTTTGTGCGTGCACTAGGCGGGAAATGTGCTAGTGTTGGGGTTGTGGTTGGGATTAGATGAATGACTTGCTCACGATCACCAACAGCGAGAGCTTTGCAGATGAGATGCCACATCTCATTCAGGCTTTCAGAAACACCTGCTACAGTTACTTTTACGCCAGTAGTACGTTTGCATACTCTGTGTCTTCAACCTGTTCATCACAGTGAAATCCTTGAAAACACAGTTTAAACACCCCCTCTCCTTGAGGCCTTCCTCTCTCAGTGTCCCTGCGCCAGGCAGAACTGTGCACTCCTTGCTCTAGTAGGGCAGTTGTAGCCGAAAGGCCATGGAGTCAGACATCCTGTGGTAGAAGCTGCTAGCATGGTCCTAGGCAAGTTCAATGGCCTGGCTCAGTTACTTCACCTATAAAACGGGGCTAATATTATCTCCACACAGGGCGTTTTAGTATCTTATATATAACAATAAAGCTTTGAAACAGTTAACATCTCAGTCGTAGAAGGCAGAAGAACAGCCCCTCAAAGATGCCTGGATGCAATGTCCAGAATCTGTGAATATGTTGCCTTCACAAAAAGGACGTTGCAGACGTGACAAAGGTTAAGGACCTCGAGATGGGAAGATTATTTGGGGCCCAGTTACAAGAGTTCTTAAAAGGACAGGACCTTCCCAGCTATGCTCAGAAAAAAGGAGCAACAGAAGAATGGCCAGAGAAATATAGCATTGCAGCCTTTATGGAGGCGGGAGGGCAGCCTCTTGAAGCTAGAAAAAAAAACAAAGAGATTGATTTTTCCCTGGAGCCTCCAGAAGGAACACAGTCTGGCTGATACCTTTTTTTAGCCTGGTAAGACCCTTGTTGGACTTCTGACTGAAGGTAATATATTTGTATTGTTTTAAGCCACTAATGTGGTAATTAAATGTTTATCCTGGCCTCATTGAAATGCTGCTTTATCATACGGACTTCTAATGAAAACACAAAGGACAGGCACTCGAAGCTTATAAAAAGTTCATGAACTATGTTTTTACCTAGGCTGACTATTCAAGTGAACAATCGTTTGAGTTAATGGAGTGAAGACTTGTTCAATGACCATTTAAAGTTCTTTTTCTCATGGTTTCTGTTAGGAATCAGTTGCAAAATTTTGTAGCTTTTAAAGGTCTTCATGTTATGCAATAGATTAAGTGATAAATACGAAACTCAAATTATTTGCATTATTCATTCACTTACCATTCTACAAATATCTTTTGGAAATTTACCCAAGGAAAGAAAGCATTAAAAATGTATAAAAATGCACTTAATAAACCCCTTCTGACAGCATGGAACACTCAGACCAGTAAAATACAAATAACCAAAATGAAATACCATGAGAACCTTGAGGTCTAGATTTCCATTGCAGCTCTTGATCACCACATGGTCCCTGACACATAGTAGGTACACAAAGAAATCAGAGAACTACTGTTGTATATGCCATAAAATGATTTGATAATTTACAAAAGGACAATTAGCAAAAACTTCATAGAAGAGGTACAGCTTTAAATACTCCTGGAAAGGTGAATAGAACCTGAGAAAGGAAGGTGAAGAACTTGGCCAAAGTCAAAGGCCAGGAAGAAGTGAGAATATTTAGAAACTGCAGATACTTGAGTTTGAAAGCCTGGATTCTATATCGAAAACACAATAATAAAAAATAGGGCTAATGAGTAAGTGGCATACAGATCCTGAGAATCTGGGTTTACAAAGAGAGTGTCAGCACTACAAACCTGAATAAGGTGTGTAAGTACCAACAACACATGCTTCTTTAGTCAAATAAGTTTGACCGAGTTAAACAAAGTTAAGCAGCCGTTTTTAGTGCAGCATTTTTTAGGCCTCACAAAGTTAACGTACAGTATATGTTTCATGTAAAGGAAAGTATGTCTATATTTCTTACTTGTTACTCCATGAGCAACTCCCCAAAACAGAGGCTTTCAATCATCATTTATTAGTTCTCACGACTTTGTGGGTTGGACGAGCAGCTCTGTGCTTAATCAGCAGGTGAATGAGCTTGTCAAAATTTTGTTTAATCTTTTGAGACGATCATACAATTTTTATCCTTCATTTGGTTAATGTGGTGTATCACACTGATTGATTTGTAGGTGTTGAACCATCCTTGCACCCCTGGAATAAATCCCACTTGTTCATGGTTCATGATCTTTTTAATATACGGTTGAATTTGGTCTGCTAATCTTTTGTTGAGAATTTTAGCATCTATGTTCTTCAAGGATATTGTCCTGCAATTTTCTTTCCTTGTCTGGTTTTGGTATCAGAGTAGTGCTGACCTCATAGCATGCATTTGAAAATGTTCCCTCTTCTTTATTTTCTTCAAGGAGTTTGAAAAATATTGGTATTAATTTTTCTTTCAATACTTGGTAGAATTCACTGTGATGCCATCTGGTCTGGACTTTCTTTTTGGGACTTTATCAGGAACAAGACAAGGATGCCCACTTTCTCCAACTTTATTCAACATACAAATGGAAGTCTTAGCCAGAGAAATTAGACCAAAAAAAAAGTATAAATCAAAAAAGAAAAAGTATAAATGTCTTTGTTGGCAGGTGACAGGATATTATAGAAAACCCCAAAGATACAACTAAAAAACTGTTAGAACTAGTAAACAATTCAATATAGTTATAGAATATAAAATCTATATACAAAAATAAGGTTTTTTCTATATGGTAATAACAAACTATAAGAAAGAGATATTAAGAAAACAATTTTATTTATAAGTTAATAAAAAAGAATAAAATACCTAGGAACAATCTTAACCAAAGAGGTGAAAGATCTGTGAAAACTGTAAGACACTGGTTAGAAAAAATTGAAGAAGACACAATAAATGGATAGATATTGTGTGCTCATTAACTGGGAGAATTAATACTGTTAAAATGCCCATGCTACCCAAAGCAATACACAGATTCAATGCCATACTTATCAAAATTCCAATGATATTTTCACAGAAATAGAAAAAATGATTCTAAAATTTGTATCGACCCATAAAAGACCTCCAATAGCCAAAGCAGTCTTGAGAAATAAGAATAAAGTTGATGGTACCACAGATTTAGACTATATTATAGATTTAGACTATATTATAACATTTAGAGTAATCAAAACAGTATGGTGTTGGCAAAGAAACAGACACCTAGACCACAGAGCAGAATAAAGACACCAGGATAAACCCATGCATCTATGTCAATTAATTCATAAAAAAATATATAATAGGAAAAGGAGAGTCTCTTCAGTCAATGGTGTTGGTAACACTGGACAGCCACACGCAAAAGAATGAAACTGGACCCCATCTTGTACCATACGTTCCTTATAGTATCCAAAATAAACAAGAAACATAAAACTCAGCAACAAAAACAATTAATTCAATTATAAAATAGGCAGAGGATCTGAATAAAAATTTTTCCAGAGAAGACATCCAGATGGCCAATGGGTACATAAGAAGACGTGTAACATAACCAATGATCAGATGACAGCAAATCAAAATCACAATGAGATACCTTATACCTGTTAGAATGGCCGTCATCAGAAAGACAAGGGACAGCAAGTGCTGGTCAAGATGTGAAGAAAAGGGAACTCTTACACACTGTATATTGGAATGTCAATTGGTGCAGTAACTATAAAAAACAATATGGAGGTTCCTTAAAAAATTAAAAACAAAACTACCTAGAATTGCAATATTACCCAGCACTCCCGCTTCTGGGTACATATCCAAAGAAAACCAGGGTATCACAGAGATGTCTGAACTCCCATGTTCATTGGGAAAGCCAAGATATGGAGACAACCTAAATGCCCATCAACAGAAAAATGACAAAGAAGATATAGTACATACATGTTTTACAGCCATTAGAAAGAGGGTAATCCTACCATTTATGACAACATGGATAGACTTTGAGAGCATTATGAGAAGTGAAATAAGCCAGAAAGAGGAAAACAAATACTGCACAGTATCACTTATGTGGAATCTAATAACAAAGTCAAACTCAGAATCAGAGAGTAGAAAAATGATCGTCAGGGTATGTGTGGACGAAATAGAGATGTTAGTCAAAGGTACAAAGTGTTAACTATAAGATGAATAAGATCTGAGAACCTACTGTAATATGATGACTACAAATGGTAACAATGTACTGTGCAATTAAAATTTGCTAAGAGTTTGGAACTTAAATGTTCTCACCAAAAAATAAAACAAAATAATAAAATAATAATAAAATAAAACAAATAAATATATA
Organism: Micronycteris hirsuta; assembly: GCA_004026765.1. Taxonomy (NCBI): domain Eukaryota; kingdom Metazoa; phylum Chordata; class Mammalia; order Chiroptera; family Phyllostomidae; genus Micronycteris; species Micronycteris hirsuta. Next base: position 294,286 of record PVJI01000140.1, read on the forward strand.
TGTGAGAAGATGTCTATGTTAACTAACGAGATGGGGGGAATCCTTTCACAATATATATATTTAATAAATACGATGATATACACTTTCAATATCTTACAATTTTATATGTTGATTGTACCTCAATAAAGCTGAAATTTAAAAAAAAAAAAAAGATAAACAGGATGATAATGTGAGAGGAACTTATGCCAAAAGAGTAGAGACTGGAACCTGTTTATGAAGGGAAGCAACGGAGCCAACACAGAGACACAAGTGACACATAAAAAGGGATGATACAGAGCAAAGTGAAGACAGAAGTGGGTAACTATTACGGTTCCCACAGGATAGTAACTTCTGTTAGGATGACTGTCAAGTTTCTCTGGAAGCAGAATCTGAGACCAAATATAGTAGGAGACATATTAAAGTGTACCAGTGGCCAATACTTGTAAAGGGAGGGGAAGGAAGTAGAACCAGGCAGAGAGAGAATTGTGGTGGCCAGAATAATGGACGCTCAAAGATGCCCATATTCTAATCACTGGAACCTGTGACCAAGGTTACAGGGCAAAGGGGAATTAAAGTTGGGGATGGGATAAAGGTTGCTAATCAGCTGACCTGAAGATAGGGGTATTTTCCTGAGTTATCTAGATGGGTCATTAACAATAGAGGAAGGAGTCAATGTCAGAGTGATACAATTTGAGAAAGACTCGAACAGACAGTGCTGCATTGGAAGATGAAGGGGAAAGGCCATGAGCCAAAAACATAGGTGGCCTCTAAAGCTCAGAAAGGCAAGGAAATGAATTTGATAGAGCCTCCGGAAGAGAACAAAGCCCTGCCGAAACCTAGAGTTTAGTCACGTGAAATCTGTGTTAGACTTTCAACCCACAGAACTTCAGCTTGTTAAATTTTTATCCTTTTCTGCCTCTGTATTGGTGGTAACTTGTCATGGCAGCTGCAGAAAACTAACACACTGAGCTATGGTTCTAGCTCAGTAGCACACGGGGCCAACCCAGTGGCAGTTCTGCCTCTGGAACGACCCTTTACAGTTGTCCCGCATTGGGTCGAGATGGCAGGCCTTTATATTCCTTTATTGATCCATCATTGGATGTGAGGCGTCCCAGGAGGAATGACTTTGGGTGCAGTGGCCCCTGCAGAGGCTGAGAGCTGAAGTCTGCCTGCCGATAGTACCCCGGACAAGTTGGACAACAAGTCTTGCATTGACGGGGGAATAATCTGGGTAGCACATGACTCTGTCCTCCAGAGTACCCATAAAACTCATCATCCAAACTGGGACAAATTCAAATGTAACACTCTTAATAATTATGTGTGGACGACAAGTCTAGATCCAGTCTGTGCTGATCCATCTGGAATCAGGATCCCTACTTATATTGGGGGATGGGGAGGATGTTCTTACTAAAATTAATTATTTGAGTTTTAGAAGTAATTCCATTTAATGTCATCTCTAATCTTCAGATTCTCAGGCTCAAAATATTCAAGTCATCCTTGAATTCTTTTTATTTCACACCCTGCATCCAATCCTCTAATAAGTTGTTTCGGCTCTATCTTCAAATTATATTAAAAAATCCAACCAGTTCTCACAGCTTGTACTATTCCTATCCTGGTCTGAGGTCACCACTTTTTTTCTCTCTTGGGTTACTGAACTTCTTAACACATCTTCCTTGCCTGCCATTTCTTAGCAGACTGATTCTTTAGAAATTTAAGGCAAATGTAGTTAATCCTCTGTTCACAGAGCTGTAAAAAAGTGGTCGCCTATTTCACTTAGTGGGAAAGCCAACATCTTCACGTAGTTGGCAAGGTTGTACGTAAGTTTTATCCCAAAGCCACTTCTTTGATCTCATTTCCTACCACTCTCCTCCTGCTCCCAGTCCTTTCCAGCCACAGTGGCTGTTTTGTTATTCTGCAAACACTTTAGGCACAGTCACCAAAGCATCTGTACCAAATCATACCTGGACTATACTTCTCCAAACATCAGCCTGGCTAACCCTTTCACCTGCTTTAGGCTTTTGCTCAAATCTTACCTTCCTATTGCAGCCCATGCTGGCTACCCAACTGCAGTTTGTAACTGCAGTCACTGTTGGCTCTCTCTCAGTCCTGGCCAGTCTGTTCCATTTTTTTTTTTCACTATAGTATTTGTCCCTTCTAACATATAATTCTCTTCCCTGGGGTGTGCTAGAATAGAAGCTCCACGAGGGCAGGAGCTTTCCCTGTTTGTTCATACCCCCAGCATCAAGAATGTGTCTGGTGCATAGGACACAGCCAACAAATGTCTGTTAGTTAAATACATTTTTTATAGCACTTTTTTGATATGAGAAGCCACATTGCATGCTGACATTAGGATCTTCAGTGAGGCTGCCAGGTTAATGGGAACAGTTCAGTAATGCAAAGGACTGAATGTTTCTATCCTCCCAAATTCATATGTGAAATCCCATTCCCCAATGGAGAGCCTTTGGAGGTGGGGCTTTTGGAAGGTGATTAGGTGATTAGGGCAGAGCTCTCAAGAATAGTATTAGTGTCCTTATAAAAGAAAACCCAGAAAGGCCCCTTGTCCCTTCCACCATGTGAAGACACAGGAAGAAGGCAGCTGTCAGTGAGTCTGGAGCGGCCTACTGGTGCCTTGATTTCGAACTTCATTTAGCCTCCATAAATGGAATAAATTTCTATTGTTTATGAGCCACTCAGCCTACGGTTTTCTGTTATAGCAGCCCAGATGGACTAAGTACAAAATATAAAGTACTAAATACAAAATCTTAAACCTAGTGAATATTCAACATGGTAGGTTTTGTTATTTTCATTGTATGTATTGCTATTTATTATTACTATTATAATCTTAGATTCCACTGTATCTCCACATGTGGCTAATCTACCTGTTTGTTGAAGCAGAATAACTTCTGTTTCTCAAAATAGCCTATGTTTTCTCATTTTCAGAGATCATTCAACCTGTTCCTTTGTATCAATTCTTTTTCTCATCTACTTATGTACAGAATCTCTCCATAATTTAATTTTCAGCTTTAATGTCAATACCTCTGTGACATCTTCACTGAACACCACTCATACAGAAGGGACCGTTCCTTCCTGTGGTCCCACACATCCTGCCTATATCCTGGCTTTCTGGGATGCATAGCCTTTCTCCCCTAAAGACTTTCAACATTTCAACTTTTTTATTTAATTGTTTTTTTATTTTAACATTTTATTTATTTATTTTTCTTAGTTCTTTTTTTACTGTTGTTCAAGTACAGTTGTCTCCATTTTCCCCCTGACATTCCCCCCACCCCAGCCTTCCCCACTCCCCACCCTTGACCCTACCCCACTTTTGTTTTGTCCATGTGTCCTTTATACATGGTCCTGAAAATGCTTCCCCCTTTTCCTCCCATTATCCCCCCCACCTCCCCTCTGGTTACTGTCAGTTTGTTCTTAGTTTCAATGTCTCTGGTTCAATGTATTTTGCTTGCTTGTTTGTTGATTAGGTTCCACTTATAGGTGAGTTCATATGGTATTTGCCTTTCACTACCTGGCTTATTTCACTTAGCATAATGCTCTCCAGATCCATTCATGCTGTTGCAAAGGGTAAGAGCTCCTTTCTTTCTGCTACATAGTATTCCATCGTATAAATGTACCATAGTTTTTTATCCATTCATTTACGGATGGGCACTTAGGTTGCTTCCAACACTTGGCTATTGTAAATTGTGCTGCTATGAACATTGGGGTGCATAGGTTCTTTTGAATTGGTGTTTCAGGATTCTTAGGGCATACTCCCAGAAGTGGAATTGCTGGGCCAAAAGGCAGGTCCACTTTTAGTTTTTTGAGGAAATTCCATACTGTTTTCCACAGTGGTTTCACCAGTCTGCACTCCCACCAACAGTGCAGTAGGGTTCCCTTTTCTCCACATTTTGAAGGTAGGATCCAATCACTTCAAATCTGCATCCCCCTGGGTGCTTGGTAAATATACACTTTGCTCATTTATAACAATAGCATGCTCAAGTCCAAGGAATAGCTAATATGATGGTTACTTCCTCTAAGTATATTCAAGTTACAAATTCAATAAAAAACATAATAACTTCAGAAGCTTATGAAATGACACATTATTAGTTTAGTAGAATTAAGAATGAAATAAAACGAATTGAGGTTAAAGGCACCAAGACCTTAATTTTATAAGAGAGCATATTATTTTGAGATAACTCAGGTTTTTATAATATAGCAGGAAGCCTAAAGATTTGCTTATGGTTAACTTAAACACTACTTACATGTAACAAAGACAATTAACTGGTTTTTTTTATCAAAAAATCTTACTGCATGAGCAATTTACTTAATATAGCTTGAATAATTTCTCAAAACATGCAAAATTAATTTAACATCCATTATTCATAATAATCTCAAAAAGAGCCTTTGGCAATTTGCTACTCTGATATCCTTTCTCATTCATAATCCCTAGCTGAAAATAAGATTAATATTCAGAAGTTATAAAATACTAAGACTTGGTGATTGCAAATTCTTAAAGAACATAGGTTTTAGAGTCATCAAATATTTTCCTAAAGAAGATACACATAATACAGTTCATCCTTTAAATCCATCAGGTTAATTAAAATAAAATCATTGAGATGACTTTGACAGAGATAAAACAGGCTCAGGTGGAGGAAAAATGGAGGTACTGAGGACTGGTGCAGCATACGGTGTGGAGAATTAAGACTGAAACCAGAGGCCTGGGAGCTACTTCAGTCCATACTGATATCTGTCCAGTCCAATGAGACATTAGCAGTATCCTAAATGAATTAGTTGTGGACAGGTGACATTTCATTTGATTGCTGTCTCCTCTTTGTAAACGTTTGAGGGGAAACACGAGTTTTCTAAATTATCCTCCTGCCTAAGTTGTAAATACAATTCCAAGGCAGAATGGCATGGGGAAAAGTGCCTAAAAGACCCAAATTTAAATATCTGGTCAGCTACTTCCAGAAGCTTAGCTCGAGTTATGTGCTTCTCCTATAACCTCAGGTTTATTGTATGCTCGTTAATCTTATGTTTCAAGTCCAGTCTTATAGGAATCCCCTCTGCAGTGGGTTGGCTGGTGCTTACCCTGACACCCCCAAAGATATGACTACGTAGTCCTAATCTCTGGCATATGTGATTGTGGCCTTATTTGGAAAAAGGGACCTTGTGGATGTAATTGAAGTGAAGAATCTTGAGATGAGGTCATCCTGGACTGTGTAGGTGGTCCCAAACCCAATGATAAGCATCCTCATAAGACATACACAAAGGAGAGACACACAGACAAAGAGGAAATTGAGGCAGAGATTGGAGTTGTGCAGCCACAAGCCAAGGGACTCCTTGGAGCCACCAGAAATTGGAAGAGGCCCAGAAGAAATCCAAATGTCTATTATTTTAAGCCACCAGCATTGTGTTAATTTTTTATAGCATCCCTGGGAGATGAATACACCTTCCAAACGCCTAAAGAGACAGGAGCGATGTGCTAACAGGCTTTATGTGCTGTAAACACTCTGTCACTCCTACTTCCCCTCTGCCTTACTCTCAGTGGTGTCAGGTGATAGTGGGATGGCCATAAATTTATCTGGGTCCAGCTAAGAAGTTGACAAGCAGTTGGGGATTGGTGAGGTATGTTTACGAGGTTCTGCCTAGTTACTATCTATCCAGATGTGGGAGTGGCTTCCAGGAACGTCCCTACCACCTACTGTGTTGACTCAGGACAGTGCCATGAAGGACAAGGACAGAGGTCTGATCCCTAAAAGGAGCTGGAAAGATGTTCTGCAAAGGATCACGCTGCAGTCCTAATGAGATACATTGTAAAAGTGCTCCTACAATAACTCAGTGATAAACAGTTATTTTTTGCTGCCTTATATGAGATTTAAACTACCGATAACATTTTTGCTTAATTCACTTTATTGTTTCATTCCCTGAGTGGGGACAGCTTGAGGTTATGGGACTATTTGGGGGGACTTCTTTTCTTTCTCTCCTTTTATAGTTCTGTCTCTTCCTTTTCCTTTGTTTATCTGTCTCTGTCTTTCCCACCCCCTACTTCCATTTTTGTGTACAAACACACACATGTACTTACACTCACGGTGAACAGAGAGACAAGGACAGCAATGACAGTTTCGGTTTAGTCTCTTAGTCTTTGTTACTCAGCTGGTAGAAAGAAAGTTTTGGTCCCAAGTCCACAACAATGTGTACATATAAACCCACAGGAGTTTCAAGTCAAAAAGGAATTTCAGAGCCTCTGCGATCTAACTTCCAATGGGTAGCAACTGGACACTGCTGGAAATGCATAATCTCAGGAACCACCTTTTCCCCACTGAATCACAAAGGGCAGATGTGCCCAGGAAGCTGAGTGTTAGCTTGTTCTCCCAGTGACTGTGAGCATGCTGAAGTTTGAGAACCTCTGAGCTAGAAAAAGCCCCATTTTTCTTATGCCGCCTCTTAGGGTTGGTAATAGAGACCATTGCTTAATGGCTCATCTTGCGGAAAAACAGCTTTGGCAAAGTGATAACCACAATCGATGATTCATTAATTATATAATAGAGCCCTTCTTAAGTGCAGGTTTCCATGGTAAACTGATGGTGGAGTTGCATTACATTTGTTTTACCAAAACATGCAGAAAATTCAGAACAAATCTAATTAGAGGTTTTTGCTCAGACCGATTGCCAAGAAAGAAAACAACGTCATGCAAACAAATGGAAAGAAGTTATTTAACTCTTTGACATTGGACCAGAAAAACAATCAGAAGAGCAAAAATCTTTTTTATCTTCATATTACACATTTAATGGATTCCTAAATATATAATCATTTTTGGAAATCCACTTGTATAATGAGATTTTTCTTTTTCAAAGAATCTGGTTCTTTTTAGTTGAATTCTAGCCATTAATATTCGTCCAGTAAGGACAGATGGTTCAGATGTTACATATCTACTCTATTCCTCAAAGAAAAATAGAACATAAGTATCACGAAGGCAACATTTTCTTTTCTTTTCTTTTCTTTACCACTGAAGTATTGCAAATACCTAAAACATTATTTGGCACATGGTAGGTGTTTAGTGACTATTCCTTGACTGAGTGATTGAATGAAAACTCTTATGTGTATAAATTATTCTTATCCCTTTTTTCTCCACCACTCAAAAGGCCAGATTCATGAGCCTTTCTCTAGTGTAGTAACACAAAACCTGCCTCTCAGATGGCTGCTTTTCATGTTGTGCCATTGCTGTTTTGGAGTTCTTAATAATTTTATCTCTAAAAATGTATTTGTAAGTGACATCTTGTGGGATAATGGAGCTCGTGCATAAGCAGAATACACACATAGATGTGAATGTCCACCACTCCACCTGAACACAGCATTTACTGTGCCACGTGGGCACAGAATTCCCACAGGCCCGTGGGAATTCAGCAGCATTCAAAGGAAGCATGGAGTGTGCTACCTCTGTGGCTGAGTAAGGGGGGCCCTGCCAGTCTCCCTTCTACCGGAAAGCAGGAAATGGTGTTCTAAGAAACACCAATGACCGAGGAATGCTCTCATACCCATTCTTACTGGTATTACTTCCCCATATTAGCCAACCACTTATGATGAAAATCAAGGCATAGAAGGAAAGGGAAATATACGGCAAACTATAGTTTCTTATCATTAGTGTTCTTCCCTAGTCCTCAGCAGGCTGAAGATAGAGAACATGGAGAACGTGTGTGCATCGAAAGTGAAATAAAACAGGTTGAGTGAGTTTTGCGCCTTGTTCTCACTGCTCTGGTAAGAATGGTGTACATTTGGAGGTCTGAGCAACAGAATACAGAGTGTACAAGTTTGGTGGTTCCACACACGACTTAAATGTGGTTATACTTTGTTTCGAAACTGGGATTGCATAGTACAAAAGATGACCAGAAAAATGTATGCTAACCATGTAAAACAGTGACTTTTATTTGCTTACGATGACACTAAATAGTAAATTTAATAAAAACATATAAGGTGAGAAGGTGTGGAGGAAAAGAACATTTTAATAATCTTAACAATTTCTTTCCTGATTTTTGGGATCCTGAATAGGGATGCTGCATCACTATTTTCAAATCACATAGGTGGCGCTGACTATCTATAGGTCCTACAAATAGACTCACTCAGTTGGTACAACTCTTAACATTCCAGCTGTTCCTAGTTCTTTGTCTTTACATGTGTGATCTCTTCTGTCTAAAGGTCAGCTTGGATCCAAACAAACTTGAGTTTATATCCTAACTGCTATTTTTATGTGTATGACTTAACCTTTTTTTTATTGGCCTTTACCTTTTTATCTGTGAATGGGGGCTTGCTAATACCTACTTCTTAGAGCTGTTAAGAGAATAAAATAAAACACTTTATGGGAAGTTAAAATAAGATAATACGTGTAAAATTCCTGCTGTAAGAGATTCCAGGGCCAGGCAGGTAGTGCAATGGGTTCAGCATCTTGGCTTCAGCTAAAAAGTAATTAGGGGAAAAATCATGAAATTAGAGTGGCAAGCCCAGTCCAAAGGGATTCCCATTTTACAAGATTCTTAGAACATTGTGTTTCACTGTCCATTTCCACTACCGTGGAACAGTTAACATACCGACAGGACAAAGGGTGGGCAACAACGCGGACCAGCCGGGGCCCCCATGCCCTGCTGGGGAAAGTGCACCACTGTCTAACCACAGCGGAAAACAGCTAACTGGGCCGCTTCTTGCCAAAGTTCAGAAATAGGCTCGTGCAAAAGGAAGTGAGTGAATGTCCACGCAAAGACTTGCGGACACAATCCATACAGCTTTATTCACAATAAAGCTGCAGACAACTGCAGACAACTCAAATAAGGTAGTGAAATGCTCCTCAAAAAAGGGGGGATAAACCTCAGACACAATATGGATAAACCTCATAATAAAATACTGCCGTTACAGACACAATACGGATAAACCTCATGATTGTTATGATACGACTAATCAAAGCTAGACACAAACGGCGGCATGCGATGTGATTCCATTGATATGAAATTGCAGAGAAATCAAACTAATCTGCAGTGATAACAAGAGAGCCAGCAGTTGCCAGTGGCTAGGAATGGAGGATGGGGAAGATGGAAATATTCCATATCTTGGTTATGGCCATGGCTTAGGGATGTATTTACCTGTCAAAACTTAGCAAACTTCACATCTTAGATGGATAACATTTATTTTATGCCAATTCCATCTCACTAAAGTAGACTCCAGCACAAACAATTGCATGAGAAGTCAAAGGGCCAGTGAAAGAATTCACCGACTTGCCCAAGGCCACACCACTGACCCGCAGAGGGGTCAGGACAAGCTCCCCACCTTCCTGCATCTTTGGAATTCAAAACAACAAAAAACATTTTTTTTTACCAAACCGATTATATCTGGAGGATATTTCTGCATGTAGGTGGTCGATTTAGTACCTCTGGCACAGAGAGTAAATTAATATGTGGACTCCTTTTTCCATTCTCTTCACAAGTACATTTCTACCACAACATCTTTACGTGCTCATAGTTTCTTTCTCAAGCCCTCCCTGGACGAACAGTCTTCTCTTCATTCAAACCTTCCGCATTTCTACCAGGAGTTAGCGTTTCCCTCTGGGATCCTGCAGCACTGGGTTCACTATTTTATTATAGCTCTCAACTGGAGTCAGATTTCTTGAGTCTGAAATTTGGCTCTAGTACTTATTAGCATGTGACCTTGAACAAGTTATAAACTCTTGATCTTAAATCCCTTTATCTATAAAATGGATGAAATAATACTACCTTCCTCCTTAAGTTGTTGAGGGATGACGTAACACATACCAAGCATTTGGGATAGATCCTGACACGTGGTAAACAGAACTCAATAAATGTGACGTTTTTCAACATAATCGGAGATCTGAAATTAAGAACAATCTAACAGTAGCCAGGGGGAGGGGACAATGGGGAGAAGGGTTTTCAGGAACCACTATAGAGGACACATGGACAAAGCCAAGGGGGAGGAGGGAGGCAGGGAAAGGAGGTGGGGTTGGAGGGGATGGGGGGAGTGGAGGGGAGAGGATGCAGACAACTGTAATTGAACAACAATGAAGTAATTATTTAATTAAAAAATGTGATGTTTTTCATTGTGATTACCAGCATTGATATTTTTGGACTCCACCTGCTCGTGTCTGTCTTTCCCATTATTCTAGACGTCCCTCCTGGACAGGGAGTGTGCCATGCTCACATGGTCCCCGGCATCTACAGGAAGTGCTCCTTGAGTATCTCATGAATCAGTGAGTGGGCAAGTCAGAGCTTCTCTACCTATTCACATTTCCTACTTACTTGAGAGTGACTAATGGGAACTTACTTAGTCGTGCTGACCTTCACAAGTGCCAAGGAAATATTTTTCTTCCTTTCTACTGAGGCAGTCAAGCTTAACCTTTGCTTGTTAGGCTCTCTGCCAAGAAGAAGGCACAAAAGAGTACTTCATCCAATTGATGAAGGCATCATAAAAGGAAAGAACGCAAAGACATGCTGAAGTCATGGGCTACTGCAGCTGGGACGGTGAGCAATCTAGTAGGTGCTCTGTGATCCTACTCAGTGCCTCGCACCAAAGCACTAGCACCAACACTGAGGAGAAAAACAGTATGTGTGGGTCCTACTCCAGTCCTTTCCAGAGAACAGAATGACGTATCCTCAGAACAAGCTGCGCCTCATGCAGTGCCATTTTCAAAACACCGCAGACAGAAGTCACGTTAGGAGGGTGATGGGAACGGAGGGAAGTAGTCGCAGGTGACAGGTACCTGGTAGGGGAGTCAGGTAGCGGCAGACTGCTTCATTTCTTATAATGCATCCCCAAAGATGTTCAGGGCTTCAGTAGTACTTTATGTAGGCATGAATATCTTTCAAATATTCATTCTGTCAATGACTGAATATTTTGTAATTATAAAAGCTACATAAGCCTATTGCAAACCATGTGGAAATATATTGTGGAATATAAAGAGGATACCCATTCAGAAATAGCTACTGTTCAATTGTTGAATTCCTAAGGCTTAATGTATGTTTATAATTTTTGTAACAAAGCAGAAATTAACCAGGGAATTTCTGGGCTTCTGTGCCCATTAAAGAGAATCCCGTCTGGGCCTACCCACCTCCCTTTCCACCATCTTTGTTCAGCTATTTCTAGAGTGTCCACTTATTTGTAGACCAGCTCATTAGCCATTAGGTATTCCTAATGGGGACAAGTGGAGAGGTTAAAAGGAGGAGCTTTGGCTTGAAGTAGGAAAAATATTTGAGAGGAGATTCTATAAGACGATGGTGAGAGAAAGCTGCCGTGTGTGTAGAAACAAAAATGGGAGAATTTAAAAACTGTCTTGTTAGATGGTACGGCTTATCTTTATGATGTTTCAGAAAAACTTGCAAAATATTTGAGTGATTGAAAAATATTGTTTTGGTGTCCAGACCATGTTTCCTGAATAAGAGTCAGCGTTCATAACCTATTCTGGGCAGAGATGACTCTCACATGTAACAACTCGGTACCAATACAAAAGCTGATATTGATGTGAATGTAGAAATAAGCACAAGTGTGGGCGGAGGCATGCATATAAGCGGTGTAGCTGTAGATTTATATTCTTGTAAGCATCAATGTCAATACCAGTAATGCTTGAATGGAGAGAGATGAAGGAAAGAGAGAGAAGTTTGAAACCAAATCATATTATTTTCAAGGAGCTTTTCTCAGTAAACATAAAATAAACATGGTTTCATATCAATCAGTCCTTTAGCTATATATATATTTTTGCATTAAGGGATTAGTCATCCATACACAACAGTTCAATTGAAAAGGGTTCTATGGAGAAATAAAGGATAGAGGCTCACTGTGTTTTTTGCCTTAAAGGGTGTTCAAACCCCATGGTGACTGGAACCGGAGAACTGTGGGTTCCTACAGCCCTGAGACATTAGCACTGGAAGCTTTGTGAAATCCCACCAGACTGCAAGATATGAGTCTTCTATAAAGCAACTGCCCTTTGTTTCTTGCTTTCTTTCATTCAACTATAAAAACCTACCCATGTTCTTAGTTTAAATTTTAAGATGAATAGGGGAGAGAAGTAAAGGGAGGAAAGGAAAGAGGGAGGGATAGAAGAAGGGAGGGGGAGAGGGAGAGAGAGAAACTGAATAATCTATGATTCTGATCAGGCCAGGTATCAACTATCACCTCAGTTTGAGACAGCAGAGTTTGTCAAACAAAATTGTAACATAGATAGCTGGGCAATATAAGTCCTGGGATGAGCAGATATGGTCACACGATATTTGTATCATTCAGGAAACTTTGTTGCAACTGAAAATAGGAAAAGGGAAAGGGGTGTTTATCAGCTCATATATCTTATGAGTTCATGGATAGTCAATGCAAAGATACGACTAAAGATATATGGTCAAATTATATCATCAGCAATATGTTGGTCTTCATTTCCCAATTCTGCTTGAACTGTCTTGCTATCATTCCCTTAGGCTTTTCCCATGTGGTGCCAGAAATGGCCACCAGAAGCAACAGGCTTTCGGTCTAACAGGGGAAAGATCGATACAATGGGAAGAGAGTGCTTCTTTTCCTTTAACTGCCGCCGGAAACCTATGCTTGCTTCTGATCATTCAGCACAATAAGTTATATGTCCATCCCCAAGTCCATCAACGTACGTTGAGGATTAAGATCATCGTATTGGCCAAACTGGGGTTCTAGTCATGGGTTAGCCCCCTCCCCTAAGCCAGGTCAGTTCCAAGTCAGAGAAGTACAGTCAGTGAGTGCTGGAGAGCGACAAGGAACAGGAAGGACACCGCTGCACACGCAGACTGGGTGAGTGAAGTGTGACCGCGGACTGGTGACGAAGGTGTGGACGGTACTCGGGGGAGGCACCAATGGAGCGACCCCTCTGTGCTTCCTCTGGAGTGTATTATAAATTCTAATGGCATGAGTGCACTTTCATTAGTCATGTTTTCAATATTTTCTTGACCTTTCTCTTACATTTACTCTTACAGCTGACATTTGCAATTTCTTGCAAAATCATCAAAAGATAGAATTCTGATTTACATTAAATTAAAGGTATATACTATTTGAGATGGAGAGACATCCTCCCATCCCAGAGGACACTACAACTCTCCAATTATTAAAATTTTATTTTAAATATTTTAGTAACATTTTATTGATTTCTTAATATCAGTTTTACACAAATTTTTATTAAATGTTTATCTTCATATTTTATAATTTCAGCTTAAATTTTGTTTGGTTTGTGTTGTTTTGGATCTTTTGGATTTGGCTATCCCCCCCAATATATGTTCTGATCGGACATCATAAAAATAAAATAACTTGAATTTATATTCCTTCTATCCAGTCATGTGAGTGAATTTTCCTAATTGTTGGTTAAAACACTGCACAATAACAATATTCATGATAGGTGTAATAATATTATGACTAATATGGTTAATAGCTGTGTTATTAAGAACTGATTAAGTTTCAGCCACTTTGCTAATCACCTTACAATGGATATTAGATGAAACCCTCCTAGTCTTCCAGAGACAGAGAGATCGACGTGCTTTTCCACAGGTGAAAGCTTGAAGCTTACAAGGGTTAAGGAATTGCCTAAGATCTTCCAGGTAAGAAACATCTGCCCCACCCTCCCCAAAAACGTGCCCTAGAATTGGGACCGGAGTGTGTCTCTAACTTCCGTGATCACGTGGCCAAACATAAAGCGACGATGGTGCGTCTTCTTCAGCTGGGAACACTGAAGCCAGGCTGAGGAAGGAGTTGCAGTGGTGACATCGGCACTTCTGTTTGATCTTGAACTTAACGGAATGTGCCAATACATTTATGACGGCATCCGTTGTTGTGAAGCATATACTTTCTCAATTCTTTAAGGAGGTTCTGTTCTATTTTTATTTCTTTTTTATTACTTAAAAAACACTAGCAAATGTAGACTATTATTAACTTATTTATGTATGGACACAATCATACCTTTAAACACTGGAGCATTCTAGGTGGTTGGTTTCCTAAGGCTTACCACACTGCATTCTTGAAGTAAATTCTACTTAAAAACGGTATATAAGATCAATATTTCCCTGAATGCTATTTATATTTTCCTTCATTTATATTTTAAGTGTTATTCTTTTGCAGTGTAATTTTTCAGTGTCATCTTTATCACATTTTGGTATAAGGTTATGTAAGCTTAGTAAGATACCCATATTTGCCTATTCCCAGAAATAATTTTATAACATATAGATTTTTTTTATTTCCAAATGATTTGATAAAATTTACCTCTAACTTCATCTTGATTGGTAGATGTTTTAGGGTTAGACTATAACATTCTTTATAATTTTTTCTAAAGTATTATTGTTTTGTACTCTCTAACTCTGAATATTTTTTGGAAATTTATATTATCCCAGAAAATTGATCTCTTCCATAAGTTATTTGTATTGCTTCTCATAAAATGTTACATAAAATTGTTTACAATATTTATCTTACTGAAATTGCTGTTGTAGCTCTGATTATTTTTCATATTGCAAATATTTTTTATCAAAATTATAATTACCTATTTGATTTGATCAACTTTTAATTTTATCAACATTTTCTTCTTGGTATTTTTTTGTTCACAAAAGTTCTTATTTAAATTTCTGTGTTCTTCTTTCTTACTTTTACAATTTCTTAAGTGTAATATTAACCCATTTTTATAGTCTTTCCTGTTTATTATGAATATTTATTAATATTATTTTATTATGAATAAAATAATTTTAAGCTTTAATTTTTCTTCTGAATATGGTTTCAGATGCATTCCATAAAGTTTTACATGAAGTGATCTAATTTTTGTTAATCTCTAAATTATTTGGAATTATAGTTTTATTTCATATATATTTCTATTTATTTAAATTAATTTTTATTATAGGCAATTAAAAATGTTTTATTATTTTTACAAGTCTATGCTTTTGGGCTTTTAGCCAAGAAATGTGCCCTCTAAATTTTTCACCTTTGGGAATTTATGAAGGTTTGTGTTACAGCCAGTTACATGTTGTTATTTATTTATTTTGGTACCTTATGAATCTTGGTCATAATAGAAAGGTATGCATTTTATAGGGCATAAAATCCCATGAACAGAAATTAAGTCACTTTTGCCAGTTTTGTAATATAATCTCATATATCCCTATGGTTTTACATCTATTTGATCTGTCGAACTCTGACCTGCACTGCGAGTTTGACTTCGCTAATTCTCTTTGTCTGGGTGTTGGGTACCGAGGGGCTCACAGATGGCTGATGTGCTTCATCGGTCTTCTTCCTCTCCCAGGGCCTCCCTATGTTGATGAAGGCTTTCCATTGCTTTACCTGAATTATTATCTCTGGTATTTTATTTCTGTGCTTCCATCTGTCTGATGTATCATTCTGAGTGTGTGTGTGTGTGTGTCTTTAATACTTACAAGCATCGTGTGGCATTTCATTTTAGACATGTTTGTTATTAACACTGGATAGTTAGGTTTTTATCCTAATTTAAGTGAATTCATTAATTTTAGTATCAAATCCTCAATTCTGGAATATTTACCTTATACTTCAAGTCTAAGAAAACCATGACACATAAGAAGTTTTTGTATATTTAAGTGATTTTTATAGATAATTGAACATTTCTTTCACTATTTTAAGATTTTGAGAACTTTTCACAAATTGCATCAAATGCATTGTTCAAAATCCGTAAGATAATAAAAATAGTATATAAACACCTATAATCTTTGCTTTGCGTCATTACAGTCTGTCTCTATAGAATTATTTCCTTTTAAGTAGGAAAATAAGAGCACGATATCTGGATATCCTCCTGTAAAGGACCATTTAAATGCTTTCCAAAATGCACCAGGATTATCAATGGTAAATAAAGATTTCCACACAGAAAGAAATGCCTCCCCATTTTCAGAGACCTTCCTCATTCCTTAGCTTTAGTTTCTGGTAAGTTGGAATGGCCTTCAGGATCATTTTCATTGTCTCTAACTTTGTCCATGTCAGATTGGAAGAGGAAAACAAAATGAATAAGGAAAGAAAAAAATGCCAATACAGCAGGAGAATAAAACTTTTCAGGGCTTAGAGTATTCCCTGGCAACATCGATTTCCACTTTGCCATTTTACTGATGTGGAAATTGTTCTAAGAGGTCCAGTAGCTTACCTGAAGCTACATTTGTTCAGTAAGATCACTAAAGCCAGAGCCCAGAATTTCCTCCCTGCCCCTCTCTCTAAAAATAAATAAATAAAATATTAAAAAAAAAATAATTCACTTGGGCACTAGTAGCTTAGGTACGATAGTGCAGATTGAAAACAACTGAAAAGTATTTCATCTCCAATTTAAGATTAGGTTGTATTCATTTTCTGCCATGATCAGGGTTGTATAGCAAACCAGGATACTCATTTCTGATTCTACACAGAAGCCCAATTCTCCAAACTCAGAGAAAGAAATAAAAAAAAAAAGTCTTTTCTTGCCTTTTTTTATATACCCCTCTATCATCTCTAGCCTACTGCAACCCAGGAGCTGAGCGCTAGTCAAAGATTCTCTTTGAGGAATTTCTGTGATCCGACAGGAGTCACTTACGCTTCTGGCTTCGGTTTCTTCATCTTTGAAAGGAAGAGAATGAGGCAGCCCTAAGAGAGGTATCCTCCCTGGATCTGCCCCTTCCTCCCAGTAGTCACACGGCTATGTCACGAACGGGACTCTCTCTGTCTCCCTTACACGACTGGGGTCCTGGGACAACAGATACACCCTGTCACACATTATCATGCCCTGTCCTCATCCAGTTCGCTTCCCATCTCTCTCTAACCCATTGCTCTCCTGCCCCAGGGCACCTCACTGATGCAGACGGTAAAATATAAGAAACACATAATAAATGATTATGACATAAATGGTTTCCGATGCTTCCTCCTTCCACAGAGATTCCCTGTCCTGGAGGTGTTTCTGTAGAGCAGACACCCCCTCTTCAGAAAGCCAGGAGAAAGGACTAGGGCAGTGCATAGGACAAAGTAGAGGGGGCATTAATGGACTTCATTGTTTATTTTGAATATTCATGTTAGAAATATCATACCGCTCCCTCCACTCTTCCCCCATTTGCAACCGCATGCCCTAAAAGGCTGTGCACCATAACGGGGTCTTTTTCCCCCAAGGGGAAGTTGGGAAGAGATAATATTCTTTCCTACATGACAAGACACCAACAATAGACTTTCTAGTTAACAACAGGCCTCTCTTCTCCAGAGGCAGGTTCCCACTCCTCCATTAGTTATTCATAGTCTAGCAAGGATTTCAACATTTCATTAATTTAAGGGGTACATATTAAAAGTACAGGGTGCCAAATTCTCCAGATTTCTTCCTCAGATTTCAAAAAATGAATGCAAGACAGTCTGATTCTTGTCTAGTCCCAGCTGTTTTCTCTTTTTAGTGTCTGGTGG
Source organism: Micronycteris hirsuta (assembly GCA_004026765.1). Taxonomy (NCBI): domain Eukaryota; kingdom Metazoa; phylum Chordata; class Mammalia; order Chiroptera; family Phyllostomidae; genus Micronycteris; species Micronycteris hirsuta. Next base: position 311,662 of record PVJI01000140.1, read on the forward strand.
CCCAGGGCCTCTCCCCACCGCTTTGGGTCCACCAAGAGGCTCCCTGTTCAGGGAATGGAAAGAGTACATCCCCCTTGCTCTACCTCTAGGTGAGTGAAGCCATGTTGCATACAGATTCCATGGCACTGAGGACAGAGCCAAGTCATTGTCAGAAGACACAAAAACCACCAGTGTTTGAAGGACTCAATAAATTATACCTCTTTCATTTTTCTTATATGAACTGCACAACCAATTGAGAAATAGGTATAGAAATTAGATAACAAATTCTTGGGGCTGTGAGCCCCCCTCCCATGGAAGTCCTGCCCCACTTGAGGAAGAGCTGGACCTCATTTGTCCTTCTTCTCTGGGGCCAGAACCTGCACAACCTAAGGCTGGATGAGCAAACAGTGTGCTCCCTGCAGCCACTTCCCGGAAGGAAAGCTTATTAGTATTATTAGTATTTGTCAGAGCTCTGGCAGCAAACAGAATCCACTCTAGAGGACTTGAAAAGACTTTAATGAAGGGACTATTTATAGAGGTGAGGTCAGAGTTTAGGAAATAAAAGATAGGGAAGCAGCCAGAGCACTGTAGTGAGGGGAAGCTGTGACAACCACTAGGGCTTGAGGGACTTGGGAAGGAAATCATGCATTTGGAGTCCAGTGAAAAGTAGACTGGTAGAGAAAGAGCCACTGGTAGGAGCTACAGCTGTAAAAAACATAGCTACTTCTGGAGAAATGAGATGCAGGCAGGAAGAAGCTAGGAAAAAGGAAAGAAACAGTCTGATCTCTCTTTTCTTGCCCTTCAATCTCCTACCAGGATATGCCATTGGCCAAACCCAATGTGAAGCCATAGACCAGCTCAGTCCACAGGGCTCATGCCCCCACCCTATCTCTACCCACCCTGGCACAGAGCAGGCTGAGGAGAATGAATCCAGCAGAGCAAAGTAATGGCTAGCAAGAACACTGATCAACAAGGATCAACACATGTCCCACTGGAAGGAATGAATATGGGGGAAGAGAAAGACTGGAGAGGGCAGGTATTCAAATGATTTTTTTTTTCCTTCTGTAAAGACAAGAATGCAAGGCAACTTTGGGTCATAGGTAAAAGCAGATGTCTCCAGTACTTCGATCTTGTCTAGTCTACCCAACTCACATAACCAATCATGCCATCTACTAGGGCCTCACTGGTCCAGTCTGTTCTAGAGAGCCTCATTCCATGTCCCTGAGCCAGGCCATCAATGTACATCTGCACACGTTTCAAACAGCACTGACTGCTAAGGGTCACCAAGGGTCTTTCTTTCTGTCCCAGTAAAGGCTGTTTCCTCAAGAACTGCTCCTCTCAAGCTGACTCCGAGTTCACAACTTCTACCATTAATCCCTATACTGCAGTAGTGAGAAGGATAAACTAAGTAAGATGGAGATGTCCTCTATAAATGATCCCTTAGGCTCTATAGTCATCTAATTCTTCTGAGACATTTATCTAGTAGTCAACAATAAACCTTTTGTGGTAAGTTTGCTGTTAGGACTCAATGAGATAATTCTGGGACAGTGTACCTAATTCTTAGCATGAGCCCTGGCACATAACAAGCCCTCAAAAACTAGTACTCAACTGTCCTCGTCAATCCTTGCATGTGGTGTGCCCTTTCTCCTGCAGACAAACCTCTGTGTTGTCAAGTCATTATTTCAGGGGTGAATGCTAGATTAGGAGGTTCATTGAATAACCCGTGGGTTAGCCAAAGTGCTCTTACTTTTTTATGGGGAGAGATGGAAGTACCAGATGTACTATGAAAGTACTCTGTATATTTCATAGGAAATCATCTCAAAGTTTAAATCAAACTCACTTCTCTTGCTTCTCTGTTAACCTTTGACAAATTGCAAGCCCCTGAATTTCTATGGGCATGAACATGGCCAGCCAGGCCATTCCCCAGGCCTGTTAAAATAAGGCTTAACAGGCAGCTTCCTGTGTGTACTAACGCCAGCCAGAGATTCTTTTGATGGAACTTATCATGCATTATTTATGTTATTCTGAACCTCTGATGCAAATGTATGGAATATAATGGAAACATTCTATACATCACAGCATTCCCCTACCAGTCCGAGTCTCCCACAGGAGCCTTACAAAATTACTTCTATGGACTAATCCTACATACAGTGTTATAGCTAAGCTATAATTCCTGGGAACGTTTCAATGCTTGGCTTTTCCTTTACTGTGCAAATTTTATTTCCTCTTCCACTGCCCAAAGTATTTATTGCCCACAGCACACTTGTAAGAACATGTCTCCCTCGAAGCAGGGGAAAGTACAGTGCATTACCAGTCTCCTTTCATTTAGTGAAGGCTGTTGAGGTGCAGAGGGGAGGGTGGGGTGTAGGGGAGTAGAGTTCAAGGAATTTTGCCTGTGTGCCAAATAGATCTGTAACTTCTCCCCTGAAACTTTATGTGGGTTGGGAATCTTTTCATTCTAACCACGATGGCCATGTAACATGAAAACAAAGTGAAAGCATATCTAACCAATTATCTGAATATTTTGATTCACCAAGATCAGGATCATTCAATCCAGTTTAAGGCTTATCTCATGCTCTAAATGTGTGATTGAGAAAAGGACTTAATCAGAAGATGATCTGAGTAACATTTAATATTTATACAATTAATTTTTCTCCTTCATAATATTTGATCAGTTGACCACCAGGTAAGACCAATAAATGGCACAGGATTTGGTGGAGATAAGAAGTAATTTTTACATTAAGGACACAGGTAGAAGGGAGTCAAAGAGACCCATGAGGACCCATTCGCTGATTCTACACCAAGACAGAAGTCATTTTGTACAATCCGGCAATCTGTTTCTTTGACATAGAACATGAAAATTATTGACGGTACTATTCAACATTTCATTACTTTGTAGCAACCAAGTTAGTCTCCCTTTTTGAATGCTTTTGTTAGCTTTTAAATTAAAAGAATTTCTCCTACTGAGAATGCATAAAAGCAAATGAGAAGTTATTGTGTTTTGTAAAGTCTATAGCAAGGCATTATGTTGCAGGCAAAAGTCAAGAAAGGAAATCTTACATGGAGCAACCATCTATTAACCCATTTAAAAAGATCCTTCACAATAAGACTCCATATAACATGAAAGATACAATTCTGGCCTTTTTTTCTCACCAGTTCCAGGGATTCATTATTTTTTCTCTCCACCTTTGTCTTCTTAAAAAATGTAACTTGATTTTTCTCTGTTTGCTTCTTTAACTATTGCTAGTCATGAAGGTAAACTGTAACGTCAGGAGAATTCAGTGAGGTGCCTTCCACCTCTCACAGACTCATTCCTGGCTCTTGGGTATCTTTTCTTCTGTGTGTACAAACTCTCAGGCTTTCTTGTACCTGTGCCTGCTCATGTCTGCTCTGGGGATGTATACGAAATAGATGGGGTCCATGTATTCTGACAATAACAATTTACATCACAATTCCTCGTGGGCTCCTAACACTAATCCAATGAGATAGATATTGGATATTGTTTTTTAATGTTTATAGTATACTTTATTGATTATATTAGTATAATTGTCCCATTTTTTCTCTCCTTTATCCCCCTCCACCCCCCACACCCTCCCTCCAGTAATCCCTCCCCTTAGTTCATGTCCATGGGTCACACATATAAGTTCTTTGGCTTCTCCATTTCCTATACTGTTCTTAACCTCCCCTGTCTAGTTTGTACCTACCAATTGTGCTTCTTATTCCCTGTGCCTTTCCCCCCATTCTCCACCCCTTCCCTTCTGATAAAACTCCATGTGGATATTGTTGTATATATCAGGAAACTGAGATGGTTTTTCCCCAAACCAGAGATAACTCTTTTTTTTTAACTGGTTAAAGTTGTCTAGCTCTTGATGTAAGCCTAAGCTCAAGTCATGAAAATAGCAGCTGGTGACGTGGAGAACTGCTAGTGCTTAGCCCCTGGTGCGGAAACTATGCTAGTGGCATGATTGAGGAAGAGGTCACATTCTAGGCTTAAAAATTCTTCCAACTTCCTCTTCCTCTATTCAGAAATCGGTTCCTGGCCTAATTTACAAAATACAAAAATGAAAATCACATTCCAAACAGCTGGATTTCAGTCAGAATGCTTCTTCTAGACTTTTCTTTTGACCTTTGATCGAACTGTCAGTCCAAATCACTTCAACTTGTATTGATTGGACACATATTAAATTCCAGGCCTGTTCTGAGCACCAAGGGTAATAGAGGTGATTAAATAATGACCCTGGCCTTAGATGTCATAGTAATGAGGATAGGCATAGAGTGACCAACCCTTGAAATGGACTAAGACTGAGGGGGATCTCACTTGTAATGTTGGGAATATAGACTTTTTGAGGAAAAGGAGGGCATGACAGGCAAAGGAAAAGGCTGGTGCAAAGTGTAAGAAGCACAACGTGATGTGATAGTTTCAAGGCAACGGATGAAGTAATTTAGTATAGCAGGAGCGCTACCTCTGGTGATGCGGCCCGACAGAGAGGAGACCTGGTAAATGGACCACATGAGGTGAAGAAGGAAGTGAGATGCCGAGTAAGAAGTAAGACTAAAGACAATGAAACAAGGCACTAATATGCTGAAAGTGGAGCAGGGCAGCCGTGTCCACGTCTTGTTTTCATGACAAGAATGCATGGCTCCTTTTCCTGTGTCAATTAAAAATCCATACTTTTCAACTGATTTCATTCTAAGATCGACAGTTCATCTCCTGAAATTCCATAGGGTACTTTAATAGTCAATATTCAATAGATTTTCCTGCATAACAAACAACTCCAAACTCTTAGGGGCTCTCAACAGCAAATATTTGTTACTTACATTACACATTGGCAGAGTGTCTATGGATCTCAGCTTCAAGGTGGCAGCTGGGGTTGGGTCTGCTCCACACATCTTCAATCCTGGGTCTGGGCTGAAGGTGCAGCTTTGATCTGAAACGGGCACATTATCATGGCAGAGGGAAGAGTGGACACTGTTGAGCTTCTGCCCAGAAGGGGCATGAGGCACACCTGCTCACGTGACGTTGGATATAGTCATTACCAAACCCAACAGTGGGGAGGGGTGCATCATCATTTTATGTTGAGGGTAAGAGTAGCATATTTCTTTTTATTGCTACCACTGAGCAGTCTGATTTACTTATTTCATACTTAATAATCACCAGAATTCACTGAGAAAATGATTATATGGTACTATTTTAAAATTGGATAAAACTGGGGACCTTGAAAAGCTCAGGACCACCCATCCATTAATTGGAAATTTTGCTTATTCATGTATTCGTGCACTCACTCATACACACACTCACACACTCACTCATTCACCTACCATGTGCTGTGAACCATGCCAGGTCCTAGAGATGCTTCGGTAAGAAATACAGAGAGAACCCTTACCCTCATGGAGCTGTTACATTAATACAAATAAAATCAGATTGTTGTAAGTACTATGCAGAGAAGTAGAACATGGTAATATTCTAGACAATAGCCACGAAATAAAGAGTTTAAGAACCATATCCAGGTCTATATGGCACCATATCCATATCGCTTTAAATATGATGCTGCCGGAGCTACCTTGAAACATTTCCAATACTACTTTTCAGAACTGCTGTTTTTATTAATTATTGTTATTTAACATTTCATGTCTTCATGTTTTACTTCCCTACTTGGATTACAATCAACATAAAGAAAGATACCACTTAATTTAGATATTTGTAATAGTCTGTTTTATTTAATATATTGCATTCCTCTGATTAGTTATAAGGTAATTTTTTAGATAATCCTTAAATACATCCATTGTCTCATAAATAATTAAGATATTAAGATAAAATGACATGCCTTCAACTCGCTTTTACTCACTGGCACCTGGCAGCAGTCAATGTATTAACTATGATGATGAGACTGAACAGCGCCCATGATTTAGCATGTTGCCTCTCTGTCTAAAATTCGGATCTGGCTTCTTTAAGGAGAAAGCATCTTTGAAAATAAGCAGCCACAGTAAGTGTTCTTAATTTCACAATTTTCAAACTCGTATTAATGGATGTGAGGGGTGCAATTTTCTGTCAATGCATTAGGGAAGTTTTGCAAATGTAAAGCTGGAATAGCTCCTTCCTTTTCCACTGTCTCTAAAGTAATCTCTTCATAAACGTGGGAAAGGGAAAAATTAGGCTAACTTGCACTGTGCTATAGGGTTAAGGATTTATTTTTTGAGTTATAAGACTTAGCTTCTTACCAGGAATTCCATTTCTGATGCTGCCCATTTAAATGATGGAGGATAAATGATCTAATCTCCCTGGGTCTTTTCGTCTCTGAAAAATAGCATAAGAATGACCAGACACTCAGACCTTAAAGAGCTGCTGAGTTGAGAGAACTTAAAATAGGATCATATATATAAAAGCTCATTAGATAATTATAGTAATAGCAGTAGCAGGAGCAACAGTAGTAAGAGTGTAACAGCCATAATCCAAGCCAATATATTAACAGCATTATTACAGAGAGGCTTCAAGGAAGGTGCCCGTCTGAAGAATGACTAAAAATACACCCAGCTACGTTTTCCATAGAATAGTGGTTCTTTCCAAATTGGACGAGCGTTGACACTGGAGGTGTCTTCCTGGAAACCATATGTCACATATAAATCACAGGGAGGGAGATTTTTCTGAAACGCAATTTCCCTTTTCTTTATCTTCCAACTAAAATCCTTTCTCTCTGCAGGCTGTGCCCACCGCCAGGGCTGAGCATCACCATCGGAGCAGACACTGCTACTGATGGGTCATGTTATGTCCCTGCTGAAAGGCACCATGTCAGATGTTGCCTCCGGGTTCTGGGGTGCAGGGAGAGGGAATGAGCTTCGTGGAGGAGGGGACATTGCCACAGGATGTTCCTTCATTCACTGATTATCTAAAATTCAAATTTAACTGGACACCCTATATTTCTCTTTGCCAAGCCTGGCTGCCTGAGGGTTAAGAGGAAGCAGACAAATACTGTCACACCAGTCCTTTCCTAGTATTCTTGGCTTCCCTCGGGACCTTGTCACGCACCCTGACAGCATGGAACAGATAATGAAACTATTGCCTCTTAACAAGCCCCACTGAAAAATTTGCATATCTGATTACAGAGGCTCACGTATGTCACATGTCTCCCCCTCCCATTGCAACACTGAGCACTTTTCTCTTGGGTTAGTCCTACTACTATCCCTGTAACACACCTCACCCCATTATACGCAGCAGAAACATTTCCAAAGGATGAGAGGGGCAGACCTGCAAATAAGACCCTTATCCATAGGGATGCAGACTCCCTCAGAACATACTAGGTAAATTTTATATCAAATATTAATACTCCTCATTTTGCCCATCATTCTACCCCTGCTGCCTGCTAGGCATATGGCAAATACGTGTTAAATGAATGAGTGAGTGAATGAATGGTGGATTGAACAGTATGCTTCTAGCATATCAACTAGGAAAGTGGTGAAAATGGCACATTTTAAAGCACAGGAAGTAGATTATCACCAGGCAGCTCTGTGCAGTCTCAGTACAACTCTCCACAGTTATCCTTAGCGACTGAAGGTCCCTGTGACTGGTAAAAGTGTAATTTGCTTAGGAGAGTTCACTAGTTTACAATGAAATAAATACTTAAAAGTGTAACTAACATAATAACCATATTATTATTCATGAACTACTGTCTCAGTCTTGAATCTGAAACTATTTGAGCATCATGAATTCAAGGATTAGTTGTCTTCAAATCTTCCTTTCCCTTAAAATCCAAAGCTGTTTTTTCATACTTCCACCCTCTTGTGACCTCTCTCCCACAGACGGATCATTTTGAACTTGTCGAGAGCTTGCTGTGCACTACACATCAGGTCAAAGATGTGCGCCCTGGTAGAACCCTGTTCAGAAAGCCTGCCTCAATCTTGCCTACATGGAGCCTTCGATTCCCATCACGGTGGGGACCCTCACCGGTGAGAGAAGTGAACAACCCAAGTGAGTAGATATTCTTCCTGCTTATCTTTTTGTCAGTTGCTAGCCTTTCCCCTCATGACTGAAGGCTATTATGCTTAAAGCCAGATGTGGTCAAGACACTTCATTATAGAAAACCCATCACTGCTTGATTGGTCTAGTGCCATACTAATACTTTTTATTCTCTAATCTCATGTCTACAACTAAACTTTTCATAAACTCATAAAGATTGGTTATCTCCGTTTCTTCCTATACTACCTCTAGTCTTAAATTTATTGATTAATAAGCCTTGGCTGGTGTAGCTCAGTGGATTGAGCATGGGCTGGGAACCAAAGGGTTGCCGGTTCAGTTCCCAGTGAGGGCACATGCCTGCATTGCGGACCAGGTCCCCAGTGGGCGCTACGTGAGAGGCAACCACACATGGATGTTTCTCTCCCTCTCTTTCTCCCTCCCTTCCCCTCTCTCTAAAAATAAATCAAATCTTTAAAAAAATTTATTGATTAATAAATATAAAGACTGTAGTCTTAGCCTGATGAATGGATTTTCTACATGAACTATTTCCATCATTACTGGTATAATTTATCAACCAACTGTACCGAGATTCACACTGTGATATATTATAATCTATTAACCAGATATATTGTCTTCAAATGTAATATTAATTTAGGAAAATGACAACACTACCAAATAATAATAATTGCCTTGCTCCATGGAGAAAATCAAAGAGTAATTAGAAAAGTGCTCTTAAGTTCTGTCTATACACAAAATAGAAGAAAATGTGCAAATCATGTCCTGAAGACATGGTGTTCAATACAGGAAAAGCTTACAAAAATACTTTAAAACAAATGGGACACGGGTTGTCACTAGATAACTTTGCTCAGCGGCAATATGGCTCACCACGGTAAATTCTGTATATTATATCCATACCCAAAAGTGTAAAATAAGTAAGTACTATACTTAAGATATACACTTGAGCTGAGAAACAGATCCAGCTCCGCATAAAACTGTGAAACAATCAATGATGCATTGTACTCGCTATGAGATGTCAACTGCTTTTATTTCTCGTTGTACTCCACGCAAAACCACTTTCTACAGGCAGTGCTCTGAGTACTGTTAAAGGGGAAGACGGTCACATAAACGACAACGTATCTAAAAAGGTTTTCTGATTCCAATGCACGGGCGTATTTACTTCAGGAATTCCATCTGTTAGGACCTGAGTCACATTTCTTCAGACAATTTAAAATGTGATTGTTTCAAACTGTAATCCATAAGCACAGATGGAGTTGAAGTGTTTTTTCAATCCCCTTTAGCTGTAGGTACAGGGCACTACACACAGTGGGCACTGACTTATTTATTGACTTGATAACGCTGAGGCTGTTCTCTTAGCTTAAACACAGATTGTGGGAGAACGAAGGACTCTTGATCACACCTGATTGTATTAGCTTGCTGGGACTGTCGTAACAAAATACCACAGACTGAGTGGCTTAAAGGACAGAAACGTATTGTCTCACAGTTCTGGAGGCTACAATTCTATAAGCAAGGTGTCAGCAGGGTTGGATCTTCCCGAGGGCTGTGAAGGAAAGATCCGTTCCAAGTCTCTCTTCTTGGCTCCTAGAAGATTGTATTCTCCATATTTCTTTTCACAGCATCTTCCCTCTATGCGTGTCTGTCTCTGATTTCCCCTTTTTACGAAGATCCCAGCCCTACCGGATTAGGGCCTACTCTAGTGCCCCCATTGTACTTTCGTGACCTCTGTAAAGGTTCAATCTCCCAATATGGTGACGTTCTGAGGCACTGGGGATCAGGGCCTCATTATATATATAATATATTTGTCCTGCTTACATGCAAAATATAGTCATTTCGCACTAACGTCCCCCAAAGTCTTAGCCCATTTTAGCATCAACTCTAAGTCCAAAATCTTATCCAGCTAAGTTATAATTGAGACTTAGAAAAAATCCTCTCCATCCCTGTGCCTGTAAGACCAGACAGTGATGTGGTCTTACAGACTCATTCTGTCATCTTCCGAAATATGATGACAGAATAGGCCTGAGATGGCCCTCCCGTTCCAAAGGAAACTGTGAAGATGAAAGGGGCCACAGGCCCTTTTGCAAGCGGGGAACCTGGTAGGGCAAATTCCATTAGATTTTAAGGCTTGAAAATAACCCTGTTTTGACTGACGCTGTCTTCTGTAGGCCTGCTGGGGTGGCAACCCCACCTCCTCAGCAGTGCTTCCACCCTCTGAAACCACCAAGATGGCTCTGCCCTGGGACCCAACCCCAGACAGGGATGGTCCTGAGCCCCTGGGCTGTGCTCACTGGTTGGCGGCAGCAGCAGCCATGGCAGAAGTCCTGCTGGCCTCTGCACCTGCGGCTTTGCCTTCAAAGCCATTCTCCCTTCGTTACATTCCATCTCTGACCCTTTGCATCCAGGCCGGCAATGTTTTCGCTGGCGTAAATTTCTCAAAACCCTTGCCCTGACCTGTGTTGCTCAATATGTTGGGCATCAGTCATCCCTCAAGGTGAAAGGTTGCCAGTTTGATTCCAGGTCAGAGGGCACACGCCTGGGTTTCGGGCCAGGTCCCCATTTGGGGGCATGCGAGAGGCAACCCGTCGATATCTTTTTCATACATTTCTCTCTCTCTCGCTCCTTCTCCCTCACTTCCTCTCTCTCTAGAATTAAATTTCTAAAAAAAAAAAAAATCCTTGTTGGCCTCACATGTATTAATAATTCATAGGAATCCTAGCCCACAGAAAAGAGGTCCTTCACAGACATTTCCTGGATAAATGCACCTCTATTCCTGGCTTCTCCAGAGATAGCTGATTGGATCCCTGAGTCCCACACTTAATTTTTCAGCAAAAGTTGTCCAGCCACACACTTAGGCTTATTTCCAGAACACAATATCTGGAGAGGCTGAGAATCTTCCAAATCACCAAGTGGTAATTCCTCTTTGCTTAACACCCCTTCCTCAATTTAACTCTCTCCTCTGGTGTTTTACTGTAAGCAGCAGCAACAATAACAACACCACCACAAGAAAACCTGGCTGTGCCTTCAACACTTTGCTTAGAAACATCCTCAGCTCAATATCCAAATTTATCACTAACAAGTGCTACTTTTCACAAAGCACTAAAACACGTCGGTCCAAGTTTTCTGTCAGTGTTATTTCTCGTGGAAGCTTTCAAATGTGTTTTTCATATATTTCAATCTTCTCTTCTCCTTGGAGGCCCTGTGAGGCAAATGGACTACTCCGCCATGAGAGTCTAAAGGAAAGAGTCACAAAGGAGAACCTTCTCGGCCTGCTGCATGGGCTGGGGAGACGGAGTCCATCATCACGTTCCCACTGACCTGTGGGCGGGGGGACTCCCCATTCCCAGGCTTTGCCGGCTAGAGGCCGTGTTAAGTAAATCAACGAGAACGGTGTTCGGCTCGGCCCAGCTCCCTTCAGGTCCGAGCAGCCAAGAGACAGAGTCCCCACATTTCCCAGAATAATCCCTACTTTGACCCTGGAGTACACAGTCAAAGCAAGTAGTGTTTGTTTGTTTTCCCCCCATAATATACAATTGATGTGCATTCCCGTGGAAAGCTACACAGCAGGACGCAGCTCTCTTTGAATTCTTCAGTTCCCCTGTGGCGAAGGCTTCTTAGGGCAAAAATGAGTTTCTCAGTGGGCCCTTTTAGTTTCTCCTAAATAGAAGCACTAACATCTCTGGACTTTTCTGAAATTGCTGCTTTGTGTACAGTGGAGTGACTTGAGAAAAACATCTGGGAGCCGTGAGCACACCTGGTCTTACTCCTGTCCTCAGATCATTGGATGGTATTTTTATCTGCATTAGCCAGGCATGGACAGGTTAAGCGTTAGGTTTTCTCTAGCAGTTTGGTTTAAAAATAAATTTGATGTCTTAACACAGCTTAGCATTGTTGTCTTCAGCACAAAGAAGAAAGCTTCGTTCAACAGTCAGAAATCTGCTTTCTGCCACCGTGGGAAAACAGGGGCACCTGTGCAAGTGCTGAACTTGAGGAAAGCATCGAGGAGGGTGTGGGCGGCAAAGGCCCCTAAACCAAGCGCACCTCCCTCGTCAGCCGTCAGAACGCAATGCCCTTCCATCGGCTCCCGGCCCTCCGGTGCATCCCACAAGCTACGGGATGGAGAAAACCTGTCTGGGAAGTGATAGAACGTGAAAAATGAAAATACACAAGCTGCATTAACTTTGAAACAGATGTACTGTATGTTACACTTACAAAAAAAAGTCATGAGCTGTTGTCAACATAGAAGAATAAAAACAAATAAAATATGTCATCATTTGTTCCCATAACTAAGATATCACTGAATGATCCCTTTTTCCAAATGTTTTTCTTGTTTATTTTTACAGTGTATCCATGGGTATCAGATACTGGAAATGTACATTAAGAAGGAATTAATTGATCTGGAGTTCTGTGTCATTTATCTTTAAATCTTTCTGATAATTTCTGTACATAACTTAAATATTAGTTATTAACATATAAAACAGTATCTTCTTTGAATAGGCCCTGTGTGGTAGGGGACTGGTATTGCAGCTTTCACTTTATAAAACAGGAGACTAAACTGCAAATACTTTTACTTCTCTATATTCATTTAACACATATTCCTGACGAGATAATACATGGCAAATATTAAGGACTGATGGGGCTGGAAGATGTATAAAGATCCCGGATTCAGTATCCATTTCAAACGCGCACTGGAAACCTTGTTTGGGGCACAAAGTCGGCCTCGAATACGCAGCCCGGCATGGACCTGTGGACCCCACCCCCACTACTCTGCAATTGCTTAAGCAAGGAAATAGCATCTAATCCACTGCCAGTCAGAATAAGGGGTCAGCTATAAATCCTCTCTGGGGGGTAATACAGAGTCTTATCAGTTAAACACATTTCCACAGAATCCTTTTACTTACTTGCCTTTCTGTCTGGAGCGCTCTCTACCCTAATATCTGGCTCCCTCTGATCATTCACCTTCAGCTCCAATACCAGGCTTTGCAAGAGGTCTCATCTGTGCATTCTTGTCTAGATGCCTTGGACGGTTTTGCAGTATTGTTTCAACAGCCAACAGCAATGAGAGAGAAAGAGGGAGAGGGGGAGAGAGAGAGCGAGGAGTAGGAGAGGATGAGAAGGAGGTGAAAAGAGAGAGAACTACATCCAATAATAGTTGGTTAAATGAATTACAGTATAGCCATATGATAAAAGATTATGCCATTACTGAAGTAATATTTTACAAAAATATTTAATAATCTGCATAAAGGCTTATGATGCACTATTCATATTAAAAGCAGTTTTTAAAATTTGATGTTATACCTCTGTCTATATATCTATAACTATATTCATGAGCAAAAAATTAAAAGGACACATAATAAGATGAGAAGAGGTTTCATAGTTCTCTGCACTTAAAGATTTATTTTTCTATATACATGCAATAGTTCTTAATTAGAAAGAAAGCGACCAGGGGGCAATGCCTGTCACAGGGCTTTCTGGCTGTTAAAGTATCATGTTTCTCGATCTTGGCAATACCTTTTTTTTTTAATCTTTGCTTTTCAGTTAGATGTTCTGTTGTCAGAGAGATGCCCTTTAGTTGCCATGGTAACAAATGAATAATAACCGCACTTGTGTGGCACTTGACCACTCACACATTCTTTTCTCATGCAGACCTCATTTATGTCAAACAAAAGCGGAGACAGCCTTCCAAGGAGGGCGCACCTGGTGCACTCCCCAGTTCACAGATGAGAAAGGAGAGACTCCAAAAAGTTAACGAAGTCGCCGATGGTCACACTGCTAATAGCTTGAAGACCTGGTAGCTAATGTAAGCTCTCCAGGATTCTCAATGCATTTCAAAGTAGCTTTTGCTCATCCATGTATCTATCTGTCTATATACTTATGTACTTCAAATAAAGGCCTTTATACAATGTAGTATGTAACGAAATGGGCTTGGGGAGGTCTCAGCAGGGCTGAGGGACTCAAGGTCCCATGGGCTCACCCATGTGTTTGTCAGCTGCAGGGTGTCTAAAGCCTGGAGTATTTTGCAAACCATGTCCCCCGTTCGAGCGCCCACACTAATCACCCGCCTTGTGCAGGCACAGAGCAAGGTATCTTTGGCAATGCCACATTCAAACACTGTTCTAAACTCAGGAAAGATGTGTGTGTGTGTGTGTGTGTTTCTTGTGTGGTTTTGTTTGTGTGTTTCCGTTTATGCTCTTAAATGCATGAGAAGTATGAACTCTCACTGAGCACTAGCGCAATTGTTTCATATACCCTGGGGTCTGCAGAAGTTTTCAATCAGGAGACAGATGAAGCTGTCTAGAGCAAGGGTATCAAATTTAGCAGCCAGTAGCCAAGAGTAACTATTTAAACCTAAATTAATGTAAAATAACTACAATTTAAGATGGGTTTCCTCAGTCACACTAGCCATAGTACTCAGTAGCTAAATGTACCAACTGGATATCATATTGTGTCATTCACATAAAGAATATTATTATTACTGCAGACAATTCTGTTGAATGCTACTAAGTTATATAGAGACTGATACTAAGCAGTCTGTTATATTGACTGTTATACTGAATGCTACTAAGTTATAAGAGCTGAGGTATTAGATCTAGATATATCAGGTATAATCCTGGTTTCCTAGTGGCTCCCCAAAGCTTCAGAACATCATCTATAAAGGAAGGGTTGATGAATTGAATAAGATACAGTGGTACCTTGGTACTCATCATTAATTCATTCCGGAACTCGTGACGAGTGCCGAAACTGAGAAGTACCAAATAAATGAAGCGTTTTCTCTTGCGGGACAGTGTCGTGACTCATACAAGTTTCTAGCAAGTGCAATAACTCTTGAACAAGCCAAAGTGCTGGAACGATTTTTTCTCGTCAAAATGAGTAGAGGATTTGATGAGTTCTGAAGCCGATGAGTACAGAGGTATGACTGTGCCTGCCATGAATGTAACCAAGACGAGCTGATGGAAGTCCCCATTCCACTGCTCCTCTGTACCGCGCCAATTCTCCCTCTCATATCCCTGCGTCACAATTGGAGCTAGTATCTTGGTTCACATCATTTTGCCTACCGAAAACTAAAACTAACCAGTTTTCATGACTCACTTTCAGGATTTAAAAATTTTGCCTCCATTTTGGCCTCCTATCCACGCTTCGATTTGACATACCGTTAATTATTTACCAGCTGCTACAAGAGAGGCATAATACTTCCTACTGGTGAAGTCCACTTGAGGGACGGTGTAGTCCAGTCCATCATTATTTTTCTATCTTCAGGTACCTCCAGAGACGAAGTCAGAGGAAGGGATTATCTTGGAAGAAAAAGAGCACGCTTTACATCCCTGTGTTACTGTCACTTCTCTCTTGGCCATTATACTTCTATGACAGAAGGTTGTGAAATCTAGGCTCCATTATGAGTTTTCAAAGCCACTGCAGAATTGTGTGTCTCTTGTGAAACTCCTCCCCCTCTCTCAGGTTCTCCTTCTGGCCACTGCAGGCTGGCCCTGGCCACTGCTTGTCTTCAAAATTATATAGTTGAGCAGGAAGGCATTGTCATATGTGTCCCCAAACATCAGGGACATATATCACGTTTTTCCCAAGAACTTTCTTCTCACATTTCTTCTGGCCCCTTGGCAGAATGAGGGTCTAAATTTTCATAAGTCCATAAATATTCAGCTAGAACTCACTAAATCTTCAGGAACACATTTGTCAGAGCCCTGCTCCCCTGCCCAGAGGTAAGGTGGAATATCGTTTTCTATTCACGACAGGCCATAAAAAGAAAGCACATCAATGTGTTACTGCGTTGTCTCCCAAATGAAACATTCTCAACCTCCCTGACTCTATACGTACAGTTTCACATACGTAAACTTCTCTTACAAGGCCTAGCGGTGAGTGACGGGGGAGGGGGCGGTGATCATGTCTGGACCAATCTGACTATCTTGGGAAACACAGCATAGACCTCTCTGCTGCCTTGTTTTCAACTAGCAGGCCTGAGCCAAAATTCAGAGACAACCAAAAACACTCCATTTGGCACCTGGTCAGAGGCTCTGCAAAACCGGACCACAGTTCACACTGTGAACGCGGTGGCTATCATTGCCTCCCAAATTGTCAGGAAATATTTTGTTAGTAGCATCACTGATAAAGAAATCTCTGATCTCAGATGTACATATGGAATTACTGGGATGTGAAATCTATGCAGACCAAAGTAATTTCCAAATTTTGTGGTCGCATGTTCAGAAAAGGAAACGGCCATCCTTCTACTTCGGAAGCCTTTCCTGATTGATTATGACGATTGAATCGACTTCTCAAAAGATGAGAATGTGGAGTGTAACACCAGACGCCATCGCCCTCCCAGCCGTCTGTCTAAAAGCTGGCTGTGTCATTGTGCCCCTGAGAGGGGCCCCAGTGCCCCGGCTGTGTGGCCTCACACGATCTCTTACCTTCCCTCTGCCTCAAAGACCAGGACTGATGGGGGCAAGATCTGCTCTCTGACAAACTCAGTCAAATTATTAAGCATAGCACAGGTAATTTGCTCAAATATAATTGGTAAAGAAGAGAATAAGGTCACACAAAAATAACTTGTTTCATTTATGTGAAGTCCAATATTCAGCCAGCATCCCACTAAATGCAACTAGTTTTGCCCAGCTATGATAGCTGGTCATTTAATATTTCCACATCAAATGTGGCTATTTTCTTTGTCGTGTAAATGGAAACACCTATTATATTCATGGGATTATTAATAACAGAACTCTATAGGTGAGAAATACTGCCAGATACCATACTATTGCAAAGGCCAATAGCATTCTTGTTGATCCTGACAACTTACTACAGGTTAGGAGTTTAATTTTGAATCGCTGCATTCTAATGTGTTCTTACTTTTCTAAAATCTTTGACCCAAGTTACATTATTTCCAGATGTCTTAAAATATGCAATAGCATTAAGAAAAATACAGACTCCATTCAGCCTGAACACAGAATGACTTATTTGGGTGGCAGAAGAAGCATCCTTAGAGAATACCATTATTAATAATTGTAATTAATTTTGGTGTGGCAATATCCACAAAGATATGCAACACTGAGCTCACTAATTTCTTTCCAGCTAATTCTTTCTGACAAATAATTCATTTTGTTTCCTAAGATATGTTAATGAGCTAAATAAAGTGCCCTAGATAGATTTCCCGACTGGTATAGAAAATTAAAAATGGCTGCCCTGAACTAATTCCTGTGTTTACACTCACAAACTTTTAATCACTGATCAGTTCTCCTATAATGTGTAGTTCTTACTATTATTTCCAAAACTCATGGATGTGTGTTTTAAAAAAAAATCTTAACTGATCGAAAGAGCTGTTTAAGACCCTAGCTTCTAATTTGACACAGTATTAAATATTTATCTGCTTCTAGTTTTATTTTATTTTATTTTATTGCATCGGATGCTGCATGATGATCCATGTACTGGAAATAGACTGAAGGTGCTGACAAACACTGAGAAATAAGGGTCATGTGTGCCCTCTGTAGAGAAGAGAGCATTCTGTGCGGCACCTTGAAGAATGGATTCCATACAAGGAGTCAGAAAACCTGTGATTTCGTTTAACATTTTCTCTACACTAGAGACATTGCTTTGAGTGAATTAATGTGACCTCAAAAATCCTGGTGTATCTTGCCTGGCTGGTGTAGCTCAGTGGATTGAGCGCAGGCTGGGAACCAGAGGGTCCCGGTTCGATTCCCTATCAGGGCACATGCCTGGGTTGTGGGCCAGGTCCCCAGTGAGGGCCATGTGAGAGGCAACCATACATTGCTGTTTCTCTCCCTCTCTTTCTCCCTCCCTTACCCTCTCTCTAAAAATAAATAAAAATAAAATCTTAAAAAAAATGAAAATAAAAAGATAAAATCTTAAGAAAAAAAATCCTGGTATATCTTCGATAAAACAAAGACAATTATGCCTGTCCTAACTACTTACAAAACTCCGGAGAGGATAGAGTGTTTTGTAGATGTAAAACATTATGTTTTAAGTATTGTTGTTTTCCTAATATAGAACCCAGAAAGGCATCATACTTAAAAAAAATAAGTTCCTCTCCCTGTCACATGAAGCTGGCAGCAGGTCCTACCATTGCACAGTGCTGGACAAAACACGCAGTGATTCATGCTTCATAACGAACGAGGTCCCGCAATTCTGCGGGTTCAGTAACATCAGTATTGGTTGATTGAAATGCATATTTATGTGTGCTGCACAGATGCCAAGATACTTGTTGAATAATTCCCTTCATTGGCTTTCTTTAATACTAGACATTAGCTATGCTTTGACATAAGCTATGCTTATTATCTGGATGTTATTAGAATTATTTTGCTTATTCTTCTATTTCCATCCAATTTGCAAATAGTTATTTCCCTTGAATTACTTTTCCTAACTCCTCAGTTTCTTGAGAATTGTAAAATCAAAATCTTTCCAAAATCATTCACTTTGCTGGATGATTTCAACATTTAACATTCAAGGTCAGAGGATAAGGTCGGTTATATAACATATTCAGTTTGAACATGGGTTAGCTCAAAATTTATCTATTTTTCCTTCCCTTGATGACACCTCAATCCTCTCTGAAGTTTCAACTCTCTTTCATGCTCCAGTGTCACATCATTATTTCCTACGTGAATATAAACACGATTCCTCAGCAGCAGACTAAACATTTTTGATGTTTTTATGTAAATGTCTACTCACTCTTTCAGAGAACTATAATCAACAGGCAATGTGCACTTGAATTTTTATGTGTTTTCATTATATTAGACAAAGAAATTGACCTTGTACAGACATATCTGGTAACAGCATGGAAGGATAATTCCCAACAAATTCTCAACCTCACTGGTCAAAATAATTTCCTGCTTGGCTATTGACCTTTATAACGTTACCCATTATTTTCCAAGATTATTTGAGTGATTAGAGCCATTTAGACATGGATCTCATAGTTTGTTATGAGATAATTTATAAATAAGTAAATAAGATATCACATGTATGGCAAATGTCAGATCAAGTCAAACAGTGGAACTGCAATTAATGTGAAGAGATTCACTAATGAAGAAATGCCAAACAATATTGGGGAAAAAAGAAACAAAGTCATCTCTATCACACAAACGAACACAGCTCCAACAACTGTGCACCTGTCAGAAAATGGTGACATATCAATATATGTAGTCTAAGATTTTATTCTAGTCTACATTTGTACCCATTCTATATTTTCAAACCATAAAAGAACCATAATTAAATACTGATTTGGATTGGTGGTAAAATTCCAGAAAAGCTCCCATCTTACTTTTATAGGCTCCATAATTTTACTTGGCTCCATTTTTTAAGTCAAGGTTCTGATGAATCTTTTAGGTTTAAATTGAGTCCAGGTGATATACCCACACTTCATGCTTACACCTGCACAACTCCCCAGAAACCCCCTCTGGCACATTGATAATGACTCTGCATGTCCACCGCTGTCCCTTTCTTTCAGAAGTTTAGAAACTGATTAGAAGATTAGAATCTAAACTGATTGTAAAACTGCACTCAATAATTTTAAGAATATGCACAAAGTCTGTAATTGCCTGGCTGGTGATGAGGAAAATTCAAATCATAATGTAATAGTAACTTTGCACTTTAATATAGCCATTCCATGGTAAATACATGATAATGATAGGGCGTGCACACACATATACACACACAATATATATATTTAAGTCATATATGTATTTTTAAGTCATATTTGGAAATCAAGGCAAAAGTCTCCATGTATCAGAAATAGAACACAAGACATTTCATGGGACTCGAGCACTCGTTTGATGGGCTCTATTTTCACAAGCAAGAAGAAAGTGACGGCTAACAGGGCCCCACAGGAGCAGCGGTCCTGATTCAGCCTCATCGGGAGAAACCAAAGACTGGAGTGGGGTTCGTGAAATACGTGTGAAGAAATCACGTCTTCCCTTGATTGTTGGCCACAGATCAAGCTGAAGTTGTATAAAGTCAGGAAAATTCAGACATCTCTGTCCACTTCAAGTCTCCAGTGTCACCTCTGGGCAGAACTTCTGACCCAACAATACAGACCTTGTAACACCAGTAGATGATTATAGCAGCCAGTCTCCGAAGGGGTTCCCAACTCGGGTCTCTTCATAGCTATGCCCTTGTTTACTCCTCACATATTGAATAGGGTCAGCTTTTGTACCAATAAGATATTGTGCAAACAACAGTGCATAATTTCCTAGGTGAGGCCACACAAAATGCACGACTTCCAGTTTGCTTTCTTACATCACTCACTGCAGAGAAACCAGCTGTCTTATTAGAGGACTCTCAAGGGGCCCAGTGGAGAATTAACATGTGGAGAAATGAGGCCTTCTACTAATAGCAATATGAAATTGCCTTCTCAGATGAGTTCCAGACAAGCCTTCCAATGACTACAACTCTAGTCGACACCGTGAATAGCTTATGGAAGACCCCAACAAGAACCACTCAGCTCCTACATTTTAGACCCAGAGAAACTGTGAGATAATAAATGGTTAGTGTTTTAAGTCTCGTGTTTGAGTGTTTTCTTAAAAAATCTATCATTAGAAAAACAGAAAACAAAATCAATTATTGGGTTAAAAATCCACTTAAGTGAAACTCGTTTTTAAAAATATACTGACAAGGATTTTAAAATAAGTATGTTTAGGATAACCAAATAGATAAATTAAGAAAAAGACCTTATTAAAGGGGAACAAATATAAATAAAACAAAAGGTAGACAAGAAAAACAACTAGTTTAAAATATTAAATATAGTTACTAATTATATTTTATTCAACATTAATAATAGAACACAGACTTATTTAATGAATTACAAAACAGAATTATTTTAATAAAAGCCATCAGTTGTATACCCAGTATCTCCATGTACTAGTTTAGTACTTTGAATAAATAGTGAACAATACAACCTTCCTAGAGCTAATATGCCAGTAGGAGAAATCAGTCAATAAATAAATTATAAAAAAAAAAATTATATGATGTAGAGTTAGTGACATGAAGAAAATATAAGAAAAATGTCAATTATCCTGGAGGTTGACTTTTTAGATGGGGATGTCAAGGAAGTTCTCCATGAAGAGGTTGCATTTCAGTAAATAGTTGAATAAACTATGTGATCAGCTATGCAGAGAAAAAAAAAAAAAACAGCAAGTACAAAGGCCATGAATTATGAGCAGAGTTAGTGTGTTTAAGGAACAGGGAGGAAGGAAGGCTGCGTGTCTGTTGTGTATAAGCTAAGAGAAGAATGTCAGAAAAAGATTTAGATAAATAGCCAAGAGTCAAATCATATAGGGGCTCATAAGCTACACTAAAGACTGAATTTTCTTCTATGTTTGGTATGAAGTAACTGGAAGGCTTGGGGCAGGTTGCGATTTGGTTTATGCTCGAAAGAATCACTGGTTGTTTTGTGGGGAATAGACTTCGAAGGAAGCCAAGGAAAAAAAGTGGAATCAAGATTACTTAGGAAGGATTTTCAGCAGTCCAGATGAAATACGGTGTTGGCTTTCATAAGGGTGACATGAACTGAGGCGGTAAGAAGTGGCAGGATTTGAGATACTAGGAGGAGATAGCCTTAAAAGGATGTCTTCACAGGCTGGATGTGATGTATGAGAAAAACAAAGTAGTTAAGGATGATGCTGATGAATGGCATTTCACCAATCAGATAACTGCAAATATAATATATTGAAATGGGGCTTAATGGGTAGGGACAAATTTGGAGATTTAAGGTCTGGGACATGTTAATCTTGAGATATTCCAGGCATCCAAATGGAGAAATTGAATAAGCTTCCACATACATGAGCACAGCATCTATGAAAATGGCTAGTGCTGCTAGCCGTCTACATAGGCATATTCTATTAAGGCATGAACTAGCACAAGGTCATCTAGAAATTGGGAGTGGATAAAGCAGCCACACTGACTAAGGACTGAGCCTTGGGGAGCACCACTATTTAGAGGTTAAAAATCTGAGCAAGAGGCAGCAGACTGGGGACAGCTCAGGAGTAGGAACACCACCAAAAGCAGGCAGGTAAAGAAGGTACTTTCAGGAAGAAGGGATTACTTAGAATTAATGCTCCTGAAAGGTAAGGCCAGACAAGGACCAAGAATTGATCATCAGTGATGGCATCAGACATCTGGAAACAATAAACATTTGACTTTCAAAACAAAAGTTTATCCTCGATCCCAGGCATGTTTTTATAATGAAGTATTCAGCATACCTATGGTCCTGAAATATTTAGAAAAGTAAAAGAGATCTTTGGGACTCAGCGTGCCATTATTGAGAGAAGGATGCTGTGGTCAGAGAGGGTACAGGGGAGTAAAGGCACAGGGGCGCAACCCAATTCCGTCATATACTTGTCTGGTGACAGAAGGCCCATGGGAGGATGACAGGGACGGGAGACGGAGCCGGAGAAGTCAGTAGGGTCTGATCATGAAGAGCTTTGTCAGTCACGAAAAAGATTGGGATTTTATTTTGAATGGGGTGCCAGACATTGGCAGACTTTGAGCAAAAGAACAGCATGATAGGAGTTCTATTTATAAAGATCATTTTGTACTCTATAGAGAGAACAGCCATTTGGGGCTATGGATGGAGACAAGGGGCTACTACCTTAGTTCCAGAGAGAGGATGTCACCAGGGACAAGTGTGGTAGCCATGGAAATGGGAAGGAGTGATAAGATTTTTAATAGATTTTGAAGGTAAAACCAATAGCAAACAACTCAAGGCTAAGAAAAATCTTAACTGTTACTTGCTCCTGATGTCCCATCATTATTTTACAACTCATGAAAAGGACGCGGCAACAGCCTCCCATTTGTTTGACAATTAAGTATGCTATTTCAGGCTTCCATTGCGATATTTCCATTTGGAAGTTCTAATGTAGTCATCTCTCTGAATGTTTAAAGTGATAGCTGAAGATGCCTTTTGCAAGAAGTCAGTCAAGTCTATGTCTTCCTGATGGAGATAATCCAAAATTCTGCAAAAAAAGAGACCTTTGTTTGAGAGTTATTTACTCTTTTTCGCTGCATACCTTTCTGCCTTCCAAACTAAGCTCTTATTGTGCTTAAGAATGAGTGCAAACCTGCAAACCAGTCAGCTAGCTCTCTGTCAGTGTTTCAGCTACAAGATACAGACAATAGATTTGTCCACATGTCACACAGCACTGACATTTAATTCTGGAGACACTGGGACGAGTGAGGGTCTTCCCGGGGACCCGGCTGTGTTTATCATCTGCACTTCACGAAATGGTTTTTCTTTTCTCTGAGATCCCCGGCTCATGGATAGACTTTATCCCTGATTTTCAGAGATTTCTACAACCAAGAACTCTATTCCTTTTCCGAGACTCTTGCTGCCTACATACCAACCATCTTCAGGGATTTGCTTTCCAGTAGTGGCCCCTGTTCAACTTGATTCAATAAGGACAGGACATTTTCTTCAGGCTGCATTCAAACTCACCCCCCCCCCTTTTTTTTTCTGCAGCTGTAAGAACTTCCAGCTCCTTTGAGACTTCTAAGAGCAAATTGAAAATGTTCTTATTTTCCTAGGCTTAGCTGTCGGCTGATACACTAAGAGTGTATTTTATATTGAATTTTCATCATAGCCCTTTGCAATGCTTTGCATAAAAGACCCTTTATAAGTACCTCTGCTAGTCCCCTCTTGCCTATAGAAGTGAGATCTGTGCTTGGGAGAGGGACTATTTACTCCACCCCTCCTGCCATCACTGCCCCCCCCCCCCTTTACTAGTTTTCCATTGTGGGTCACAGGCACTTGATTTAAGGGGACTTGCCAGCAGCAGTTTCTTTTTAACTCTTTCACCACTGCCTTTAGGAAGAGCTAGACAAGCTGAATTGACTACTTTGTTATAAGCACACCGCATGAGTATAGTCTATTAGCACATAACTCTAACTTCCATCTATGTTAAAAAAGGTATAATGGAAAGCCTGGGTCGCATTCAGAAACGCAGTAGCTTCCTTAGGACAAACGAAATACACCTTAGAAGGTGACTGAACTTTCTCGCTCTGTCACTGTGGGGAGCATGTAGTGAGTGTTAACGTGGTAGGGGAATAAAATACATAAAAGAAAACAATGTTTAGGCACCTACATGGTTTTAGGCTTTTTATATATAACACATAATCTCATCTTCAGAATAAATGCTAAGATTATGACTGTCTTTACTCTGCAGATCAGGACTCGGGGCGAGGCCTGGCTGAGTCCTTGACTCGATGTCTCCCAAGGTGGTTGTCACGGTGGTCTGGTCTGCAGGCACGTCTGAGCCATGACTGGGAAAGAATCTGCTGCTGCGCTCGCTCCTCTTAACAAAACTCAGTTCCTCGCAGCTGCAGGACTGAGGATCTCAGCTTTTTGCTGACTGTTGGCCAGAGGCCACTCTCATCTCCTAGAAGCCACCTGCAGCTTCTTGCCCCATGGGACCCCCCAATATGGACTTCAGCCCCTTCGAAGCCAGCGAGAACGAGAGGGAGACTCCAGTGAGACAGGCGCTATGAGCTAAGGCAGTATAATCGGCACCTGCAACTATGCGCATCCCATTCCCTGTGCCACGTCCCATGAGTTCCACCCACACCCAGAGGGACATTGATCACACAGGGCATGAACTACTGGAGCCAAGACATTTTTACAAACGGTATAAAAAAATAGAAGTGTCAGGAAAAATAACCAAGGGTTCACCTCTTCGTCATAAAGAGCAAAATGTAACCAAGTCCTGCCTCCTCCACAGGCAACTGACTTATTTCTTCATAATCAACTTCTTTGAAAGAGCATCTTCTGTTCTCTGACATTTCTTCATATTTCACTCACCAGGTTGCCGCCTGATTTCTTCCCACCTCAACCTGGGGCACTAACAAAATCTCAAATGCCAAATCCAATAGCCCCATTTTGCCCCATCCTATTGAATAACTGCCTGTGTTTGAACAATGTTTACCAGTCACTCTCTGCCTCATTGCCACACTGTATTCATTTTGTTTTCTTCGTAGTATACATCTTAGATTTCTACTATTTTCCTCCATATTAGCATTTATGCTTCATATCAGCATGAATCTTTTTAATTTTTTTTTTATTTTTCAGTCTCGGTTGACGTTCAATATTGTATGTTTCGGGTATATAACGTAGTGGTTAGACATTTATATAACTTATGGAATGGCCCCCTTGATAAGTCTAATACCCTCCTGGCACCAGACATAGGGATTACAATATTAGTGACTATATTCCCTATGCTACTATACATCCCATGACTAATTTGTAACTGCAAATTTGCACTTCTTAATTCCTTCACCTTTGTCACCTCATCCGGTAACCACCAGTTTGTTCTCTGTATCTATGAGTTTTTTTCCGTTTGTTTGCTTATTTATTATGTTCTTTAGACTCTACATATAAGTGCAATCATAGGGTATTTGTCTTTCTCAGTCTCATTTATTCCACTTATGATACCCTCTGACTTCATCCATGTTGTTGCAAATGGCAAGACTTCATTCTTCGCTGTGGCTGGGTAGATTCTGGTATATATGTACCACATCCTCTTTATCCAATGGTCTATCAAATGGACATGTAATTTGCTTCCATATCTTGACCACTGCATATGAAAGGTCCTTCTTTGTCTCTTGCTATGGTCTTCGTTTTAAAGTTGATTTTGTCCAATATAAGTATTGCTACCCAAGCTTTTATTTTATCTCCATTTGCATGGAATACCTTTGCCTATCCTTTCATTTTCAGTCTGTGTGTGTCTTTCGACCAGAGTGGGTCTCTTGCAGGCAGCATATGCAGGGGTCTTGTTTCCATATCCACGGAGCCACCTATGTCTTTTGAATGGACCATTTAATCCATGTACATTTAAAATAATTACTGATAGGTATGTAATTATTGCCACTCATTATTCATACTTTTTATTTTTTCTTCTTAAAGAAGCTCCTTTAATGTTTCCTGTGATACTGATTTCAACAAGGATTTTGTCTGTTTTATAAACTGCTCTATTTGCAGAGATAGTATTAAACCTCGCATGTTGTATGTACATAATAATTATGAATGAACAAAAGAAAGAAAAGTGTTTATGTCACAAAACCACTAGCATGTCTAGTGGAGGGGGTAGGGTAGATAACCCCACTTCATGACTCATCGTGGCCATTCATCCATCCTGAATTCATCAGCTAAGATTCTTTTTACAGAAGAGAGGAACAGGAGGGAGTGAGAGCTTAGGGTAATGTTTCAATACTTCAGCTAGGAAAAAAAGGTGTTAAATAGAAAGGTACTGTTTTTAAGATACTGTTTTAAGAATGCCACATGAGCCCAGCTGGTGTAGCTCAGTGGATTGAGCGCGGGCTGGGAACCAGAGGGTCCCGGTTCGATTCCCAGTTGGGGCACATGCCTGGGTTGCGGGCCAGGTCCCCAGTGAGGGTCATGTGAGAGGCAACCACACATTGCTCTTTCTCCCTCCCTTCTCCTCTCTCTGAAAATAAATAAATAAAATCTTTAAAAAAAAAAAAAGAATGCCACATGACATTCAGGATATGGTGAGATTCGTTTGTTGTTCTTTGTCATCCAACAACCAGTATGAATCATGTGTAACACCATTTATACTAAAACTTTTACTTCGTTAAAAACCTGGAAGCTATATTACTGGCAAATCTACATAACTTGAAAATTTGTCCTTAGACTCCCGGGTCAGATTTGTTTAGTTTACTTTAAAATAAACTTCATTGGTTGGTACAGCAAAGTCTCTACATCAATACATGGCTCTTTGCTCCCTCACGTATCCTAAGTGTCCTTGCTCTTTCTTTGGGGCCATGTGAGCAATTCTAGCCAAAGAGGCAAAGAAATGTGAGCAGAATCTGCAAGCCTCCCTCTAAGGTTGAGGCATTTAAGAACTGGCAGACCAGCCCCATGCCCCCTCTTCCCATTCCGTAGCGAGCCCCAAGTGCTCGTGTTCGAGATGATGCAGCTACCGCATTGTGCAGCTTCAGTCAGCTTTGGTCCCTGAGTGATTACATCAGGCAGACTCCACTTTCTACCCCAACCCGCAGTCTAAAAAATGGTCCATTTCAGATATGCCACATTAAACAAACATACTTTTTGGTGCTGCTAAAACATCAAGATTCATGAGCTTATTTGTTCCTATAGCACAACTTATCTTATCTTGACTAATATAAACACTTATGGGAAAATTGAAGTTGGGAAGTTATTTCTTCTCTCTTCTGTGTCTGGAAAAACTCTGAATATTTCAATTCAAAATAACAGAGAGATCTCTTGCCAGTAAGCCAGCTTCAAAAGGATGACAAGAATTGTTTTTCTTACTATTAGGTTTAAATTTCTCTTAAAATTTTGAAGCGAAGTTCCTGAAGTATAAATGCAAAGGAATCTTTGATAATTGAAGATGGCATTGAAAAAAAAAATAGTGAATAGTTGAATGAATACAAATAGCAAAGTCTAAAAAGCACCTGGTCGTAGCAAACAATGGGACAAGACAGTGCTTTGTCGTTAGTTTCTGTTGCCTGAATTCAGAGATTCCATGAACCTAAAAATACTTCATGTTCAATGTTTTCTGTCTGGTTACTGCTCTATTATCAATAGAAAAAGACATAAAACCACCATACCAAAACAGGTACCTATGTGATGGATATGTTAATTAACTGACTTTGATGATCATTCCACAATGTACAAGGGGGTGGGGGTGCCCAAAATGGAATTATCTTCCAGAGGGCAGGTCCCTTGTAGTACAGGCTTCCCCCGCTAGGTGACTGTTCTAGGAACCCATCTGTATCAGCGCACTCGCTGGTGTTTTTATGAGAGGCTGAGTTTGGCTTCAGTGAGGTGTTTTTTTTTTTTTTTTTTTTTTTTTTAAGACTCTTTTAAAGCCTTTGCTCATTTCATGATGGGTGATTTCAGAGAACCCCTGTCCACACCATGCTGAATGTTCAGCAGTTTTTTATCAAAAGTGGTACGAACCTCATGCCCCACCCTCCCTATTCACCAATCTGGCCTCAAGCGACCTTTTTTTTTTTGTTTCCCTGGATGAAAAAGTCCTCAAAGAGAAATGTTTTGCTGATGTGGAAGAGGTGAAACCAAATACATCAGAAGCACTAAAAGGCATAAAAATCAATGAGTTCAAAAACTGTTTTGAGCAGTGGAAAAGATGTCTCAATAGGTTTATTGCATCAAGTGGAGAGTATTTTGAAGATGACTGAAGTTTAAAATATAAGAATAAATACTCAATTTTACAAATAAATTCCACTTCTGATGTCCCTTGTACATGTATATTAAATTATCACATTGTACTTCTTAAATATAGATGACTTTTTATTGTTTTTGTCAATTACACCTTGATAAAGCTGAGGGAGGTAGAAATAAGCAGGTTCATGATTAGGGCAAGATTTCAGAATCTGGAAACTACAAAATGCATCCAGTTCCTAAAGAAAAAAAAAAACTTCCTAGATATTTCTCTTGATATTCTGGAAAAGGTCAGGTTCAAAGATAAGCAATAAACAATTTTGATGTGGTTGTATTAACTGGGATTGATTGGAAACTGGCAATAATTTTGTGGAAAACATACATATGTCGGCACAGAAGATTTTATTTTGCATTTCAGCTTTGCCACTAATTATTTGTGATGCTCTGGGAAAGTTATGTAATCGCCTTAAGAGCAACAACTGGAAAAGAATCCCAAGAGCTCTGAAGGCAGGTACTGACTGCTTTGCACCAAGAATTGCTGGAGGCCCTGGGGAGGCAGCACCAAAGGAGACCAACTTAAATGCAAATGACTGTGGTTTGCATAGAAATGCGACTCCCAGTGTTCCAAAACTGCCACTTGAATGTTCACCCTCTACTTGAGAAAACAGCCCTTAAAGCCCCTCTCAGGGACTAAGGAAGAAGCAAAGAACAATGGACCTGTCATCAGGAAAAATCATTTCTCTTGTATATGTGGTAGATGATGGTCGATCTAACTTACTTGCTTTGGACAGCCTAACCTCATTAATTTCTGCCTTCATTCCTTCAACAAATACTTACTGAGGAAATGCTTTGTGGTAGAAACTGGTGGATTATGCGTCTTCTTGTTTGGTCTCGTATAGTCAAATGCCTATAAACGTATAATGTAGTCAGATAACTATGTTAATAACACTAACCACCAAAAAAGAAATGTTTAAACATTTCAATGTTGAAGAGATGTGGGGAGTGGTTTAGTAGTAGCTGGAGAAGATTCACCAACCTCACTATAAGCCTGTTCTTGAAGATGTAGAATTTTCTCAGGTTTATGTCAGCTTCTGGTTATCAAGTTTAGCAGAGGTAGAGGGGAAGATATTTCAGAGCAAGAGAATATTATGTGAAAATATACAGACATACATTTGGAGAATTACATGTAGTTAGGTTTTTATTGTTATATTTTATGGAGTATGAAGGAGAGTAGATTATTTATTGGAACCTAGCTATTCATTTGCCAGGGTTTAAAATGTCCTTAAAACAGTTAACCTAAAACTGTTAGCAAGGGAAGGAAGAAATGTCTTTCCTTTCACATTCTTATTTAAAATTCAATTTGAAAGTTGGTTTTCTAGGTTATATTTAGATGTTTCATGGTACTAGAGAGAGAGGCCTTATCATCTCAGCACATCGGCATGTACCTTGGGTTTGTACTTTTCAAAGTCTTTACAGGGAAATGTGTGTATTTATAGTTGACTTTGACTTTCTTACAATTATTTAATAAGGCAGCCTGGCAATACTGCTCTCACGATCTAAGAGGCTGTAATCTCTCTGGGGTCTAATTATCCCCTGATAACCTTGCCCCTTGACGACATCTGTATTGCTATTGTAAAACATGTTTACTTTGGGAAAGAACATATATTTCGTGGTGTAATAGCATTAAACTGTCAGGCCTGAGTGTTAACAGCAATTTACCCAAGGAGCTTTCAGAAAAGATTAGCTAAGACATTATATGTGGCTTATCAGACAATCTAAGAGAATCAAAAGTCATTTTTATAACAACTTTTTAAAAAAAAACTTACCTTGGAAAGGAAACCTTGCAGAACTAAAACCTGATTTCGATACCCATGGACAGGGCTATCTACGCTGTCACTGAAGGAAGCAGCCAGTTAGTAATGCAGACACACACAAATAAAACTGGCGTGGCAAAGGAACTGAGGACTTGCCCGAAGTCATGGCGGTGAAATGTAGGAGTATGGTTCTAGAATCAGAAACCCTTGATTCAAGTCCCAGCTCTGTGCTTATTACCTATATGAGTTCATGAAACTTATTATCTCATTTCTCTCGTCTATTTACTCAGTTGTAAAATGTGGCCAATGATCTGGGGTGAGGGAGCAATAACAATACCCGGCCCACATTGTTATATGAGGAACTAAAATAGATGTTAATTGAAATGTTTCTCAGAATGATAGACCATAACCTATTAAGAAACAATATTATTATCCTCATCGTCATGATCCTTCATTATTCATCAAATGGGTGCCCTCCAGTCTGTACTACTTAATACTACAAAGGTGGTTTCAACTGTCAACAACGGGAATGCATTTCCTGCCATCAGAAGGCTAATAATAAGTATGATTACATTTCATTATTAGTCTAAAGCATTATATCATTGAATCTTTCATAGAAGAGGTCCTCCAAGACTGGCATTTGAGTTGGAATAGAAGAGGCTGTCAGTGAGCCCCAAATCCCAGCATACTATCCAAGCAGGTAACAGCCAGGGCCTTGCCAACCATGCCTTCTCTGAAAGTAAAGCAGGAGAAGGAAGAGAAGTCAGTGTTCTGGGCACTGTACTAGTCATTTCAACACATGACAGTATAACTACTTTTGAAACTACTTGGTGCTTGACACTCAGGATGAAGAAGTCAACACGGAACTATATCCTAGTAGAACAACATAAAAAATAAACAGTAACAAAATAGATTTTGCATATCATAATATGGGGACTCTTATGGAGAAAAATAATGTGGAAAATATGGATAGAGTGTCTAAGGTGGGTGCTATCTTTTAAAGGTTGATCAAGAAAGAACTCAGTAAGCAGAGGCATGCAAGAGGGGAAGAGAGGACTTCATTAAAGAAACTGAGGCTATGAAAGATGATTTCATTTATTTATATTCTTGTGTATTTACTTACATACTTTTTTGTTTGAAAATCAATTCTAGGAGGCCTAAAAACAGACACAAAATACAGGCAGAAACAATAAAAAGGAAAGTAAGAAAATCCAGGCAAAGGGAAAATAATGTAGGGAAATTACAATTTAAAAAAAGAGTTGGGCTCTGGATGATGTAGCTCAGTGGACTGAGTGCGGGTTGTGAACCAAAGGGTCACTGGTTCAATTCCCAGTCAGGGCACATGCCTGGGTTGCAGGCCAGGTCCCCAGTGAGGGCCACATGAGAGGCAACCACACATTGATGTTTCTCTCCCTCTCTTTCTCCCTTCCTTCCCTTCTGTCTAAAAATAAATAAATAAAATCTTTAAAAAAATAAAAAAAGATTTGGGTTTATATACAAAATTTACTTTCCAAGTACAATACATTTTTTTTACCTTTCTAATAGCCAAAGTAAAGAGAAACTAATCAAAATTCAACTAAATCCCTAATACAACCCAACCTGTGATTCAGGAGAAGCTAAACCAGTGCTGGTATTGAGATCACAGAGGAAAGTTCAAACAAGACAGTTGGCAAAATCATTACAGTAAATACAGCAATGGATTCCCTAGCATCATTTATTATAATGTCTCTCCAAGGTAAACGAAAAGCCCAAAGCCAAATGTCAAAGTGTACTTCCACTCATAGTATTCCACAAAAGCAAAAACAATGCACTTACTCTCTCAGGACCTGGCTGAGATCTGGCAGATATTTGAGATTATCTCAACAAATGGTGAAAGGAATTTTTTCAAAAAAAAATTTCATTTTACTCAACTAAAAATCTCAAGCATGTCCAATTATTCTATGAGGAATGTAACCATATAATTTTATGAAACCTGAAGAGTGTAACAAAGATGTTTTCTGAAGAGTTGACCACGGCACTGTGACAGGGAAGTAACCCCGCTGACAAATGACTACAGAGTGAGGACATGGAAAGTGCAGGGTTGAAATCCTGGTGTGTCGGACTCCTACTTTCCAATTAAATGTGCTTAGCAATCATGTTTATATGTTCTTTGTTTTGTCTATATCACTGGATGCACATCTAATAAAAATAATATACAATACAATGAATAATAATACACAAACTAATAAAACAATAAATATTAAAAGAAAAATAAAAGCAAGAATTCTATATAAAAATTACATGTTATAATTCAATAAGAATCCTTTTTTATCTTTTGGTAAAATAATTTTAAACTTATTTAGAATACATCATGTCTGTGACTAGCCAACAGTAGTCTGAAAGAAAAAAGTGTGAGGAGACATACTACACAAGAGAATTTACTCAAAAGCCACTGTGATTGAAAACACAGTGGTATTGATACCAAAACCACAAATTGGTAAGTGGAAGAAAACAGTCTAAGAATAGATTGAAATGTATGTATGAACTTGATAAAGTTCACCTCATTGGCATTTCAATTCATGGGAAAATAATGGTTTACTTAATAAGTGATGTTAGAATATCGTGATATACATTCATTGCTCTCACATATGTTCCCTTTGTAATTATGTAATGCAAATTCAGAGGCGTATGGGAGAGAGAAATGTAAGCACATATATTCATTCACTGAATCATTTTAAACTGAAATTTTCTCATTCTAATGCCCTCTTAGGGATTCATGAACATGAGTAACATCATGTTACAGGTCTAGAGAATTGTAAGAAACCATCTAGTGCGAAGATTCCCTCCCTAGAATGACTGGGTAGTAATAGTGCAGTCTCTTATTCAATGTTTCACATAATGATTCCTTCACAGCAATCTTAAGAAAATTTCTCATTGTTGAGAAACTCTAATAGTCACATATTCTTTCTATTTTTTAATTTATTTTTAGAGAGAGGGAAAGGGAAGGAGAAAGAGAGGAGAGAAACATCAATGTGTGGTTGCCCCTCATGTACCCCCAACTGGGGACCTGGCACGCAACCCAGGCATGTGCCCTGACTGAAAAGCGAACCAGTGACCCTTTGGTTCGCAGGCCAGCGCTCAATCCACTGAGCTACAGCAGCCAGAACACATATTCTTTATTACACTGGCCTCTAAGACTTCTATCCATTGCTTCTAAATTCTACCAAATAATATTTTTAAATTTTTATTCATATTTTATACTTATATCTTCACTCTTTCTCAGATTACATTTGCTATAAAGAATGAGAGAAGGATCTTTTTGCTTTGTTTTATTTTCTGAATGGCTATTCTGCTTTTTATTTTCTAAAGTTTTCCAGGAATAAATTATATTATCATTATACCTCCATTCTAATTCTTATATTTAGTGCATCTATCTTGTATAATTGCTTTGTCTGGTAATATGATAAATAATGCACCAACAATGCATACCATACAATTTCTACAAGTATGGGATTGATTTTAAAATATGCCATAAATTTGCCTACTACTAAAATAGAAAAAGTTACAAGTTCTGTCCAGAAAAAGTCCAGCAATTGCTAATATAGCGAGAACAGTTTGCGTGACGTTGCTGCAACCTGGCAGCCAAGGAGAGTGGACTGGAATGCACATGTGTGAACAAGGGTGACTTCACTGTACTAGTCAGTGAGGGTGGTGGAATCCCCTGAGTGATACGTGTACTGGGTGGCCATTGCATTTTTAATGTCTGAGCAAGTATAGCAACAAATCTACCTCAAATTTTGCATTAAGCTTGAACATTCCTCCAAGGAAACAATTTGGATGATTCAGAAGGCCACAACTATGGGCAACTGGTGATTGGCAGCTTCATCACGGCAACATGTTTCATGCAGAGTTTTGTGGCAAAGTATCAAATCACCCAGGTGACTCAGCCTGGATTTGGCACCCTGCAACTTCTGGATTTTCCCAAAACTAAAATCACCTTTGAAAAGGAATATATTTCAGACCTGTGATGAGATTTAGGACAATATGACGGGGCAGCTGAATGAAACTAAGAGAACTGTGTGAGGGTCCAAGGTGCCTGCTTTGAAGGGGACTGAGGTGTCATTGTCCTATGAGCAAATACAATATTTTTTGTATCTTGTATCTTCTTCAATAAATGTCTCTTTTTCATATTACATGGCCAAATACCATAAGGACAGAAATATATATATTT
This sequence comes from Micronycteris hirsuta, assembly GCA_004026765.1. Classification (NCBI taxonomy): domain Eukaryota; kingdom Metazoa; phylum Chordata; class Mammalia; order Chiroptera; family Phyllostomidae; genus Micronycteris; species Micronycteris hirsuta. The sequence goes on from PVJI01000140.1 coordinate 345,792, forward strand.
ATGTGTATATAAATTACACACACACACACAGAGGGGGAGTTGGGGGAGAGAATCCATTCACTCCCATGACAAATTGTTGCTTTGGGGATATAAATTAGTGTTTTATCTTCTTTCATAATTCTAATGTACTTATTTTAAAACTCCTTGCACAGTGCCACTTACCTATGGTTCTGCAAACATGATTCTCCCACTTAGAGTCAGATGACAATCTCTGGTTGTGGGTTTTCTTGTGTGCATAGTTATTTTGTCTGTCATTGCATTCAGCAGAGGTTTTCTTGTATGAGAATCCCATTCCCCGCCCTGATTTTGGAGACATCCTTAAGTGCTTCTACATTTGTCTCTGCGAAGTCCCTACAAAGTTTTCTATTTTCAGGCCAGTTTTAGATTGGTTTCCATACTTGAGGTTTTCACACTACACGAATGATTTGAGGTTCTGCACACATATGTGGTTTTGCCGGGTGTTCTGATTTCTCCTCAGGATGGTTTCCATTAGTGGCTCAGGCACAGAGCTCATGACCACGCCAGAATGCTAGAGTGAATGGTAAGTGGAGAGTTTTGGATTGCAATGAGGGAAGAAATAGCATCCTCCTAAATTGGAGAACTATGTAAGGATTGCAAGTCAGAGTCCATGCATGAATGAGGCTGGGCCCTCGACACTCCGGCTTGATTTGCTGACACTGAAGATGATGTAGCCAATGTTGGCAACTAGCCAGGGCACAGTATCAATTGCTAAAACATTAAAATATTCCTCTGTCTTTGCCACCTCAATCATCCTTGGCCCTTCACTGAGAAACCTTCCTGGAATTCCACACTGTGTTCTAGGAAATAAACTAGTCTCCAAGACTTTACTCCCTAAGTAAGATGGCACCCAGTTCAGTGCTGCACCATTTGTTAAGTATTTGTAATACTCTCAGTATAATCAATCCCACATCCCCACGAATACTATGATTTCTATTCCATTTCCATTTTGACTATAAATTCTCTCTTTGTTTCTAGCCTCTAATCTCCTTCCTGTCTTCAAAAGTCTACGTTTACTTTAGATTCTGTGAAACAAATATGGCATTGTGTTCTGAATTATTTGAGATATGGCATCCATACTCAGCATTGCAGATGGAACTTAAAAATTCTAGTCAAAATATAAATGTTTTCACACTTTATTCACTGTCCAGAGATAACATCACAATTTGAGGAACCGATCTGGATTTTCCTCTAATCTCATTTTCTAAACACAAGGAAGTTTCATTAGTTTAGCAATTCAGAGCATCACATCTCACAGGCTTGATGTCACTTTAAATTTGCATCAATGTCAAACCCAAGTCAAACAATTTTCATGGAAATACTATTCAGTTCACTTTACATTTACAATACAAATGCATAGTTTTGTTACTATGTTTTCTCATTCCAGTTTAAGAATCATAGGAAAAATTAATCCTTCACTTACATAGCTATTTATGCACTTCATTTGTGTATTTTCTTTTAATTCCTTATTAAGTAGTACATTAACCATGCCATAACATAGGCAGTAATTATGTTTAGTTCACTATCTTGAAGCCCCCCCGGGTTCTCCTGCTTTCTGTGGGGCTGCTGAAAATAGCTGGCGGCATATTTTTCAATTTCCTATGACCTTCCCTATAACTTCTGATTCTCCATCATGTTGTCAGATCAATATAAAATCTTATCTTTTCACTTTGCCTATATTTCCAGGAAAATATTTTGCTTAGAGCATATACCATAAGTTAATATTGATGTTGGTCATGAACGTGTATTTTTTGCTCTTGCCATTGCAGTGCGTGTTAAGGTGGAGCAATACAAAGTCACAATCTCAGCTTTCACCTGCACCTATACCACAGAATACAATGACAATGTTAAGTGAAATTTCTTTCTTTTTAAGTAATTTGGAAAAATATACCTTTATAATGTACATGGTAATTAGAATAACCAAAAAACTAGTATCAGTGTCTCTACATGCCTCTATTACAACTGAGTGCCATTTGGAAAGTATGGTCCTATGTCAGAAAAATCAGGTTTTATTGAGCATCTAATATCCTGATACTGCCACAGCACTTTATATACATGTCATCACTTAATCAACTTGGAACACCCTGACGCACTGGGAAACATTATGCCAATTTTACAAATGAGAAAACTGAGATGCCCAAGAGGTTAAATAACCTACTCAGGGTCATATAACTTGATTTTGGCTACACCAGGATTTGAAATCCATTTAGTGGGACTCCCAAATGTGTCCTCTTTCCATTACACACAACTGCCTATAAACCAGGTATCAAACTTACTTATTTCCAAGCACATTCCACTTTTATGAGAAATTTTGGCCTTTATGTTGCTTTTTCTGGGAGGAATACTCTCATCTCCTTCACTACCTGCTTGATATTCTATTGAGAATAGTAAACCAAACCCTTTGACTTTGGACATAATAACCACATATTATTCCCATGATCCACTAATTTCAATAGGGTGTGGATCAGGTTTTCAAAATTTCCACATAAATCATTCTATCCTGGCACATACCTCCGTCCTAAACTGATTGGACAGGCTCTTTCCGGCAAGATTCCTATTACAACATTTTCCCTATGGCCTGTGGTTTCCAACTGACTTGACATGTTTTCTTTAATTTGATCAGAATGTCTTAGAATCTATACTGGCTCATTGTGACTGACACTATTTCTCCCACGCACTGCTATTCTTCTGCACAATTGAAACTTGCCGTCTATTTCAGAGCTTTACCCCAACCCCCAGGCTACTCACGTGTAGATCACGTCGATCCGTGGAAACCACGGCAACGAGAAAGACACGTCCTCCATCTGCCAGAGAACCCTGTCAGGTCCCGAACTCATCAGTCCTGATGATTTAAATGTTTTGCTGCTTTGCAAAAATAACAAAGTAGAAGTTCACCTCTATTATTGTACACTGTATATTTTTCCCATTTAACGTACATGTACTGAGTATTTACTGAGTGTGAGATACTATACTAGAATCAAGCCTTACAAAGACATGGCTCTGGTCCTTAAGAGACTGAATTCTAGTGAAGGAGACAAGTAACTTCATACAAAGCTATAATGAATATTAAATGTCAAAATAGCTTCCCCAATATCATTCTTCCCAGGTTTCCTTGCATCTTGTCACACAGTCCTTCTTAGTTTCCTTTGCTGGCCTCTCCCTTTTGTTTTTCCAGAACTTTAAGTGTGTTCTCCGCCAGCTCTCTCCCCACCTTCACATTCTCCTTCAGTGCTCCTTCCTACTCTGCACAGCTGAACCCCAAATGAGATTTTCTTGGCACCTCCACCTTGATGTCCCATTGAGGGCTCACACTGAGCAAGGCCACAGTGGGACTCATCATCCTTTCACAAAACCAGCAGTGCGACCAATACGGGGGCTGGCGCCATCTCTTCTGGTTCCATCCCTCTTACGTAGCTGATGATCCTCTAACTTGGAAGCCACTCAGAAATCACCTTTGATGCCTTCCTGCCCCTAACCACCAATATCCAATCACCAGGCCCTGCCAACTGCACTTCCTAAATCTTAAGAATCCATCCTCACTGTCCTGTTCCAGGGGGGTCATTATTATCTCACGATCAGATGGCAGAAACCACCCAAAGAGTCTTTCTCCTCTATTTCCCTCTCCAATCCATATTCTATACTATGAACAGAGTAATATTTAAAACTCAGAATCAAATAACTTTTTGCTGAAAATCCCTCAGTGGCTCCTTCTCGCCCTTCCCCTGTATCCGAATTCCCAAACAGAAATTTGGCTGGATTTTAAATGACCTGGACACAGTTCACCTCTCCAGAGTTTGTTTACCGTTCTCAATCTTTCTATCCTACAAAAATGTGAACCTTCTTTTAATGTCCTTCATATACATTTTTTTCCTCGGCAGGCCATAATTCATGCTATTCTTTAAGCTGGGACTTTTCCCCATTCCTCCCATTTTACTGCTCCTTTCTGCTAGACAAATCTTACTCTTTAGGTCTCAGTTTTGATGTCTCTGATGTCCTCCAGGAAACACTTTTACCTTCCAATACTGTTTGAATTACCATTCCTAGTACTCTGATAGCATTGCATTCTTACATTGAACAATCGCAGTAAAAATAGTGCCCTGCAATTACCACTTCTCTCTTTCCCCCAGCATGCTTTCACTAATATAAGGGCAATTGTGTCACTGTTTACTATTTCTGGAAGATAGTTATGAACATAGCAAGAATTCTAATGATAGATGTTGAAGAAATAGATAGATGGACAGATGGATAAATTGATGTATGGATGGATGGTGAACCTTTATTTCTGAGGAGAGCTGACAAAGGGGAAGAGACATCAGAGGTGTCAATAGTTACACTCTGTCACAAAGAATGAGGGGGTCCCAGAAGGTAAAGGGAGAGAGGGCTTGCCAGGGAGAAATTACCTGCGAGATTTTCCTTGGATGATTCTTGCTAATGTTAATATACAAAAAGATTTCTAGTTCACTGTTCTTTCTAAGATATGGTTGAAAAACAAATCTCATCTCTGGGGAAAGAATTTCTTCCAGTGATTACGAGGCCAAAGTTATAAAAATGAAATATCGTAATTTCATAGTCATAACACTGGCTTTCTAACTGCACCCCCATTCCTTATTTGATATACATTTAATGAGGCAACTTTCAGAGCATAATATGATATGCAGGAAAACATCAGTAGTTACTATGCTGACCTGTGTTACACCATTATGGGAAAAGACTGCATATGATGTCAATGGTAACAGATTTCACTACTTCTCCCTCGACTGTTACTGGCAGAACACGAATGACCAGTAAAGGTTCTCTCCATTCTAACAATATTATCCCCCAATGCATTAGCAGAACTTTGTGCCACATTTTTCACTATTATTATCGAAATAGTAGGTTCATGCAGGATATTTCCGTAGCACCCCCAGCCCCTTTTCATGAAGCTGGAAGGAGGTCAGGCAAACAAACACACAAAAAAATGGTACTTATCTGTTAAAGATTAAGATCACTCAGTCAATTTGAAAACTCTACTTCATTACTGATTCTGTTGTTTGTTTTCCTTTTTCATAAAACAGTTCATTATGTTGCATTTTTCCTTGGATTTTCCATTGTTACAAATTTAGGGGACAAAGCCAGCCAAGGTATTTTATATTTCACTCACTATGAATATGTTCTGCTGGAAGCTTCATTTATTTTTTTAAATGTATTTATTTATTTATTTTTAGAGAGAGGGGAGGGAGGGAGAAACAGAGGGAGAGAAACATCAATGTGCGGTTGCCTCTTGAGTGCCCCTTACTGGGGACCTGGCATGCAACCCAGGCATGTGCCCTGACTGGGAATCAAACTGGTGACCCTTAGGTTCACAGGCCTGGCACTCAACCCACTGAGCCACAGCAGCAAGGGCTTGAAACTTTAAATAAATAATGGATGAACAGCTCTGGGGAGGGGTTGGCAGATAATATTTAATTGACAGAAAAGGAATCACCCAGACCGTCGAAGCCTGTCTGTGGTTGGTCGAACATTAACCTAGAGATCACTGCTCTTTGACAAGCCTTGGTCCTCTAGGTCTATCTAACATTAGAATGTCTGTCGAGCATAGAGAATAAAACTCACATCAGGGCCAAAGGCAGAGAGGAGACCTGTTAGAAAAAAGACCTCTCTCCAGGGTACTGAGAGTACCGATTTATTTTAAATAAGCCAAACTACAGATCTTCATTTGTTGGTAATTATTCTGGGTGACTGTTCTTCAACGACTAACTCCATACTACTTTAAGCAAAAAAGGTATGTATAAGTGTTATACATACACTTATACAAAATTTGGGACATTTTAGGATGTTTAGAAGCTTCCCGAGATTCTACTACTAGATACTGCTGACACCTCCCACATACACAGTGATGACAATGAGAATGTCCCCAAGCAGCTCTATACCTCCTAAGGGGAAAATCCCCCCTCATCTAAAGGACAGAATACAAGAAATCCTTCATCTTAAAAAAGGCTTCTTTGTGATCTAGAGGCACACTATTTGCTTATCATGTCTCTGGAGGTCATTTCTGACCTCTCCAGTTATCAGGTGTCCTGGATAGGTCTGACATCTCAGTGTCCGAATTCCTCCCCCTGTGTTCAGAAGCTACACTTTGTAGACCACATCCTATCTCTGCAATTATTCTTCTTCATATCTGAAGTGAAGGACAGAACTAGACAGATGATGTCCAAGAAGCCACACATCAAAAATTCCTAAAAAATAGAATCCTAAGACCTTTAGTGTCATTTATAGTATCATAATTTGTGTGATATAATTCATTGGGATCTGAGGGACTTCCATCACTGGTACATATTGTGCATGGACTAAAATTTATGTTTTATTCCCCTTTAACTATAGGATTCACTCATTTTTTTCAAAATAATTTACAACAGCTTCAACTGTTTTTGTTTTGTCTTTTTATAGTATTTTCAACCATTTTGTGTTTCCAACTCAAGAATCTAGTAAAATACAATATTTAAGAAATATTGTATATGTTTTCTACATATAAAAAGATAAAACTATGCTACTTTTTCAAGTGCAGCTATATATTAAAAAAGATGTGTCTTCTTTTCTTAATTCACTCAATTATTTAATATATATTATTGAGAACTTAGGTCCAGGAAATAGATTGATGGGGCATACAGAAATATACTGGTCCTGCTATTAAGCACATGCTTATTTAAATGTGTGGTACAGACATGTCCAGTGCAAAGTGATAGATAAGTGCCTTGGACAGGGAAGTGCAGAGTGTAAAGCAGAAAGAAGAAACATCTAAGAAAACCTCCAGGAGGGATAGATTTAGTGGAGACATACTATTCCTTTTGAAATACATATTTGAATATGCTAAATATCCAAGACATCAATGTGGCCTGGCAGCCAAGTAAAGCGGACCGGAATGTGCATGCGCAAACAATGATGACTTCACTGTAATAGTCAGTGGGGGCAGGAGACATTATTGAGTGAGCATGTGCATTGTGTGGCCATGGCATCCAAAATGACTAAGAGAGTAGAACAATAAATCTGCAACAAATTTTGCTTTAAACTTGAACATTCTTCCATGGTAACCATTTGATGATTCAGAAGGCTGCAGCTATGGGCAATGTAGTTTTATCATGACAATGTACCCACTCATGCATCACTTCTCATGCAGAGTTTTTGGTGAAACATCAATCACCCAAGTGACTCAGCCCCACTACAGCCCAGATTTGGCACCCTGTGACTTCTGGCTTTACTGAAAATTAAAATCACCTTTGAAAAGGAAGAGATTTCAGACCATGAATAAGATTCAGGAGATATGACATGGCAGTTGATAGTGATTAGGAGAACTAAGTGAGGTCCTAAGGCGTCTACTTGGAAGAGGACTGAGGTGTCATTGTACTATGTACAATGTTTCTTGTATTTTTTATTTTCTTCAATAAATGTCTCTATTTTTCATATGACATGGCTGGATACCTTCTGGATATGTATTATATATATATGTGTGTGTGTGTGTATATTATTATATATATAATATATATATTCGAAGATTCTAAACATTCTGTACACAAATTTAAATTCAAATTTCAGGGTCATACGTGAACAGTAGTCAAGTTACAATTGACGGTACAAATGTGAATATGCAGCTAAAACCTTTCACACGTAATGTTTGGTGCACCTGTTTAAACACTGCTGCTGGGCTATAGCATCTCCACAACATTTAAGTAAACATTAAAAATAGGAAGAAAAAGAGCTTGAAAATCACCTGAATGTTTATTTTGTGCAGTGATGCACATCAAGGAATTTGGAAACATGAAGCTCAATAGAGTCGTTTTTCAATTTGCCGGGAGGCCGCCAGAGGGGAGGTCCAGTCAGAACAAAGAGCTGGGTGTCAGTGCAAGTGCGAGGCCCTGTAACGTGGAGTCTGTTTTCTGACAACATATGCATTCCATAAAGTAAAGATATTTGATTGCAATTTGTACAGCATCCGTTTGAAAGTTAATAAGTAGCCATCAGGAGAAAAGGCTCTTTTCAGAATTATAATATAATAGAATGTGTCAGACTGGAAGCTTTGAGGAGGGGGTGAGTAGTTTTATTTTGTTTCAAGATCAAATTGGCCACGATGTATAACCAGCCTCACCAAGAACTGCAGCAGAGAAGCTTTTGTGCGAAAAGAGTGTAGCAGCAGGTCAGTATCAGTCAATCATTGTTCAATAGGCTTCCTTCAGATAATACAATGGGCTTCAAAATAATCCAAGAAAAACAGCGTGAGGCCATTTCAGCTGAAGGATTATCCCATTGAGAGCTTAAATTTCACTTCGCTCTACATTCATTTTCACGTTTTAATTTACAGTCAGTTTATGGAGTCCCCTAAATAATGATTTAGCTGTTGTGTAATATTATTGCTCAAGGTCCTTTCATTGCATATAATATCCCCTTTGTATGTAAGAAGGTTCATTTCCTCTTTCAAGCTAGGAGTGTTTGACGCAGTAGAGCACAGCCCGACTGAACTAAAAACCTGAAAAGTCCACTCTATCAATTAGTCTTTCATTTCTTCATTCACTCCAGTAGTCAGCCAACAGAGCTTGCATGGAACCATGATGTACATTGCACCCAAACATATTTTATGATAATACACAAATAGAAATGGAAGTTGACAGTAATACCTAGTATTGTGAGGATGAAATTGAAGTGGTATTCTCAAACACTGCCAGTGGAACTCACAGTTACTATTGTTGCTTCCCCTACCTCCAGTCCATCCTGCGTAACTACTCAAATCAGTTGTGGTAATCTGACTGCCCACTTGGGACTACTCATGTGGTCGATACTCATGTGGCGAATGACGAATGAAGTCTGCAGAAGCTTCTTTGATGGCTTCCTTGCTGAGTAAAAGAGGCCTTGTGTCCAGGCCCTGTGTGCAAGCTGTTACAGCCACACTGCCAACTGTCTGAGCACAATGCCAACCCTGAGAGAGATTCCAGGCACAGAGAGAACATGGATCTTTAATGATTTTGAGTCTTCTTATCAAGCAACTTGGGAGGCTGCCCTACCCTTGGAATTTCCAATATTTTTTTCTTGTTTAAATCACTTCAAAATGGTACTTTACTTGCAAACTGAAATGTCATAATCGAAATGTTGTAATTTGGTAGTCTTTTCCTGCAGAGTGAGCTGGCCATGTATAAAGAATCTTAAAATGCTTGTATACTTTAGCATATTTAAGTGGCATTCAAAAGATTTTTTGACTAAATAATAAAAAATGCTCAAGTTTTAAATCCGGAGGCTTGCCATTCATTGTCTTTCATGACAGTTAAAATATGAAATAATATAAACAGCTCAAAAATGAAGAAGTCATTAAATTGAGCATACGATTCAATACAGTGAACTACTAGACATTCTTTATAATTATGTTTTGAAAGAATATTCAATGATAAGGAAAAAGATTTATGTTATAATATCAAATGAATGCAAAAACAATACACTAGATACAAAATACATTAATGTTAAAACTCACTACGGCTAGCTTCTATAGCATTCTGGCCACTAGCAGGCATAGGGCTGGTCACTCAGCATTGATCATTGCATGAAATGCTCCCAGCAACCCTCTGCAGTGAGTCCTCTCGTTGTCCTAGAGTTATACATCAGCAAATAGGTTTTAGAGATTATACAATTTGTCAAAGATCATATACCTACTAAGTAGCAAGCTGGAATTTCAACCTGAAAAGTACCTTTCACTAATATATTTAAGATAAACAGGCTGTAGTCCATGTCCACCTCTGAACTTGCCCGTTCTGCAGCCAGGCTCCCCCGGTCTTGGGCTCCTCCCCAGACCCCTGAATTGTTCCTATGGCCGCCCCTTTCTCCCCAGGGATCATCACCTACAGTCCTCAGGGCTGGCTCTTGGTCAGGCCTCACTACTTATCTCAAATCTCTTATTGTCTGTAGTTCCATTGACAGAAGGCTGCTGTGAAAACTTTTAATAAGATATTGTGATAAACTGAAAAAAATACACCACAGAGACTGGAATTCATAATTAAAGCTAAACACTTTTGTTTCAGAGTCTCCGCCATGGGGAATTTCCTACTAGCTGCGTCTTTCCCTCCGGTGGCAGAGCCAGCCGTATTCCCAGGGTTCCTCTCCCCACCACCTGTCTCTCCGGCTGTTCACTTCTAACAAGATTGAACTTCCTGTTAGCTTTCTATGCAAAGGATTCCAAAGTAGGTACATTTTTTTGGCATATACGAATCTCCTTAAGAAACTGTTTTATTCTTTACGAGGAAAAGGGCACCATCTTCCAATATCAATACTCAGACTACCAGAAGTTACAGACGATTTTATGCTAGATACATTTTGTGCAGAACTTTCCAAAGAACAAATACCTTTTTTATTATCTGTACATTTTCTAGATTTCCAAAGTTAAGGTTTCTTTTGCATTAAAAATAGCTTTATTTATTTTAATAAATAAAACTAATTTATATTATTTCTTTTAAATAATGCTTTTACTAAAAATAATTAATTACTGTCTGGTGTCTGCACTTACTCACCTACGTGAGTTAGGTAAATTCATTTACCAGTTTTGATCTCTGCCTCCTTCCTGGTAAGGAGAGGGGACTTCTCTGTCATTTCCACACTCCACAACCTTCCTGTTTCCTGCTGCTGCTCAGGTAACCCCATCATGAAGTTTTTAGAATCCAGCACTGCTGAAACCATGCCCTGTCTCCAGAACTCTCCTATTAGTCACAGTCAAATCTCCAATGAAATATGCCTTATTAATAGAATTACCATAACATTTATCATTCAAATGGAGACAATTTTGAGAATGTAAATTAATACTAGTGATAATATGTCATAAACCAGAATTGTTCAGGCAACCAGAGACCTACGGTTAACCTTTATTAGGGAAATTCCTGCTTTGGGGCTTTCCAATTTAGGAAGACAACATTTTAAATGTCGACCTTTCAAATGAGCTTTTGAATTGTATCCAAGCCCTCTATGCCTTCAGGAGAAAGACGAGGGAAGACGGTATTAGTTGACATGTCACTATGTGTTAGTACAATGCGCTGTGTTAGGTGCATTGTGGAGATCACCTCCTGTTCTCACAAAAAGCTCTCAAAGTAGGGTTCTCATCATTTCACAATTGTGTGGTTGACAACAGGGAAATGTAGGGACAGAGAAGTCTTTACCTGTTTGTCACACATAACTGTTGGCAGCCATTGGCTCTGTCCAGTTCTTTATGCAGGATATAAAACTGAAATTCACAGACACAAGACAATAGTATGGTGGTTAGGGGAGGGAAGGGGGGTCAGGGCAGTCAAATATACGGTGATGGAGGATGATTCTACTTTGGGTGCTGGCCACAGTGCACTAGACGGATCATGTATCATAGACAGGTACACTTGACGCCTATATGATCTTCTCAACCAATGTCACCTCAATGCATTTAATAAGTAAACAAGGAAACAAAGGTACAATTAATCCTACCTTATTCATTTTTATCTACTGCAGTAAAATACCTCGACTCTTTCTCTATTTTCTAATGATATCAGTGTCTTTATCTATAGACTTCTATTTTTATTCATAGTTATATCAGTTTCAGAAGCATTCTTCTAAATGCATGTTCAATATTCAAGTTACTCAAGTGCAAATAGCACATAAAAAACTATTTTTTATGTTTATACAGCAATTCTTTGTTTCTTGTAGTTGACTGCTTGGAAAAGGAGAAAAAGAAAAGATAATTTCTGCCTCATTCTCAGATTCACCATTTATAAGAGCTTGTTTTTCTTTGTTTTTTTTTTTTTTAAGGCTATAAGTAAAGGTATTCACTACGCATAATTGCAGCAGCAGTAAGTGACTCATATTTATTAATAACTTTGGTTCAAATAGAAAAAGTCTGAGGGACTCAACATTAGTTTGTTTTCTTTCTTTTTTTTTCCATTTTGTATTTCAATTAATATTTCCTCTGACAAAAATCTAACAAGAAAACAGAATGCTAAGGCCATTTCATTTAAACATAGGGCCTGGCTGGTGTAGCTCAGTGGATTGAGCGCGGGCTGGGAACCAGAGAATCCCGGTTTGATTCCCAGTTGGGGCACATGCCTGGGTTGCGAGCCAGGTCCCCAATGAGGGCCATGTAAGAGGCAACCATACATTGCTCTTTCTCCCTCCCTTCTCCTCTCTCTGAAAATAAATAAATAAAATCTTAAAAAAAAACAAAAAAAAAAAAACATAGGTACCTAGGGAAAGAAAGTGCAAATATAAAAGTGAGCAGACCCTATATTTAATTGATATTTCAAAATATAATATGCTTCAACTGCAGCATAGAAATCTTATCCATAGGCAGAAAAAGCAACCTGGTAGTAGAAGCCCCAGAATGAAAGGACACACACTCATGTACACTTACGTACAGTCATCAAATATAGGCTGGCTACAATTTGCATTTAAAGAAAGGCAATATGTTTGTTCCAACCAGCCACACATAGACAAATCCGTTACTTAATGTGTATTCATTAAACGCCTACTATGTACCATGAACTATGACAGGTTCTAAAGATTCAAATACATATAAAAACTAATCTTGCTCTCTGAGAATTTCAATTTAAGAGAAAGGTATAGATACAATAGGGCTTTTTAATCCATTTCTGACCAAATAACTTGCTGTTTATAGAAGAATATTATAAAAGAAAAAAATGATCCCTATCTTCTTTAAACTATATTCCATGGGGGGGGGGTGACAAGTTTCATTGCAAGCACACAGAAATTTATTGTGAATGTATTCTCTAATTCTTTAAAATACAACTTATCTACAATCTGTACTTGTTTATTACCCCCTGGGAACTTATAATAAGCTCTAAAAGATGTGTGAAAAAAAAAAACTTAAGAATAAATACACCAGAAATATTAAAGCATTAAGGAGTTCACCTAAATTACATATTTATGCAGCAACAATATAATCTAAATTTGGAATATGTCAAAAAATTAAGTAGTTAATATGAAATTATGAACAAAAGTTTTGCAGTTCTACCGGTCTGTGAAATTGAATTATGCTAAATATTAGAAGTGTTAGCAGTTTTAATAGCATTCATTAACTCTGAAGTATCTTGTGATGCTGCAGACTTTTATGTGTTTTAGGCATACATTTTACAGGCTTAAAACTGAAAAAAATTCTGAGTGACATTTTACCGCATTTTAAAATGTAATAAGCACTTTCAATAATGAAAAAAGA